>JAVLUX010000045.1:2500000-2680000 GCA_032164185.1 Moxostoma hubbsi
GAGAGAGAGAGAGAGAGAGAGAGAGAGAGAGACACAGAGAGAGAGAGACACACACACACACACACACAGAGAGAGAGAGGTAGAGAGAGAGAGAGATACACACACACACACACACACACACACACACACAGAGAGAGAGAGAGAGAGAGAGAGAGAGAGAGAGAGACACACACACACACACACACACACAGAGAGAGAGACACACACACACACACAGAGAGAGAGAGAGAGAGATACACACACACAGAGAGAGAGAGAGAGAGAGAGAGAGAGAGAGAGAGAGAGAGAGAGACACACACACACACACACAGAGAGAGAGAGACACACACACACACACACACACAGAGAGAGAGAGAGAGAGAGAGAGAGAGAGAGAGAGAGAGACACACACACAGAGAGAGAGAGAGAGAGAGAGAGAGAGAGAGAGAGAGAGAGTGAGAGAGAAAGAGAGACACACACACACACAGAGAGAGAGAGAGAGAGAGAGAGAGACACACACACAGAGAGAGAGAGAGAGAGAGAGAGAGAGAGAGAGCATTGAAACACATCAGCTCGGCGATCTCGCCGCAAACTCTTGCGCTGTTGTTTTGATTCCTCCAAACTTCTCGTGCGTCAGTGCGCGCGTCCACACAACATGAAAAGTTCGTTCATTCAGTCTCTCTGGTGGATCGTAAAAGTTAACGAGCAGTCCGAAAGTGTCCGGCGAACTTTGTGAATGATTCGCAGCTCAGTTGTGCAGTTTTGTCTTGATGAAGTTCACTTCTGAGACTGAATGGATGTTCGCGAGATGCGCAGAGAAACTTCCAGTGAACAGTGATTCTCCGTGTTTGCGCTAGTTTGGAGATTTGATTCAGCTCGGCAGAACTTGGTAAGTGTTTCATACACACACTTTATGTTTGCATTTTTTCTTGTAATAACGGTGATTTAAACCCTTTCAAATGTGTTATCATTCCGGATATTCCTCAGTGAAAAACTTTAATGATCATTCTGAGGTGCAATTTGATCCATATGAAGCACCAACCCCGTTAAACACATCAACCACTTTACATCCAAAGTTCATGCGATCAATCATTTGCCACTGATCTGAGTACATATATGGATTTATATTTAAGACATTTCATTTAAAAGATAAAAATATATGTTTAGTTTTATAATAGATTTAGACTGTACATTTTAGAAAAACACTCAAGTATTGTGAGAAGTGTGATACCTCAAATAAACTTCTAACTCAGGTAAGATTTAAAGGAATATTCCGGGTTCAAGTTAATCTCATCGATAGCATTTGTGTCATAATGTTGATCACCACAAAAAGCACAAATGTGTGTTTACAGTCATTTTAGGGTTTACAGCGTTCATCATCATCATGGTAATAAAGTTGTATAATTGTCTGTATCTTCACACAGATGTGGTCAGTGCGTGATTTAATGACAGTAAAAATCATGTTCACACACATATTGTTTATGTGTCTATACTTTACAAACAGTATTTTAATGTGGACAGATTAAACCCCATTGACTTGCATTGGAAGTGTGTCACTGGAACACACATTTGTGCTTTTATTAAAGAAAAGGAGGAACAAATTTAAATACATTTTTGTGGTGATCAACATTATGCAACAAACTCTGTCAAATATTGAGATTAATTTATACTGAACCCGGAATATTCCTTTAAATGTATTTACTTTTATAAGGCGAGTTATTTAGAAAAAGAGGCATCATCTATTGACTTTTAGGATTAAAATAGTCATCTTTTTAGAAATGGAATAATCTTTAATACCTATTAGCTTGAATAATAGTATAATAGGTTATATATTGTGTATGTCGACATACAAACAGAAGCTGATGAATGCAAACAGGTTTTGAAGTGCAGATCTAAAGCAGCACAAGATGTTTGCTCTTCAAACTGAAACAGCTTCTCTTTCTCTGTTCACCGTCCTGAACAACAAAACATTTCAGGGATCTCTCCGTTAGAACATGTTGTGATGTAGGGATCCCTTCTGAAGAACGCAGAGAAAACGCAAAATGCCAAGAGCCGTAGCGTGCAAAAAAGTCTCCGGAAAGCTGTAATTGGCCCATTTATATCCTGGAGGAAAAGCAAAAGAAGCTTTTGGTGGGAGTGAGTTCACAGCGATTAGCATGAGAAAACAGTTTTAGTGCATTTGCCATTGTGCGCAATGAAGAGTTCTTGCAGTCAGAATGAAGAGCTTGAAAAGGATTTTAAAGAGCGACGGGGCCCATTCAGGATTATTCGGGTCCTGCGGAACGGATTTTCACCGGGGCCGCAGGGGCCCCTTTCATCTCCCCCGGAGCCTTTTTTCACACATCCCACTCTCCCAGTGTCTGTCAGCGCTTTTCTTATCCGTCACATTGGAGAAGAGTTTAATGAAGCGAACGGTGCGAAATACCAGAGGAGAGGCTGCAACAGCGGCGGGCGCATGCGGAGGCCTGAATAGAAACCGAGTAAAACTCCCCGCAGAGAGACGATTCAGAAGTTAAGACAAGAGCGACAGAGAGTGTTAACTTCATTCAACATCTCCACCAATTAACGCTGGATTCCTGCTCGGCAAAATAAAGTGTCGTCCCGTTACAGGTGAACGAACCCAAAGCGATTCGGGACATTAAATGTGTACCGTTAATGTTCAGATGTCTGGAAGTATGCACATAGTTTCAGGCTATTTGTGGAGGAATTTCAGGACAGTTTCCAAATTGAACGTAGTGATTTAGGGTCATTAATGCCGAAGAGAAGCATATTTGCAGGAAAAAAAGGCCACATTTATTGTAGGCAGTGGAATATCCCTGCGGAAAGCAAAGTTTATGTAAATATTTCATATTTTGGCCCAAAACAGGATTTGAATTCTTAAGGCACGCTGTCACTGCATTAGACATGAAATATATAGACATGAAGTGTCATCTGCAAGCAAATGCTGCCAGAGAGCCAATTTTGCATTTACTTTCTAAAAACTGGTGTCGAGGTGATTTTTATTAGTAGATGTATGTATATCCACAGGTGTAGTTTATCACATTAACATTTGACATACAGAAAATGTCCAAATGGGCCTATTTTTGTCATCATATCTGTTGTTTTATAATTTGAAGGAAAAAAAAGGTCAAAATGACTGGCGTTTAGTTGCAATGACCTATAGACATTTTTAAGTGTGACACTGTGTCCAAACCCCATTCTGGGTCCACTGTAAATAGTGTAAAAGGTCATAATTGCATAGTTTAAATATTGGAATATACCAGTTCCTAACTTCACTATAAACATCCAAATCTCACCTCATTGACGTGTCCATAAATGACGCAGAGTCCCAAATGATTGAAGTGTGATGAGCAAACACTTTAAAGAGGTGGTCAGTCTGTGGCGTTATTGTCTTAAGACTCTATAAGACTCCAGGGAACTCTCTTTCTTCTCTTGTTTGTCTCGCTAAGACCCGCAAACACAATAGTCTTTCTCGCAGGAGTATATAAGGTCAGCGGCTGTCAATAGGTCGAGAATCCGAGGGAAGTCGAGCTCTTTAGAAGTCACTCCATTGTGACGCATGAATAGAGCCGCTGACCCTTGAATACGTGTGTTGTTTTATACTGAGCAGAGTTTGGTCAAAAGATACTGCTGGAGTTTTATTATCTGCTTATTGTGATCACGGCCTGACTGTCAACAAAACTTTATTTGCTCATGATGGTTTTCTTCAACAGACAGCTGAAATCGAACGGCGTTGCTATTTTTGTCATGCAGCCGTAGCTTCTGTTTTATTCTTTTTCCCCAAATTAGCCCCAACCACACACTTAAAAAACACCCAAACCAGTCTAGGGTGGATTATGGTAATATACCTTAAAGGGAAAGCTAACTTCAAAATGAAAACAGCACGAGAGTGAGTAAATAATACCAGAACTATCCCTTTAACTTTTGTTTTCATAAACTCTCATGTGTTTGTCTGGAGTGACACAATAAACCGCAAAAAGTAAAAAGTGCAAAGAATGTCTCAGATGACCTTAAATCACTCACATTTCACTTTAGATCACATTTGTAACAGCTCAGATTACATAAGTAGCTAATTAATAGCACACACAATGAGCACGTTTGCATGGATTATGCATAATAAGCGGACAAATAAAACACTTAATAAGCATCATGTAAACGTTTTAAACGGTTTAAGCAAAAACTGATCGGGATTTTTGTCCATTACCTCTATTTCACATTGCAATTTAACACCTTTACAGGCCTTCTTACCAGCTTACCCAACATGCCCAAGTGCGCATGACAATTTACATTTACACGTCAAAAGCAGAGAATAATCCGATGAGTTAAAGACGTATGTAAACGCGTTGTTGGATTTTTTGAATAAGCCGATTTCTGGTAGTTATCAGCATATTGGTCTGCATGTAAACACGCTTAATATCGTGTTATTAGACTGTGCAATGACGTCGCATCAAGGTGACTATTTTGACGTTAAATTGGTTAAAGCACGTACAGGTGTTTTATATGGCAAGCCAAACTGACTTTACATCATGATTATAACAATTACATTTTCACTAGTTCAAATGCTAATTCTCCATATCAAGAATAAAGAATTACTACTAATTACTATCAGTGATTTCATTTAGTAAAACATTCACTCTTCATAGAAAAAATGACATGTGCAGAAATGCACATTCTTTCACAATGATCTGTCAATCACTCCTATTCTATATGCAAATACAGATATCTACAAGTCATTCGTTAGTTACAAATTTAAATCCAGCTATCAGCAATGCACTTCTTACTAGTAACAAGATCATTTCTGATATCAACAGTTGAATTACATCCAATGAAAATAGAAATGTTTGATATCTGAAAATGTATTTCAGCATGTTAGATTTGGTATTTCAGATCTCAATAAATTGGAGAAGAATTAAAAATATATATATAAAAAAAAAGGTACGCATAATAGTTACAATCACATTAAAGATATCAGAAATTAGCATAATTGTGAAAACCAAATTACAGATATAAAAATGTGCATTTTCACTAGATGCAATTTAATTAATTAGTGATATCCAGAGTTGACATTAGTAGTTATTCCACTCCTGATATCAACAATTAGCATTCTACCTAGTTGTTAAAATCACCAATTCATATCCTGTGAATGAGTAAATGTCAATTCGGCTTGCCATACAGTTTTAGAAACACTATAATGTCTTTCTCCTCGATGCACGTCTACAAGAATATGGGGTTTGGCAACTTTCTCATGAGTCAGAGAAGTTTCTTTCTTCTCTGGTGTGGAGAAGAGCTCTAGTAAGAATTTCGGCTTGAGCTTTGAATGGTCAATGTGAAGTCGCTGTTTTCTGGAGTTTATGTTCGCTGCATCGCTCCTTTTGATTCTCTGCTTCTGTTTGGGGCTCTGGGATCAGTGTGGATATTGTTTTGTTCAGAAACGAGCTCTTCTGTGAGTTTTACGGTCTGTGCTAGTGGGTTATGGATTTTGCTTTGGAGAATCATGGTATGAAATTGTGCTAAATTGTCAAATGGTTTATGTTTATTTCACTCTTTGTTTAGTTTTAAACATGCAATAATTTAGTATATATATAAATAATGTATTTTCACACAAATTTCATCAGACATTTCAAAAACCACAAGGAAAGGCAAGTAAATCATTTCATTATCCAGAAAGATTAATGTGTAAAATTACTGTTCAAATGTTTGAGGGTTGTCAGTAAATTAAAATGATTCACGATCAATCTCATGTTTTGTAGCACGACAAGCTTGAAATGACTTGTTTATAAAATGTTTATAAAATGTTTATATTGCCCATAGATTACTCAAAAACAAAGAAATATGCAAACATGAATAGGTGACATGTTGCAATATGGAATTGAGTACACACGTTTGTGCGGGTCTCCATCAAATTACTTTTTAATTTGACTTCATGAAAAATGTAACTTTGCTTTTGGGCTGGCGATATGTAAAATATATTTTAATAATAATCACATTTATCACAAATATTGTGATATCCGATTATATGGTAAATATTTTTGTTTGATTGATTTTGCTTTAAAAATTTTATTAACTTATTGGAACATTTGAAGACATTTCTAAATTGAAATTGCACTTTAAACAAAACAAAAAAAGCAATTAAAATAACTAAGTGATCAAAAATTCTTATATAACCACCTCCCCAAATACAAACATTTACAGTCTCCAACGGCCCCATTTGCCATCACGCAAGTATCAGTTTGGGGCAACAGGTGCAAACAAAGAACTAAAGACAGTTTTAAATGTAGACATAATTATAATAACCATCATAATAATTAATGAGCCTAATAAATTCCCTTGTGTTCCCAAAATAATGCTGACAAATGTGTTCTTATCGAATGTGTGTGTATTGCGTTTGTTAACACAGTTTTTGCTGCCTAAAGAAAATGAACTCAATTTTAGGTTCAAGGTGAACGTGTCTTGTATTACTTTGTGATTCAATCACTTTCGTCTTTGTTTCTTTAATACAAATATGCCTGTCTATATTACTGCACCTGCAGAGTTGCGTTCACAACGTGTAAGAGTGAACTAAACTCACAGCACCTCACGAGATGATCAGAGGTCATGTGCAGATTTCTCATAGACGACATTATTCTCCCAAACAGTTTTCAGTTGAATGAAACAGAGAGAAAGGAGTGAAACCTCTTTACATGCACTTGATTCACGAGACAGGGTCCCGTTACACGCCTCTGAACAAACAGCGAATCAGACACGAGCATTGACGGCTTTTATTTTGACTGTTCTTAAACATATAATAAGTGTGTTTCTTCAAACACGTCTTTGTGACTAACAGCATTTCTTGTCACGTGTCACTCCGAGACGTCTTACAGATCACACACCTGTTGCGGGTAGATGAGCAAAATCACTCGTGCATGAAATACATTTGGACGAGGAGCTCGCGAACTGAATTGAGCCTCGTCGTATACATTTTAACCGATTAATTATAAAAATCTAAACAATTCGGATTATACGGTATCTAGAAGTATTCACAGTATGTTTAAGTGCCCACTCACCACACACCAGCTACTGGTGCAGAGGAGAGAGTAGAGTGATGCAGCCAATTAATGGATGGGGAATGATTGAGAAGGGCCAATGGGGGAATTTGGTCAGGACACCGGGGTTACACCCCTACTCTTTCCTAGAAGTCTCCTGGGATTTTTAATGACCACAGAGAGTCAGGACCTCGATTTAACATCACATCCGAAGGACGGTGCCTCTTTACAGTATAGTGTCCTCGTCATTATACTGGGGCATTAGGACCCACTCAGACTACAGGGTGAACACCCCCTGCTGGCCTCCCTAATACCAAAAATACTTTTACCGGCATCACAGCGAAGCGCTCCACAGACTGCACTCGCACCTCCCCAAATTCTAGAGGCATTTACACTTGATGCATTGTACTATTCTGTGAAACGACAGGGGGCGGTTGAGAGAAAATGTGTCCCGGATCAGCAGGAAGAACAGTCAGTAGTGGTAGTTTACCAGAAAAACAACAGCAATGGCGTCCCTCGAGCATTTGCTTGATTTGGGTGGTGGATCATCATTTTCATTGATCTGTGTGTATTTTTTTGTGCTTTTAAGCATTTAGTATTTATTTACCTTTGAGAAAAATCTTTGTAATTAAAGCATCAAAATTTTTATTCAATATCTAATAAAAGGCACTGGACAAATATGTTTATTTATACCTTAAAAATGGTGCAATATAAAACATAAAGTGCCCAATGTATATTTGATATATAAAACATTTTTACAAACTATACAAAACAATTTAAAACTAAAGAGCAATGCTAGCCAATGCAACATTCAAGACGCCACCACTACTATCAAACTTAATCTGCTTATAAATTATGCATTACAATGCTTGCGCCCATATATACTCTTATAGAAATGCAAACTACAGCATGCAATGCAGTGACTGACACAACTTATTCATGAAACATTAGCAAAACTTTTGTGTAAATACACTCTTATGTAAATTGTCCCATTAAAATGAACGGGGCAATTTATGCAAGAATGCATAAATGCATTTAAACAAATAAAGATGCATGTCATGAATAAGACAGATTGACTCATTAACCTGTGTGTTTTAGTCTAGAAGTTTTTACTCAGAACGCAATAAAAGGCTCCTGACAAATTATTGTATTTATGCCTCAAACACTTAAAATCCTTATATATATATATTGGCTTTATACTCTTTATAAAGTTTTCCACACAAACTTTACAAAATAATTTCAATGTAAAGAGCAATGCTGAAGGCACTGTTCCTATATTTTATGCTTATAAAATGAACATTGTAATGCATTTCCATTGAAATTGTCACCATAAATTTGAGTGTGCACTTCCTCATGAAACAAGGGCCTGCGATGCCAATGAGCACTTCTGCCAACGCCAATCAAAAACTCTACGTTTTTTTGGTGCATATGTATCTGTCAATTCATTATATTTCTAGGCTAGTAAATCACACTTCTGCTGTCATTTGTGCATTTACAAAATTTTCCCATTCATGCAATGTGAAGAATTTTGGATACTGTTGGACCTGTGCTGTTCACAGTAATATCAATTAGAGCATTGTAGTTGCTTTTGTAATCATTGCAAAAATTATGGCACTGTTCTGGTACAAAATAAATAGGCTAATTGACTTAAAAGGGAGCATAAAAAGCTTCACATCTTTTGTTGTTGACCTGAAAGGCACATATTTTTTTGGCACATATTTATCTGTAACTTGGTAGAAGTGTGTCAAATTAGACCGACATAGACAGGCTGCATGCACAAAATCCATGAACAAAACTACACGAGGTAAAAGAAAATACGATCCAGACTATATTAAAGGCAGGTTGCGGCGGTCCTATGTGTGCTGAAGAACTTTCTAACCCCCTTCTGGACTGAAGAACTGAATTTGAATTGGCTAACTCCGAGTTAAATCAACGGCCGGCTCTGAGCTCCAGGGAAACAGATCCCTTTGACGTGTGCTCTAGAAGGGCCTTCATCAACCACGACACAATCAGACATCAAGCTCCATCTAATTACTGAGAATGAAACGAGAGAGACCCTTTCTCCTGAAAGGACATCACAAGCCACGAGACGCTTTGAAATCAAAGATTGGCGGGCCACTGGGGGCACGAGATGCTTGCCTTGCTATGAAATGTGATGTGTATCCATAGCGCCTCTTGGCTGGCTTTGATTCGGGACTTAATGAATTCCTGAAGGGATGCGGTAACCGGATGATACTCCTTTAATACCTAAAGAACTTCTGACAGCGCAGAGCTACGCGATAATTCAAATGGATCATCATCGCTTTCACAGTTGATAGAATTGTACACATTTCAGACAAATGCATGATAGCACAAAAAAATCCCTGGCGGATTTGCAAGGGTTGGCTCGTGGCCCGAGCTGTGCACCGGTTCAAGCGTGTTTAACAACTCAGGACATGCAGCACAGATGTTTACATTACTGAGATTCAGTTATTGTTGAAGAGAAACGTCTATGGAGGCAACGCAGTCCTCTGGGCCGTTTAGCTCAACTCTCGTTCTATGAACGTATGTCCTCCATTAGATCCATATGATGAGAGATAAATAAAGCCAAACCACAGACTCCTGACCGAGCAGACCGAGCAATGGGGCGTATACGTGGAACTTAAGTCTAAACCCATGTGATACGCCTTGGCAATCATACAACGTTACGGGTCAAGACCTGATTGAGGAAAGGCCAAAGTATACTTTGTGCACAGTACGTATATGGACTGTTCGCCTAAAAGTGCCAGAAGCTTAGTGTTTCTATTCACGCAGACAGTCCACCTCTTTGAGAACCCCCCCCCCCCCCCAATAGTAGACAGGAGAGGAAGTTTACATTACAGTCCTGGTGTTAAACTGCAAGTGTCTCTTAAAAACTCCATTTGGCCTTCGGATCAAAGCATGCCGTTAAAAAAACAACACGATGTCCATTACTAAAGCACAACAGTTGCAACGGTCCATTCCGCTGTGGGGTTCGTGTTTAAATGCGCATCTGCGGCGAGGGTCAAGCACTTCGTTTGCAGCAAAGTGACTCGCCAGAAAGATGTAATCATTTGGCCGGCTGATTCTGGGTGACAGGAGGAATCTTCTTCCTCTGAACTTCAGTGGGGGCTAAAATCACAACATCTGTTCGGTGTTGGCCGCAGTGGTGAGATCGCCCACAGGATATTGCACTTAGCAGCGGGGGGTGAGATCTCAGCCGCGAGGGCTCTGCTGTCAGCTGAACTCACACACACACACACATTCGACAATCCATTAGTGAAACACATCATCTGCTCTGAAACATCCTGAAACCTGTTACTCTGTTACTTACAGTACTCCCCAAAATACAGCGTTAAGTCATACGAGCTACTAAGTTAATTTTCAGTAGCTTGACAGTAATTCAGATGTTTTCAAAACACACGTGCAACAAAAAAAAGTGTTTGTCACGCTTCACTGTGAATTGTTGAAAAAAGAAATACTGTATTGCTACTGCTAATGTAAAATTGTGTCTTCTTATATATATATATTTACAGTTTTACAGTAACATGTTACTTATGAGATAAAATGTGGTTTCTTTTCTTACTGCATTGGCAAGTATTATTTTATTTTCACATTTTAAATGTTTTAACATGTTAACATTATTAAAATGTTGTTATTTATCAATGCTGTGTCTTGTTTTAAAGATTTTTCAATATTTTTATTGGAAAACAAGTCAAAAATACTGGCTGAAGGAATATTCCGGGTTCGATACAAGTTGAGCTCAATCGACAGAATTTGTGGCATAATTTTGAATATCACAAAAAAATATTTTTAACTCGCCCCTCCTTTTCTTAAAAAAAACACCAAAAATTTGTGTTCCAACGAGACACTTACAAAAGAAGTAAATTGGGGCCAATTTGTAACGTTAATAAACTCACTTTTTCAAAACGATTCGAAATTAATTTTTGTAGAAATCAGTCAAATGCCACGAATCCTGTTGATTGAGTTTAACCAGGGCTGGACTGGTAATCATATATACTGGTGGGCCGACGCACTTTGGGGCCGATCAGGGGTGGACTGGCCATCGGGAGAACCGAGGCGTGAAATGGGCCACGATAAGCTAAAATGATCCGCCGCGTTATGCATAAAGGACCACAAAACGGCGCCATGCTATGCAGAAAAGGACAGCGAACAACTTTTGGGCCAGTTGCTATGTAAAATCCCGGGCCGACTTCTCTTCCCAGTCCAGCCCTGAGCTTAACTCACTGCATAATCGAACCCAGAACATTCCTTTGAGAATTGCTTTTATAGTTTTGTTTAAAGTTCACAATATTTCTTTTGCTTTTACAGCTTTACACACGAGTGAACGGAGGTAGTAATCAAAAACACTTTCCTAAAATGTCTCCGTCTGTAGAGTTGCATTGGGATGTCCGATTCATTTGAATCAATGAATGAAGATGTTTTATGTTAGTAGCTTGTTGCAGAGCTGAAAGGTTATCTTGACTGTAGTTTCTCTACTTTAAATTATGAGTAGCTTGACAAACTACAGTTTCAAAGTAGCAACACCAACTCTACTTGTGTTAAAGATAGTGAATTTAAGAAACGCATGAGGTGCCAACATCTGGTTTGTAATTGATATAGTGATATATTCTCATGTCCACTGCCTGCGACTGAACTTAGCGCCATCGGATGATGATAAACATTCCTTGGAATTTGCAAGAATCATTATCCTGACTGACTCAAGCTTGTTACATCAGCGAGGAATGTGATATTCATGTGAAAAAAGACACTGGCTTGGCAGCCGTGATGTGTGATGTGATTAGTGCGGTTTTGAAATTAAACTCTGGATCGCCTTTTTTATATCAAAACCCAAAGAATGATCTTGCCAAATTAAGAGATTAAATGGACAGCAAAGGCTAAATGCCAAAGTGAATATGAACTCAAACGTGAGATAATGTGTCTTTTTCTGCATTTTACAAGAAACATCTGAAACTGGTTGATACTTACTGTAAGTGGAACGCGCTGCAAGAGCAACCTCTGAGCGACAAACATTTTCCTCTGGGAAACCTCTGAATGTATAAAAGCACGACCCTTTCGTGATAAAGTTCTCGTGTGGTGTGAAGTTTAGGTCTTTGTATTTTGTGCTCTTGTAAGATACATGAACCTCAAACGCTGAAGAAACACATTTCACACGAGAGTTCAGTCTGAACAATTGCAGCGGTTGAGCACTACAAAGAAAGAGAGACCTCACTTCCCTCTAAGGGATTTGGCTCTGTGACCTTTCAGAGTTCTGTCAGAGTCATTTGTTTGGCCGACAGCTCGTGTTGTAATTACTCAAACCGTGAGGTAGGAGGATGCGGTAAGTAATCTAGTGTGATGAGCCAAACGGCTCTCCTGAAAGTTCACGGCACCTGAAATATGGAAACATTAGTTTCTGTAGACGTCTCTTTCTTATTGCCAACTCCACCCATCTCGGATGGATTTGTTTCTTGGAATACAATCCTGGTTTCTCATTAAAAGACCGGCAAACGTGTGCAGACTTTGATGTTTGTTTGCTCCAGGTCTTCTGGCGCACTTTGGAGAGCAATTGAAGAAAGTAAGTTTTAGAACGAGCTGTTTAAACAAACATGTCATTGATTTGAACACAATGATGTGCTGGAGGGGGATGTGCAAAGTTCATATGTTGTTTGTGTGCTCAATTATCTTTCTCTAAAGCCTCTTTTGTCCGGCTGATAGCCGCATGAATGGCTGTTTGTGGAGTAAAAGATAGTGATAGCTCAGAGAGAAGATTAGGATTATTAGCGCTGAGCACCCTGATGTGCATCGGAAGTTTGTTTGAAATGTAAATGATGATTGTTCACTGCCATTATACGCTAGAATAGCTAATTAACGTTTAAATGTTTTAGTTCAGGCATAATGTCAAAGGTAGAGTTATTCATATGGCTAAACAATATAGCTGGAGAAATATATCTGGATATTTTTCATTTATTTTAATTTACATACACCCATACATAGCTATAAACAGGGACGGATTACCGACCGGGCCAATGGGGACAGCGCCCAGGGGGCCCTTGACTGCCCGGGGTGCCCTGGGCTTTAAGGCTGCATGATCTAATTTGATAATCCCCCCCACTTGAAAACCCTTTTGGGCATGAACAACGAACCCCCCCAACAAAGGGTCGCAAAACTTATCTGTTCAAATAATATTTTGGCATGGCAAAATTGTAAGAAATTGGTTCGAGTTCATATAAAAACATACAGCTTTTACTCTCATATAGAAAAGTAAAGAACCAATGAAGAGTTATAACAGTTTTCCGCAAGTTTAACCCCTAAACCCAACCATAACATAGGACAGTCGCTTTTGTGAAGAAAGAGAAATGACCTTTTTCCCCTTAGATATTTCCTAATTTTAATCCCTAACCCAAGCCTAAACCTAACCATGATTTTAATAAGAAAAAACGTTGTGTACATCAGTCATTTGCATCGCCAAACCAAATTTGTTCACAGACGTTTCCAAAAGTGTTGGATTGGAGGCTAGCTATAATTCGATGCCTGTATTGTATATGTAATGTTTGTCGCTTGGTTGGTCCCTATGGGAATAAAAGCCATACGATATATTTCAATTTCACCATTTCTTTCTAAACATTACAAGTTTTCATGAAACTACGTTGAGTCGCACGCTCTTTAGAAAATGTAACGCTCAAAAGCTAATTAAAATCATCGCTGTAAACATAATGTTGCTTGATTTTATATTTCAAATATATCATTTATTTTAAGTGCTTGGCCCAGATCTAATTATACATACCTGCACAGGTTTTCATTGCATGACTTTAAAGTGGAGAGTTAATTGTGAAATTACTTTTTGTTTGTGCTAGATTTCTGCCATATTGAAACGTTAATCCCAGATCACACACTTTTTCCACTTATCGTCGTCTACTAATCGCTTTTAAACTCACATTGACTGAACAATCCATTCAGGCCGAGCAAAAGCACTGATCGCTGGGTCGGATCATAGCCATTCACCGTAAGCATGTGAATGTCCACAGTTATTTCAATGGCGGTAATTAACGAGGTGGACTCATCAAGCGCAAGATCTCATAATGAGCTCTTGCATGCCACGGGGAATTCTGCTTTTCAATAGTGCAGTGTTCACTCGACTCAAGACACCAGACTGCTGTAGGAAAGCCCTTCACACCTGCTAGAGCCCTTCAAAGGGAGCGATCCACCAGCAGCTAGTCTGTCCGTCACCGATCCTTTCAATGCCAGTGATTTAAAGCTGTGGCGTCTCAAGTACTTGATTGCAAACTGCTTTTGAGATGTTGAAAAGCATGTGCTGTACATGATGGACGGAGTTTGTGCTTTTTCTCAACTTTTTGGGTCTGTTTTTACACTTTGGCAACATTTACGCAAAATTAATTAAAAAAACATATTCATACAATAAGGTCCAATTTATTTACTTTCATGTCTTGTAATATATTAAGTGTCATTGTGTTCAGAATGGAAAAAGCAGCTGTGATGAAATCTAACATGAGTTTTGTTTTCTAGAAAATTAGACAGATTTTGCTTTGCTTTCCTCATGATGGAGAGCAGATCTGATTTGTTGGTGGTGCAAATATCACACACTCCACCCATTTCACAAGCCAAAACATAAACACATGTTATCTAGTTGTCTAGAAGCACACGGTCCATGATCTCGAACCATGGAAAGTTCTTCCTTTGGGCATGATCCTTTTTTTTTCACTGAGGTGCAGGTGCGTGACTTCACACAAATATGTCGGCACCCAGAGATTAACCAGTTTAGGGATGGAGATTATTAGGGGACCATGATAGATTAGGGCCAATGGGGAAATTTGGCCAGCACACTGGGATTACAGTTTACTCTGCTCTTTACAAAAAGTGCCCTGGGATCTTTAATGACCACAGAGAATCAGGACCTCGGTTTAACATCTCCTCTGAAGGATGGTGCTTTTTTTTACAACGTATGGCACTTTTCCACTGCACGTTACAGTTCGACTCGCCTCAACTTGACTCGCTTTACTTTTCTGAGGTTGCTTTTCCACTGCGGTTTAGTGCCGCCTCAACGTGGGCGGGATTATAGGTTGATTGTGATAGTTACGCCACCTCTACTGCCGTGACGTCATCATAAACACGACACAAACATTACTGACCAAAACAATAACACGACCGCTAGCTGTTAGCTGCTAGCTCATTGTGCTGCATAAAGCAGTTGTTGATGGTGATTTTACACAAGTGTAACAGTTAAATTGGTCTGGTTGTTTTAGAAGCTTCCAGTAGCTGGTCAACTAAATAAAGTGAAGCTTTCAAGCAGAGTATAGAGTTAACGTAACAAAACATACCATCCTCCATCGTGGATCAACTCCATTCCAGGGCTCTCCCTCCCATTACTCGCTGGTTTAGTGTCCATTTGGTCAAACCACTTCCACTTTTCCAACAGATGAAACACTTCCTGAAAGACTTTTTAGTTGTGCGTTGTTTCTTTATTTGCTAACGAGTGGACCGTCTGCACCTCGTTTATTGACCACGCCGTGGTTTTGTTCACAGCCATTTCTTTTTTCACAATTTGAAAGGCGTGTGAACAAATGATACTGTTATCACTGTTGCTAACTTTAAAACTAGCGGGTTGATGTCCCGTGTCGAAAATCCAGTGACACTGGTAGTGACGATTCTCCCTGACCAATCAGTGATCTGCAGGGTTTTAACGTCACATTTAGTATCAGCTCGGCTCACTTGGAACCTCGACTGAGGTGGTACTAAAAAAAGTACCAGGTACCAGGTACTATCCACAGTGGAAAACCTCCAAAAAGCATAGTAGGTATAGTGGTTTTATGGTGTGTTTTGTTCTATGCTATTTGGAGCTTGAAAGTCATGGTCTCCAAGAACTCTCATTGTATAGAAAAAAGCTGCATGAATTTTGTACTTTTGCAGGAAAAAACAATTGTGCCTGTTTGACCATCTGTCAGTTTGGTCTTTGACACCTGTATCATCCCGTCATACTGTTCCTGTGGCGAGCATGTGGCTCCGAACTCCACAGGGGCGTCTGAGCACCGAGCAAAGAACGCTCTTTGACCCGATCCGTCCCGCCATGTGATCTCAAACGCTCTCCATGTTCAGATGTTTGTCTTTGACTGATTTCAGTCAGTCTGCAAGGACAAAGATTGCTGCTTGTTTCTAGAAAGCTCCTGAGGCATCAAAAACCTTCATAATTGAGTTGAGGAATTGAACAACACACTCACATGAGTATTATTGAATTCATTGCCGTGTCTGACACAGTGCAGTACTCCTCTACAAAGCAGTACACTAGGTAGATAACATTTGTTTTCTTGTTATTTCTTTCAGGACACGCCATTAGTTTTATCAAAAGACTCCAGATCTAGATTTGTACATTTCTCCAAAAAATCTGACTGGGGTTTGTTCATGCATGCGAAAGTTATCGCCACAATGCTAGGGTGTTTTGAATGGTTGCCAGGGTGTTACTAGGGTGTTCTGGATGGTTCCTAGGTGGTTGCTTACTGTCAGTTGTGTCAGTAGTAGATGTGCCAGTGGCTATACAGGGGGCACATCGCGCTTAGCGTAGAAAAAAACGGAAACAGATGCCATCCAGGATCACGAGTGTGTCCCTCCTTTAATCGGCTTATCTTGACTTAAAAAAAAAAAGAGGGAAAAGTGACAGCTGTGAGAATAAACAAATTGCCGTCTGCTCACTCAAGCCAATTCAAAAAGAGACATTTTGAGGTGTTGAAGAATATTTTGCTGCTTCACTCAAATCTATTGAAATTCCCTGCAATTGTAAGATTTACACAAATTGTTTAAATTAGATTCAAATTTGCGTATCTTTGCTAAGTATAAAATTAGATCAATGCCATAGCTAATGTAGTTGCTTTGCCATTTACCAAATTGTATTGTTTAAAACGTTTCCATTTAGTGGATATTTTTACACAACCAAAATGCGTAAATCTTAAAAATAGATATTTTTTTAGTTTTGTACGTTTCATAACGGAAGGTAAATTTTTATTATTATTAACTGAATTATTAGCCATTATACTTGCACTAGTATCATTATTGTAACAAATCTTAAATTCAATTAATGACGAGTTGTATTTACTGTATTTACCATACTTAAATTCAAAACATTCGCGCCACAGCTCAGTGTGACGGAAAATACTTTAACCAAAATACAAAGAATTTGTAATTTTTGTATGTTTACATGTAAATTATTCTAAAATGTTATTTTTTAATCTTTTTACATTTTTATGAACCTTTTTACATACATTTTTTTTTTTACATTTGCATTCAATTTAATTGAGCATTTGCTAAAACAAACTCTCAAACCCTTGCAATTCCCACGTGACCCTCTAGGGGTTTGTGACGGTACTGATTGTGTACACATTGGTAATTAAAAATCTCATGATGAATGTTTTATGTTACTGTGCCCTGACACTGTTATATCCAAGTCTTTGTCTTCATTTTGCACTAATGTACTTTAAAAATGTGTATGCGTACTAATTATCGGGCTGATGTGTTTGTTATCAGACATATGGGAGTTTTCAAAGGACGTTTTATCAAGTGCCCTCTATCTGCAGATCAGAGTACTGACATCTCTTGTAGACAAGGAGTTTACTGTCTCTCAAAAACTCATTTGGTTCATTTGAACAGCTTAACACCACAAGGGATGTGAGTTTTGCTTTGCCGTGCTTTAAGACATGATTATGGATATTTTGTTTGACGCCTCTCTCTCTCTCTCTCTCTCGCTCTCTCTCTCTCTCTCTCTCTCTCTCTCTCTCTCTCTCTCTCGCTCTCCCTCTCTCTTTCTCTGTAGATTTGTTCAGAATGGAGGCCGGTTTGCCCACAGCAGCAGAGACGAAAGAATGTAAGACGTCCACTCTCGATGGAAACGGCTTCAGTGAGCTGCCAAAAAAACCTTCCCCATCATCCTTTGCAAGAGGTACGACCCTGTCCTGTTTCTCTTCATTCAGTTCTTCCCAAATGACATCAGACACAATCGATGAAACTTACTGTAAGGTTTCAAGACATCCGAATTGGTTGCGGGAAAAATGGAGCATATTTTATTGTCTAAAGGTGCATGTTGAATTTAGCAGAGCTGTTTTAATGAGTCCATCAACTGCAAATCATCTTTTAAAGACCTCATGAAATGGTTTGACGAGCGCTGTTTTCTTAGAAACAGGATGGCGGACATATTGAATATTTGGCGGGACTTATTTTTTTAATAATGTTAACGTCGATTTAGTACTACTTATTTCTAGTCAGCCGCAGGTGGTATAAGGGGGAGGGGCATTGTCATTCTAGAGAGCACTTGATTGGACAAAAATTTGTACATGCCCTTGCGAACAAGGTGATGTCATCAATATATTTGGTCATTTTTTTTCCCCCGTGGTCCATTTTAAACGTATAATTTTGTCTACATTTAGGAGTGCACTAGTGTTGTAGATGACTTGAAAGCTAACAGACTTGGACTTTCATTCAGATACTGTCTTTTTTGACAGAGCTTTAATTTTGGACAGATGACATGCTTTGCGTTGACTTTTGCAGTCGAAGCAAGCCATTCTAGGGCTAGATATCACACTAGCCAAATGCTTAAAGACTCCACTAGACCTAAGGAAAAGAATATGCCCATTAAATATACATTTCAAAGATAAAATACTGTGCAGGATGTGAACGCTCATGGCGCCGGTCGTCCCTGATAAGATGGGCCAAAAGCTCCCACAAGAGTCAGAGTTGAACCATCACCAGGCCTGATATGAATCCTTATATCGCGTTTGGTGAGCGGCCTTCATTAATAAAGAGTGACTGCCCCGTGCTTGTGTGTTAGGATTCTTCCTCGCACAATCGCACGCTGCAGGCCTTGCAAAATGTAATCACTGCCGATTGGAGACATGCTGCATCTATTCTACGGGGCTTTTTATCGTTGCGTTTGCATTGAGATTAATCACAAGTTGCATACTCGGGGATGGACAGATAGCAAGATTTAGCATGTTTAAAACATGTCTTTAGGAGGCCGATAAAAGCGGTGAATAATGAGACAGAAAGACCTTGTTCATTCCTCCAGAGTATAAATGTTATGAATAAGTTAAAATGGGAGCCGTGAACGACGTGGTCCTTTAGAGAGCGGTGTAGCCGTGCACTGAGCTCCACCTTTGAAGTGGTAATAGCACATGTGATTTTGTGGGGGTTTTTATAGATTCATGAAGGAATTTGGTGGGCTGCCATTGTAAAGTAAAGAAAAATCCATGATTTGTTCAAGAAAGGAGCAAGAAAATAGGCCACACAATGGCAACAAGACAGCTGAATGGCATAATTTATAGAGTGTGATTTTTCTCTCTTACATGATTAATACGATACATTTTTTAACTCCAAGGGGAAATTATGGCAAAGACTTATCTGAAAGTAGAATTTGACATCATACGTCGTGGACAACCTCTTATCCATTGCTCCACCACATCTCTGCACATTTATATATCCAACTACTTTAATGAAACTAAAGTCAATAGTTTTCTTACAAAACGTACTGTGCCATGGTAAAGTGATGGTATCATAAAGTAATAACATTTCCAGAAAAACAAAAAAAGGATATTCAGAGTTCATTGCTCAGAAGACATTTAATGATTTTTCTCCTAAAATGACTTAGTCGAATAGAGTCATGAGTCAATTAGTGTCATACAGTAAGAGCAAGTCCAGTCTGGTTCTGGAAGTAAAAATCATATTCACTCTCTCCATAGGGGAATTGATTTTCAATGATAACTTATAAACTTTTAAAGACACCATCATTGTGCATTATTTTAACTTCTTTCTTTTTTTAAATCATGATTAATAGTAGAATTCCTGTTGAAAAGATCCCCCAATCACATAACTGCGGTAAACAATGTGTCTGTAAGGGGATTAAGGGAAAGGAGGAGGCGAGGACCGGCTTAATAATATAAATCATATTTAACTAAATATAAAGACACACAAAAACACATACAGGGCAGCTGCCCCTAGTTCTCTCTCGCGAACTGTCGTCCCCGGCCAACTTTATCCCTCGCGTGCCCCATCAGGCTGATTGGGGACCAGCGGGCATCATTCCAGTCCGGCCCCGGCCTCCTTCTCTCTACACTCCTCCCAGAGTTGCCTCAGGCCAGGGAGCCCCCGGCATGACGTACACCCCCCCCCCCCTTTCCCTGGGGAGGGGCGTGCCTTGCGCCCCGTCTGCCAGCTGGTCATCCCTGCCTTCCTCGACCTGGGAGGAGACAGGAGGGGAAAAACAAGGCGACGGAAAGGCCAACATGGAGCAACAGAGAGAGAGAGAGAGAGAAGAAGCTCACTCAGCGGTTCTCTGATGCGCCGTCGCATGGTCCCCGATCACTCCTCCACACTCTCAGGCAGACGACAGCCGCTCCTCCCCGGGCGGACTGGAGTCAAACCTCCGACCCCCCAGCAGACAGAACGCCCCTCCGCTTTTCTGGCGACACGTGGAGACACTCCTCCACCCCTGGCAGCGACTCTATCGCTCCAGGCGGTCGGGGAGTCCCGTCCCTACTCGTCTCACGGACAGCGGCCGTTCCCCGCGTCCGGGCAGTCGGGCTACTCCATACCACAGCGGATGGCAGCGGCCGCTCCCCTGGGTGGACGGCAGTGTCGAGGACTCTTCGACGGGCATCCCTCCTCCCTCCTGGGTTATGGCACCAATGTAAAGTGGTTAAGGGAAAGGAGGAGGCAAGAACTGGCTTAATAATATAAATAATATCAAATCATACAAAAACACATACAGGGCAGCTGCCCGTAATTCTCTCTCTCTCGAACTGTCGTCCACGGCCACCTTTATCCCTCGCGTGCCCCATCAGGCTGATTGGGGACCAGCGGGCATCATTCCAGCCCAGCTCTGCCCTACACTGCTCTACAGTGTCTGAATATTTTGCAGTAATATTAAAATATATTGTTACTATATTAATAACCAGCAACTTTAACTATTATTTTTCTATCTTTTTTAATTTGTGAAAGATGGTAAGTGCTGATTCTCAAATAATTTGCTTTAAATCAAAGTTTGTAATGTTGTGATTCACCTCGGAAGTGGTTGGTTTGGTTCATGCACATCTCATTAAAAAATTATTTTACGAAATCCCAATGGCAAAAAATTTATGAGAATTCATAAACTTCCTGAACCAAGATGGCGGGCATTTTCAAAGTCTATGTTGAGACTGAAGGCAAATCAGATCTTTTCAGGCAGACTGTCCACACTATTTAATTTATTTAGTGATCAAATCAGATTTGCGCGTTCAGACATACTGTAACAAACCTATATGCATGGGTTGCTTTGGTAACGACGTAGGCGTACCCATGTGACGATGCTTTCAAAACAGATGCGGGAAAAATGGAGGTGCATCATCTCGCTCTCAAAATAAGCGCCCTGTCCAGTCGCGGTGCAGAACTGCTCTGTCGCACAAGAAAAACTCAGCGATGAAGGAGACGGGTAAATATGATGTTCTGTGCTGCGGTCACCGATTTTTGACGTCATTGTTGTGTGTCGCATTAAGAGTGCCGCAAAAGACCATTTCAAATCCGAATTGAGCAGCCTGAGCGTCCGGACTGAGACGCATCTGAAGAAATCAGTTTCAATCGCATTTGAAACCACCTCCCGATGTGGTTTGAATCAGATTCTGAAAAATCTGATTTCATGTGGGTTTTTTTACTGTCCAGACTATCAAAAACTCATCTGGATACGATCCGGATATGCAAAAAATCTGATTTTTAGTGGCAGTCTGAACAAGGCCAAATGATGTAGATAACAGTGCTCAGAGAATTTGGTCTTGGAATAATTTGATGAGATTTGTTTGAGCTTAAATTGAGCTCTTTGACTTTTGATTGCAGACTCGGCCAATCTGAGCACAGTTTGAGTTATTGTTGAGATGTCTTCTGTAACATGTGAGATTACTAACTTTTGCTAGCTCAATATTTCTTTTGGGTCATCAAACTCTGTCCAGAGAGAGAAAATGGGTACGACATTAAAAGTGAGAGAACGTGTTTAAAAAAACATTTGTGTAGAAGACTGATAAAAGTTGTCTATAATGAGGCCGAAAGAGCTTTATCTTACCTCCAGAGTATAAATGTTATAAATTAGTTAAAACGGCAGTCGCCGAGGTGGATGGCGTGACTGGAGAGCCGCTAAGATGTTGGTAAAGCGCCACCTTTGAAATGGTAATGAACTTTGTGATTTTGTATCATTTTTTTCCTCAGATTTAATGAAAGACTTTGGTGGCCTGCCATTATTTAAAAATGGTCATTAATTGTTAATCAAAGATAGTGATGAAATTGGGACATTTGTGATTATAATATGAACAATATTTATTTTTGCTGTTTGAAAGGATGTTCTCTGAGCAACTCGGAACATTTTAAACACTTGCTAACAGGTTATTATTATTTTAAAACATCTTTAGTGTTTAAAACTTTATACAAGCCGACAAAAATTGCAATCCACAGATCGGATCTGTCTGATGATCTTCCTGTTCTCCAAACGCAGTGAAGCAACATGCTGTTTTAAGCATTAGCTCTGTGCTAATGCTAATTAAAACAACATCTGGGCCGGTGTGTGTGCATGTGTGTGTGTGTGTTCAGTGTTACTACGGGACGGGACGGCTGTGGTTGTGTGTTTTTAAGAGGGTGCACAGATGCAGCTGCTGCAGTGTGTCACAGTGGGGAGCTTAAGTTCAGTTCAGACTGCAAACAGGAGGTTAGCTGGATCTTAGCTGGTCTCCCAGCATGACCAAAACCCCTCTTAAACCATCAAAACAGACCAGCATGACCAGGCAGGGAGACCTGCTAAGACCATCAAATCTGTTAAACCAGCCAAAGCTAACCATCCTTGAACTTCAAACCAGCCTAAAATGGTTAACTGGTCTGATGGCTAGTTTTAGAGTGGTTTTGGGCACTTTATCTACTGGTGAGGTTTATAGGCCAGCTTAAACCAGTTAAGACCAGCAAACCAGGATAGTTAATGGGATGAACTTTTAATTTTGCAAAAAAAACAAAAACAAAAAAAAAACTAGCATAAATTGTGTGAAAGATTCTTATTAAACAGCTGACTAGCATACCTAGCAAGACTTTGTTGGTGAACCAGCTTCTGTCAGCCTAAGCTGGTTAGCAGGTCTGTTGGATGGCTTTAGCAGAGCTTTGGGAACCATTCTGCTGGTGAGGCTTGGAGACCTAAACCAGTTTTGGATGGTGTACTGGATTCATTTTTAACAAAATAGCTAACTACCTTAACCAGTAAGACTTTGTTGGTCAACCAGTTTCTGAAGGCCTGCTATTAGATCCAGAACTGACCAATGGGGTTCAGCGGGTTCAGCTGGTTTTGACCAAAAGCCCATCTAAAAACCATCTGGTTTGAACTGGCAAACCAGCCTAAGCAGGTTAACTGGCCTGTTAGCAGGTTTTAGTGGAGTTTTTTTCAGTTGAATTTTCATTGGTAAGGCTTAGAGAACAGCTCAACCCATCTTAGGATGGTTTACAGGATGAATCGCTCTTCCAGAGCACTTTAAATTGTGCAAAAAAATCTAATGATAAACAATCAACAGCAGATCTCGAACTGACCAATCTGGGGTTTAGCTGGTTTCACTGGTTTTTCAGCTGACAAGGGCCCAAAACCCCTTTAAAACCATCAAACCAGACCTGCCCGATGAGTAGAATCCAATGCAAACCAATTTAGGAGCTGTTCTGGGAAAGCTGTTTTTGTTCAGCAGGGCAGCATCTTCCATGACGTTGAGGCAGTTTAGTGGTCGCTCGGTCCCAATAGCATCTGATCCCAATTTCCTCACGTTCAGGAGAGAGTCTCAGCTGTTTTCCTGCGCTCTGCGACAGAACAATTACTTATCGCTTTAATCCAATTTATTATTCTGGCTCGCAGACTCTGATAAGTGAATATGCAGGCCTGTGAGATGCGGTCCTTGAACCTGGATCGCATTCCCTCGAGTCTGCTGTCGGAAAGAGGCAGACGCTTTTAATATACAGTGCTGTTCCGCGGCTTTATGGTCAATGTGAAGTTTACAACGAGCCGCGGAGCTGTTGACATCTAAGTCATGCCCACCTCGAAGACAATGCGACCAGCTGCTATTAAACCGCTCTCTGTTTTACACCCCTGTCGAGCATTATTTATCCCCAGCGGTTTCGTCTCTATCAGGGAAACATGGCTAATGCAGACTTTTAATATGTTATTTACACATAAAAACAAGCTATTTGTGTGAGGAGAGGAAAATAAATGGGCCGCCTCTCCCCTCGGCTCCGATATATCTGAGTTTAACAATCTGGATTGCTAATAGAACCATTTATCATGAGAGCCGGTCATTTGTTTTATGTTGGGGGCCCGGGGCCAGCTCTCGCAGACCTCTATGGAAATGTGACTCTGTATAATGAACCGGTGTGCAAGTCACCTGATTTAAAAGGCAAAACAATGCATATATTCAATTAAAATGCAACCAGGTGTCCACCTGCCTTTATGGGGCATTTTACTGGACACTTCATACATTTTCGCGGTGTGTGTGTGTGTGTGTGTGGGGGGGGGGGGGGGGGGGGGTTGAAATATGTTTTGTAAACCCTTGTATCCCGTACGGTGATCTTGGCAAACGGCGTTGTCCGAATGCGCTCAACACACCGTTTGCACACCGCAACACACTTTCTTTTCTTAATACATTCAAATGAAGCATCTTGACAAATGGCAACATCGAAGTTTATATGGGGCAGCATTTGTAGTGTTTTGTAGTTATCTGAATTGTATATTTCTTCAATATCTACATACATTATTATTCAGTTATTCAATAGAGCAATTATTCTGTTTGTGGAAGGGAGATTCTCTCACACTGCATTGCAAAGTTTAGTGAGAAATATTATGTGTGCGTGTGAACAAAAGTCTGAGATTGCATTGAATATTTGGGATTCAAAATCCTGTTTAAACTTGCAAATAAATGAATAAACATTAAATGCATTTATGTGCACGTTCTTACACCGATTATGCCTAATAAGCCCTCAACATATAAGGTCGTGTAAACACCATTGACAGATTTCCTTTATCCTTTTTTTACACAATTTTATGCTGATAATATAATTTGTAAAACTAATATTTGTAATACATTTTTAAAAATGCAATCTTGGTCTCTGAATTTTTGTCAGGTATTGAATAAATATATAAAAAAAAAATCAATGCATTTTTACTTGCAGCTCGGATCCTTTCATGTTTTAACGCAGGCCAGCTGAGGTACAGGCTCACAGGCTCGTGCGTAATGACTTGATTAACTAGAATTGGTGACTCGCAACATATATCATGGTGAAAGTGAGTTTGTCGTGTTGTCGAGTGATTGATGGCCGCACTAAGCGCCGCTGCCGTGCTGGAAGTCTGTTTTCTGCTGAGTCGGGTCAACCCTGAGGGGAACGCCAGCCGGAATATTTAACATTTTAACATCCACCACACAGACAAACACCAAACACACATGCTCGTGCAAACAATACGGGGTCAAACACAAACACAGTCACCGCTTGCATCTGGTTAAATGCATATTGTCGCATGCAAGAGAGTGAATAAAACGTTATTTGTTTGATTAATGGCAACTTGAGTGTGTGATTTAGTGTGTCTAAACGAAACGCCAATATGAGCCATCGTCATTTTGATTAATATAACCAAATTTGCCTTTTCTGATATCTCTTCCTGCACATGTCCCGTGTAGCATTTTATGTACAAGAGAACGGTACTTAATACCATGTTTGTGGAGATGTAACATGGTAATACTATGTTTTGTGTGGTAATGCACCATGGTAAACCCATGTTTTTAAATATGTGATATGTTCTGTGGTAATATCATGTTTACGGACATCTATCAAAGTAATACCATTGTGGCACGGTGGAGGGCGGGACCGGCGCGTGATTACACACGCCCGGTCCCGTATTAGGCTAATTACGCCGTCAAGAGGGATAAAGGCCACTCGCAGACGGCGATCGAGAGAGAGAGCTCAATTACGGATGTCCGTCTTCTTATGTGTTTGTCTTTTGAGTTCTTCATTAAACCTTTAAGTTTATATGTCAAGCCGGTTTCTCGCCTCTTCCTTGCCCATGAATTATGATCTGTGTTACATTGGTGCCGAAAGCCCGGGAAGGAAGAGGGATGCGCCGTAGCGGAGTTCTCGCCACTACCCCAAAGAAGCAGCCGCGGCCATCTGCCGGGGAACGAGGAGCCCAGCCGCCTGGACGCGGAGGAATGGCCGCCGACCGCGAGGGGAGAAGGGGCTCCTATAGCCGACCGCCTGGAGCGGTCAGGGCCGCTGCCAGGGGCGGAGGATGCCCCTACCAGCCGCTGAAACGTGGAGGGGTCGAGGGAAGACCGCCGTCCGCGAGCGGGGAGGGGATCGCGACCGACCGCCTGGAGCGGGAGAACCGCTGCCAGGGGCGGGGGAGTCCCCTTCGGCTCCCCGAGAACGCGGCGGGGCGTTCCGTCCGCCAGGGGCTGAGGACTGCCTCGAATCCGCCTGGAGAGGCGCGGCTGCCGTTCGGTAGAGGGTGGAGGAGTGGCTGAGGAACGAGCTACGGCGTATCAGAGAACCGGTAAGTTAGGTGTTTTTTTTATTATTTTTTATTAATCTCTCTCTCCTCTCTCTCGCTAACGCTCTGCGTTGGCCTTTTTCCCTCTTTTTTTTTTTTAAATTATGGTGTTCGCGGGTGGGGAGGTACCGCCCAGTGCAGGAACCCTCCCCCCCATTTTTAATTGTTGTTTCCCTCCCGTTGCCCCTCTTTTTTAAATTATGGTGTTTGTGGGAGGGGAGGTACCGCCCAGTGCAGGAACCCTCCCCCCCATTTTTAATTGTTGTTTTTTGTTTCCCTCACCTTGCCCCCTCCCTCGTCCAGGTTAATGGGGATGACCTGCCGGCAGACCGCGCGGGAGGCGCCCCCCCCCCAGGGGATGTACGTCAGGCCGGGGGTCCCCAGCCTGAAAGAACGGGGGAGGAATGTGGCACGGTGGAGGGCGGGACCGGCGCGTGATTACGCACGCCCGGTCCCGTATTAGGCTAATTACGCCGTCAAGAGGGATAAAGGCCACTCGCAGACGGCGATCGAGAGAGAGAGAGAGCTCAATTACGGATGTCCGTCTTCTTATGTGTTTGTCTTTTGAGTTCTTCATTAAACCTTTAAGTTTATAAGTCAAGCCGGTTTCTCGCCTCTTCCTTGCCCATGAATTTGATCTGTTTTACAACCATGTTTTTGGAAATATAATGTGGTAATACTATATTTTCCTTGACATATACCATGGTAATACTATGTTTTTCTATTTATCAAAGTAATAGCATGTTTTTTATATGTACCGTGGTTATACTACGTTTATTTTTTGCTTGTTTTTTATATACCATAGTAAAACCATTTTTTATGGACATATGCTGTAATAATACCATGTTTGTTTATAAATTATTTTTTTCTAAAATATATATATTTTGGTAATACCATGTTTTAATGGGCATCTACTGTAGTGATACCATATTTTTGGATATTTACTATGGTAATACCATGTTTTAATGGGCATCTACCGTAGTAATACCATGTGTTTGGATATTTACTATGGTAATACCATGTTTTAATGGGCATCTACCGTAGTAATACCATGTGTTTGGATATTTACTATGGAAATACCATGTTTTAATGGGCATCTACCGTAGTAATACCATATTTTTGGATATATACTATGGTAATACCATGTTTTAATGGGCATCTACCGTAGTAATACCATGTGTTTGGATATTTACTATGGTAATACCATGTTTTAATGGGCATCTACCGTAGTAATACCATGTGTTTGGATATTTACTATGGTAATACCATGTTTTAATGGGCATCTACCGTAGTTATACCATGTTTTTGGATATTTACTATGGTAATACCATGTTTTAATGGGCATCTACCGTAGTAATACCATGTTTTTGGACATTTACTATGGTAATACCATGTTTTAATGGGCATCTACCGTAGTAATACCATGTTTTTGGACATTTACTATGGTAATACCATGTTTTAATGGGCATCTACCGTAGTAATACCATGTGTTTGGATATTTACTATGGAAATACCATGTTTTAATGGGCATCTACCGTAGTAATACCATGTTTTTGGATATTTACTATGGAAATACCATGTTTTAATGGGCATCTACCGTAGTTATACCATGTTTTTGGATATTTACTATGGTAATACCATGTTTTAATGGGCATCTACCGTAGTAATACCATGTGTTTGGATATTTACTATGGTAATACCATGTTTTAATGGGCATCTACCGTAGTAATACCATATTTTTGGATATATACTATGGTAATACCATGTTTTAATGGGCATCTACCGTAGTAATACCATGTGTTTGGATATTTACTATGGTAATACCATGTTTTAATGGGCATCTACCGTAGTAATACCATGTGTTTGGATATTTACTATGGAAATACCATGTTTTAATGGGCATCTACCGTAGTAATACCATGTGTTTGGATATTTACTATGGAAATACCATGTTTTAATGGGCATCTACCGTAGTAATACCATGTGTTTGGATATTTACTATGGTAATACCATGTTTTAATGGGCATCTACCGTAGTAATACCATGTTTTTGGACATTTACTATGGTAATACCATGTTTTAATGGGCATCTACCGTAGTAATACCATGTTTTTGGACATTTACTATGGTAATACCATGTTTTAATGGGCATCTACCGTAGTAATACCATGTGTTTGGATATTTACTATGGAAATACCATGTTTTAATGGGCATCTACCGTAGTAATACCATGTGTTTGGATATTTACTATGGAAATACCATGTTTTAATGGGCATCTACCGTAGTTATACCATGTTTTTGGATATTTACTATGGAAATACCATGTTTTAATGGGCATCTACCGTAGTAATACCATGTGTTTGGATATTTACTATGGTAATACCATGTTTTAATGGGCATCTACCGTAGTAATACCATATTTTTGGATATTTACTATGGTAATACCATGTTTTAATGGGCATCTACCGTAGTAATACCATATTTTTGGATATTTACTATGGTAATACCATGTTTTAATGGGCATCTACCGTAGTAATACCATATTTTTGGATATATACTATGGTAATACCATGTTTTAATGGGCATCTACCGTAGTAATACCATGTGTTTGGATATTTACTATGGTAATACCATGTTTTAATGGGCATCTACCGTAGTAATACCATATTTTTGGATATTTAATATGGTAATACCATGTTTTAATGGGCATCTACCGTAGTAATACCATGTGTTTGGATATTTACTATGGTAATACCATGTTTTAATGGGCATCTACCGTAGTAATACCATGTGTTTGGATATTTACTATGGTAATACCATGTTTTAATGGGCATCTACCGTAGTAATACCATGTGTTTGGATATTTACTATGGTAATACCATGTTTTAATGGGCATCTACCGTAGTAATACCATGTGTTTGGATATTTACTATGGAAATACCATGTTTTAATGGGCATCTACCGTAGTAATACCATGTGTTTGGATATTTACTATGGAAATACCATGTTTTAATGGGCATCTACCGTAGTAATACCATGTGTTTGGATATTTACTATGGAAATACCATGTTTTAATGGGCATCTACCGTAGTTATACCATGTTTTTGGATATTTACTATGGTAATACCATGTTTTAATGGGCATCTACCGTAGTTATACCATGTTTTTGGATATTTACTATGGTAATACCATGTTTTAATGGGCATCTACCGTAGTAATACCATGTTTTTGGACATTTACTATGGTAATACCATGTTTTAATGGGCATCTACCGTAGTAATACCATGTTTTTGGATATTTACTATGGTAATACCATGTTTTAATGGGCATCTACCGTAGTAATACCATGTTTTTGGATATTTACTATGGAAATACCATGTTTTAATGGGCATCTACCGTAGTTATACCATGTTTTTGGATATTTACTATGGTAATACCATGTTTTAATTTGCATCTACCATAGTAATACCATGTTCTTGGCCATGTACCATGGTATTACCATAGTTGCTTATTAGTATCATGCTAATATCATATTTTATAGAAATATACTTGGTAATACTATTTATCGTTTACGTATACCATTGTAATACCATGTTTTTGGATATGTACCGTGGTAATGTCATGTTTTTATGGGCATCTACTATAGAAATATATATTTATTTTTTTTACATATATCATAGCAATAATATGTTTGAACTATTTCTGGCAAAATTCTGAAGTGCAGATCGACTGCACACTTCATGATCCCATAACCTCTCGGGAGCTGAAGTGACATCACGGTCACCTCAGCTGTTGTTCTTACGTCATACAGTATATTTGGGTTACGGGTCAATACCCACAGAAATATGTCTGATTCTATTCATACTACTCAAATGCAAACGTACTGTTTTACCACCAGAGAAGTGCTTCTTTCATTAAATACAGGACATTCTCTGACGACACGCGATTTCATGTCTTTTGGACACGTTCCATTGTAGGTGAACCAGAAGGGGGTTCACAGATATTTTTCACACTTTTGTCTAGTACCTCATTTAAAATGACATCCTAGAAATATGATTTTGATTAATGTAACCATTTAAAAACATGCCTTATCTACAATCACTCTTTTCACATGTCCCACATCACATTTTATGTTGAAGAGAGGCTGCATTATTCAAAACCAAAAGCATTTTAAGGAGCAATAGAGGTGTTGAATGGATGTTCGCGGGTCTGCTCTTGTAAATAGTTTTATAAGAGCGGCTCTTTACTGATAAGGACAGTTTCCTTTATCAACTGGATGAAGTCGCGACAGTGAATAATTGACGGTGGCGGGCGGCAGGCCTCATGGTAACGTGTCGGCAGCTCGGGGTAGACCCCAGAGGTCAATGCGCTGGCAGAGAAAAATGTGTGCGAAGTGGCTGCGTCCACCTCAAGACTGCAAAAGGACGTCCACTAATCTTCCTGAGGAAGGATTTTTCTCTCTGTTCCTCTCGTTCAGGGTAAATTAGTCTCTCTCAGGACTGGTTCACAGAGACGAGAAGGGTTCTCTCCTGAAGACCGTTTGCAGCTCTACTGTGTTTTTTACAGTAATGCGGTACAGCTGCGGTCACAGAGGGGATCAAGCAGAAATTCTTGCAGATGTACGATTTAAACACACAATAGAATAAGATTTTGTCTAGAAACTACAATATATTATTTAAGTGTCTCAGGAGTTTAAAGTAATTGTTCACAGACAGTTCTTCTATTTCTAAATGGTGTTCAACAAATGCTTTATTTCAACCTTTTTTTTTTTTTTTTTTGGTTTGTTGCATTGTGTCCTGCACCTCTATCTAATTTATTTCTATAATTTCACTTACCAATTACCAACAACGTGCCACAAAATAAAAAAATACAAAAGTTTCATAATTTCACTGTTTAAAAAAGTTTTTTTATGTACTGTAGTAATACCTTCTTTTAAATGTACAATGCTTTTTTGGGGCATGTACCAGGGTAACACATTGTTTTGCCCCTGTAGCATAGGAATACCATAGTGTTTGGACATGTCCCTAGTTATGGACCGTTTTCACACTTTCAGGTTTTGGAACACAGAAGTAAACGATTGTAGGTTCATCTTCGATAGCGGTGAATGGTAACGAATGGGAGACCAATGCAAGTATAATTTTTGCTTACACGTGTGCTCTAACATCAAATACAAAATGCCACTGTAATGTTTCCATAACTTTACAAATGAAGAAGAAAATAGAGAGCACTGGACGATATTCAGATATTAATAATAACTTTATTGATGAGAGAAGATGTCAGATTTACGGTCCCTCTCTCAGCAGATGTGTTAGACCTCATTGTCTCTGTGGTAACTTGTGTTTTAAAACTAATTCCAGGGTAATAGAATACAAAGCATAACGTTATACATCTGCTATCATTTATATTTATAGTGAGAAATAATATATGCTTAATAATTACAAAATTGGAAAAATGAAAGTTTGCTAGATTTGCACAGAAACGTGTCATCACTGTTTGTGATAAGGGTCCATTACCATGTTTTTTGGAGATGTACCATGGTAATACCATGTTTGTTTAAATGTTCTATGGTAATACCATGTTTTGCAAATGTAATATGGTAATGCCAGCTTTCATGGGGATGTGCCATGAAATATAACTTTTTTTGGACATGAACATTGTAATTCCATATATTGGGAGATGTACCATGGTTATGCCGTTTTAGGATCGTCTTAGGATCTGTAGGATCATAGGGGTTTTGGGGCAGCTGTGGCTCAGGTGGTAGAGCGGGTTGTCCACTAATCGCAGGGTTGGCGGTTCGATTCCCGGCCCACATGACTCCACATGCCGAAGTGTCCTTGGGCAAGACACTGAACCCCAAGTTGCAACCAGTGGCAGGCTAGCACCTTGCATGCAGCTCTGCCGTCATTGGTGTGTGTGTGTGTGTGAAGGGGTGAATGAGTCACAGTGTAAAGTGTGTTGAATACCGCTAAGGTTAAAAAGGCACTATATAACTGCAGACCATTTAATAGCATATTATTTGGGCATGTACCAGAGTTATACTTTTTTTGTGTTGTACATTTCCTATATAATCTAATAATACAATGGTGTTCATGTAATGTCTTTGAATTACCTTGGAGTACTATTTAAATACCACAGTATTCTTAGTTATAATCATCCAGAAACATGGCATTGCCATATGATAACATTACTGTACCATGGTACTACCATAGCATTTTTTTGTTTTTGTCTGTGCATTGCACACACACATACACATATTTATTTATATATATATATATATATATATATACGTACTATTAAGGCAAACATAATACAGCAGGAGCAGATGTCCAGTGAAGACTTAATTTTCCACTTAACTTTCACATTTAGAATAAAAACAACAGGTTCATATTCCTATTGAGTCTGCACAAACAAACATGCAAATGAACTAAATAAAGATTAATACACACACAAGAGCTCATTGAGCATAAAACCCCTGTTATCTGTAGGACTGTTTCTTCGTCTCATGTACGGTTCCATATGTACATAATGAGAGCACTGTTGCTGTAACAAAGATGCCAATTATTTCCATTTTTGCCCACATGGAAGCACTTTTCCTCCATGGCAGTAATAGCTCTGCAGGTTACATACATTTTATAAACATTTAGCTTGATGGCTTTCTGCGATTCAGCGCTCTTTAATCTACTATTTCATTTGGGGCCCAGAAAGGGAGAAAGATTAGATATACTCACTCAACGCTGCTCGCCCGCTCATTTCTGAGTCTATTTATAGGCGGTCGTGCTGATTGCCGGATAAAAATCAACTGTAGATACACAAGGGCTTTTTCCCCCTTTTTTTTCTACAGCAAGAAAGAAAGAAGTTGTTTCTTATGCAGAAGTTCAGTCATTAAAAGAGACGAGAGTCGAGAATGAACGTCCCAGATATCGCAAGAAAGAAAAAGCGGGAAAGTCAAGCTGTATATCAAACACTGCACTTCAGCCACAAGGGTTTATACATGATATGTTATGTATTTCTAAAGAAAATGCATGGCACATTTGTATGCATGTTATACGTACATACCATAGTGGTGGTGGTGTAGTGGTCTAATAACTGGTAATCATAAGGTTGCTGGTTCGATCCCCACAGTCACCACCATTGTGTTCTTGAGTAAGACACTTAACTCCAGGTTGCTCCTGGGGATTGTCCCTGTAATAAGTGCACTGTAAGTCACTTTGATGGTGGTGTAGTGGGCTAAAGCACATAACTGGTAATCAGGAGGTTGCTGGTTCGATCCCCACAGTCACCACCATTGTGTCCTTGAGTAAGGCACTTAACTCCAGGTTGCTCCGGGGGGATTGTCCCTGTAATAAGTGCACTGTAAGTCACTTTGGATAAAAGCAAGAAGAGCGCTTGGGGCAGTGGTGGCTCAGTGGTTAAGGCTCCGGGTTACTGACCAAAAGGTTGGGGGTTCAAGCCCCAGCACTGCCAAGACACCACTGTTGGGCCCTTGAGCAAGGCCCTTGATCCTGTCTACTCCAGGGGTGCCGAATCATGGCTGACCCTGCACTCTGACCCCAGCTTAGCTGGGATATGTGAAAAATAAATAATTTCACTGTATGTGTGACAATTGATCAATTTATTTATTTATTAATAAAATTGCAGGATTCAACAAAAAAAAAAAAAATGCGGAAGGTCGCTAGTTGACCTGTTCCACCACTAAAAATGATTTTTAGCAATATATTTGTGTGTGTTGGAAAGAAGTACATTTAATAATGATTTAGTAAAGTTTAGTAGTAGTAGTGCGCATGCGTCAAAAGTGTCCATATTGGCTTGTAATCATAAAAATATACTTGCGCTCTGTGCGCGAATCACAGCGGCTACTGTAAAAGCAAACTGTACATAGCCAGCTCGATATAGTTACCATGCCAACATTTAAATCAGCAAAATTCACAATGGCAACGTTCTGAACATCATAGAAAACATATGCTATTGTTAATTAGCGTGATGTTTATTATGACCTCACAGGGTTTGGCCGCATGTCGCAGCCAGTCGATGCGTTATAATAATGCGATGCAGCCCAGAATAAAGAAAGATGCGAGTGAAAACCAGCTGTGTGCACTGAAAGTCTGCAATTAAGTGGATCTGATATTATTTGTTGCATTGGAACACTTGATTCAAGCATCAAAGGCTTTGGTTAGAGTAACCGAGAGCTTTGGGTGACGTCTAAAGACATAAATCTCACCCTAACCAAAGTTTGCCCTAAAAAAAACACGCCCCATTGCTGCCTATTTACAAGTGCAGGAAAGATATATGAACGCTTGGGGGGATTAGACCAAACCCTCTCTGTCTCTATTCTACACTCCCACTCTTATTTCTTTCCAACAGTTTTTCTCAGTATGGATCTGTTTATCCGTCTCTGCCCAACTGTAAATGTGCCCCACTCCTCAGCGACATCTCGACTTTAGGGATTTCACCGGGTGTATGGAGCACAGATTCCCTAAAGACACAAATCATGAGCAGATTCCCAATCCTTCATGTATTCCCAAGATTCTCTGTGGGAATTTGTCCATGTCACAGTATAGAAAGCGATTGCCTATGTTGCAAAAATATCACGATTAGCCACTACTACTTTACTGGTGAACAAAAAAGGCCTTTTCTTTTAGAAAGTTTTAACAATGTTTTAATCTGTTGATACGCACCCCCTTTTTGAGCACAAACCATGAAAATGACCTGAACTGAAATGGTTGTATTTATGGGACCCTTTGTAGTATCGACATAGTTGGAGTATCTTTTGAAAGAAGACACTTTGGCCTTTATTTACCAAGTTTCAGAATTAATATATGTTGTTATTTTTTAAAGTTAGAGAAGCTGAAGTTTATAGTAATGGAAATATTTTGTGCTGAACATGGTTTTTATAATCTAAAAAAAAACAATAATAAAAGTGCCAAGACAACCCAGAAATACAATGTTCTCAAAGTCACGAGTCTAAATAAGTGACGTTTCTAATCTGAAGATGATTGAATAATAAATTAGGTTCCTGCAGCTTTAATCTCTGTAAAATCTCTGGAAGTGTTCAGAGTAAAATTAAGACTCCGCCTCTCAAGACGACACTAAATCTGACCGGACTGCTTGGTTATTATGAATAAAACACGCTGCATTTTAATAATAAACTTTGGAGACGGCTGGTTTTGTTTACGGGACTCTAATATATAAGATCATATACAGTTTTACAACATGAATGCTGCTCAGATTGCAGTTTGTTGAAGAACGATGACGAAGGCGAGATCTCATGTAAACAATGGAGAATATATCAATATTTCTCACATTTATCACTTTTATGGACAAAAAGTGCTATTGGATGTTTTTCAGTGAACGCTTGTCATGGATGATTGACTCAAGTGTGTTGAACTGGATTCATCTGGCGATCGTGTTTTCATAATAAAAGTCCCGTTTTGATATTGCGTGTTTTCATTTGTACTCCTGCACAAATAACTCAATTGCTGTTTCTGGAGCATTGCTATCATGAAACAGAGATCGGATATCAATGTTGATCCCTTAGACCTTTGAAAAGATGTATAATTTGTTAACATTAATTACATTTATAGATGGTAAGTTATATATTAAATGTAAGCAGAGTGAAGTCATCACCGCGTGCGGGTATTGCGTATCAAAATGTGTTAAGTAAATAGGGTAAATTTTGATATCATGTTGAACATCAACAGATTCAATATGACTTGAAATCAAAAGTGGTGGTATCATGGTATAATGATGGTAACACCATTATATTTTGATATATACTGTATCATGATACATAATAATTATGGTATAATATTGACATGGTACTTTAAAGAATACAATGCTATAGCCACTATACAGTATATGTCCAAACAAAAGCACGGTAACCATCACAATTTTACATCAACTTCCCATATAAAACTTTAGCCATGTTTTCCGCCAAAATATCATAGTTGCTTCATGTATTGTTGCTACAGTAAAACAAACACCACTGTCAAAAAACTGAAATATACTTTTCGGTTTGCGCTGAAGTTTAAACTTTAGATTAGGATTTTGTTCAAATCGCTAACCGTTAGTATGAGCAATAGTAATAGTGATGCTTGACTTGGGAACCACCAGTAATTATGAGCTGTAGTGCCTGTTGTTGAAACAATTCTTAACATGGTATTTTTTTACAAGACTTCTTGCGTATAACAAAGAGAGCTCTCAACGGCACTATAGATTTCTCAGAGTTTAGACAGCGCTTTGTTTAGCTGCTGAAGTGAGTCATGTGCTTCCTCTCTGGGTGTTTCTGCTCAGCCAAAGTTCTGTCCTACATCGCAGCCAAAGAGCTTGTGGATTAATCAATTCATAATAAACACATCTGGGGATGGACGAGGCATAGCCGCAGTTGTGTGTGAAAGTCGACGGGCAGATGCACAGCTTGCTTGTGTGAGACTAAAGGGAACTTTCCATGTACAGCTGAACTGACACTATAGATTATAAAGTAGTATTTAGAACAAGGATTAAGGCCAGAAACATTCTTTGTACAAGTACGCATACACAAATGCATTAGCAATGCGCAGTCCCATTGAACATGCTTAACGGGTGTTCTTACATTACCGTGGCTTGAACAAACCTCAGGTAAAGTAGGCGTTGGTTTGTTGTTCCGGAGTCGGTCAGATTCAACCGTCTTGCGCAGTGTGACATCACAGTGTGGAGGAAGGAGAGAATGAGTCGCTTTGGCAGCTTGGTTTCAACAAAAGAAGTTTTGAGTTCTGAAACTTACCGTGTGTTTTAGTAGTAGAATGATCTCTTACAAAAGATCAAGGAAAAGTCACAAATGCTTGGCCAGTGCATTGCAAGCGCACGGTCCTGCTGAACATACTTAATGTGCCTTTGTGCATTACTGTGGCATTAATAAACCTCAGTACTCAAGGGGGAGTGGAGTTACCTTCAAATCGAACCATAAGCCAAGACGGCGCATGCATCTGCCGTTATATCACAAAGCAGTCGTAATGCATGCGTCGTCTGGCTCGCGGTCAAAAGAGAATACTTTGAAAGGCTAAGTGGTGCTCGACTGTTCACAAGACAGAATGGCACACAGAAAAACAAAGTATACCTCAATGCACGACTAAATGTGTTGCTTAGTTTGAATGTTTTTTTGTTCTTTGAATATTGTTGTTAGAGCATAAACTGAGAGAAGATGTCAAAAAGCTCACACACTATTACGTCTCTGTTATATTTCTCTCTATAAACTCTCAAGAGCTTTTTGGCATGTAGGTTTGATTTCCCTGCAGGCTATTTGCAGGGTGATTTGTCTGTTATGTTTGGCTCTGTCATCTGTGAGTTGTGTCACTCCAGTTCCGCCTCACTTAAACACCCTATAAGAGGCAGCGGCGGTGTTAGCTTGTGTTAGTGTTACGTCCCGCGGCCCTGTGTGCGTGACTCTGCACTTGTCTGTGTGGCCTGAGGGTGGCCTCAAAAGTGCTGCTTGGGTTCAACACTAAAATCTCTCCTTGAGGAAACACAAAGAAGATGAACGATCCAAGAACATAAAAATATTAAAGGGAGGCAAAATTCTTTCTGAGTGATGTAAAGCTGTGAGCAGCCAAGACCTGGATGCTTTTGCGGTTTCTACATGTTTGGATGGTCTCCTTCAAAGATCTTCAAATATTATGTAAAGAGATGTCTGCTTAAAGGGATAGTTCACCCAAAAATGTAAATTCTGTTACATAATTTATGGAGATTTCCTGACACTGATATCAGAATTGGGACGAAACCGTGCCATGTGCTTGTAAAAATGCTCCAAATACCAAAAACCGATACCATATGTTAGTCCCTAAACATTTAGCACACATACTAAAATCACGTTATGTCCTAGTGTGATTGTTAAACCATGTAGGTTGGGATTTAATGTGATGCAGCACTTTATTTGATCAAAATGGGCATCGGTATCGGCGAGTCCTAAAAAGGAGCAACCAGTACTTGTACTCGTTCTCAAACAAATGGTACTGCGGCGTCCCAAACTTTAAAGTCAGCATGAAATAATGTTTGCATCCACATCTTTCGTAATGTGACATATTTCAGAGGAAAACAGGATATTCAACAAGAAAAAAATGGTGGGTGTGGAGTGATTTGATCGGTCAGTGGAGCAGGTTAATTTTGATGAAAGATTATGACAAACATTGTGTCTTCAGAATAACACTGATGAATCTTTCACAATAAGACCAGAAATGTTTATTAAGAAAGTAAATAAGGTCCATTTGGATTTCATGTTGAAATCAAGTAATCAAGTAGATGTTGAAATGTGTCAAATATATTTAATTTTGACAGAATAACTGTATATACCCCAGCGAGCGCTGCCACCTTAAGACATCTGAAGTGAGAAAACTGTTGTTCCCCAGCGCAGCTGAATTAACAGTGTAGGCAGGGTGGCATGACAGCTGCCAGGCAATGTACCAACCATTCGGTGCCCACAAGTAATCGAGACAAGCCCTCTCAGCACACATGTGAAGGAAAAACTGACAAAGCACATGTTATTTCTACAAAAGGTCTAATTAGCCTGGTTATTTTGATGAGGTCAAGGTTTGTCTGAATAGATCTGTTTGATTTCTTTCCTTCTGGACTAGTTTTGTGTATAGCTTTAGTGTTTGAAAAATGTAGACTGGCATTTAGCAGTGCATCCAAACTTTGGGCATATCTTTCATTAAAAATAAAGATAGTTGGGCATGAAAACTGAGGTTCGTTGTACAACATAGAACACAAGCCCAATACCTCAAAATCTTTTTCCTCATCTTCTCTCAGTTCTCCATCTTTCAGACATGTTATTTGTGTAGACTGACCCAACGCCCTCCACGATGACCCTCTAAACCACTGAGAGGAAAATGTGAACCAATGCCTCAATTTACATCCATACATTCACAGTGAGGTGGAAAACATGAGTTATTGCGTGGATATTTGATATTACGTTAAATTAGGTACCACCTTCCACTGTAATGGCGAGGACATTTGTTATTTCCAAACGCTCGTGCTCTGAGGGAACGCTCAGGACACCAGATGAATCTTTAGAGGATTTTTAATGCACATATCTTTCTCTTTTCTTCTCTTTGGCAAAATTAGGATTCCTTGATCAAGTTAAATAATAGAGGCTGGGGAAAAAACTGACCTCTAACTTTGAGCTTTGTACCATCTCCTATAAACGTAATGGTCAGAACACAGTAGTCTAGCATTTTGACTCAAAAAGTCTCACTTCACACTGTACATTACTACATAAAGAGTATCACCAACTTTTGCAACTGATGTCATTGGAGAACCTTTAGAAGTTCCACAAAGAACTTTGTTTTCTTAAATTCTTAAAAGCAGCACTGAGTTTATCGATGGATATTAGAGCTATGATTATACATCAAAAACGTTCTAATATCCAAAGAACCATATAGCATCTCAAGAACTGCACAGCCAAAAATGGCAAAAGTATTGGGTCTTTGTTGAATCGAAGGTGGAAAGAACCTGTGGCTGTTGTGAAGGCAAGTGTAATGATCACTACTGCTCATACTTAATTGTCCCATTCATGAATGATACCTCAAATCATGTGGCTTGTTAAGTAGAGGTGTACTTTTACTTTTTTCAGCAATCAGACTTGAGTCAAATTGAGAAGTTTAGAAGTTTGTTTCATATGATCTTTGACATAACACATAAGGTTCTGGCACACACTCGGCAAAGAGCTTCTTTGGTCTTCACTCGGTGCCAAAAAGAAGTTACAACATATTGTTCGCGAACATTCAGACACCATCCACGTTGCAGGGGGAGGCGTTTAGGGGAGCATTTAAATATGACGAGGCTTGAGACTTCATGTAAAACATCAGCTTATATAAGATGGCTCAGGTGGTAGAGCTGGTTGTCCACTAATCACAGGGTTGTTGGTTCAAATCCCGGCCCACACGACTCCACATGCCAAAGTGTCCTTGGGCAAGACACTGAACACCAAGTGGCAGGCTAGCACCTTGCATGGCAGCTCTGCCATCATTTGTGTGTGAATGAGATGCAGTATAAAACGATTTGAATACCACTAAGATTAAAAAGGCGCTATATAAGTGCAGACCATTTAAAATGTGTTATCAATTACTTTATAGTAGAATAATAGCATATAATTCACACAAGATCAGTAAAAGAATCTGTTTTAACTACTTAATGATGATTTAAACTAGTAATAAATATGCTCTAGATAATGTGTAATTTGTAATGTTTACCATTGGCATTCATGGTGCTAATATGCAGCCATAAATTGCACTGTTACACTCTGTTATTGGAATTTATGATGACACTGATACTGCAAGGATGGGTGTATAAAAGAGTGTTAATGGGTAGAATACAGACAAAAGAATGATGATCTCACTTTGGGCAGATGTGTGAATGGCTTTTGAGTATTTGAGTTGATTTGATTCCTTTTGTAGACTAATAAAAATTGAATAGCACGTTCTTGGAAAATGTCTCTACGTGGACAATTGTACAGATGTAGGTCATTTTCACCAGCTCGCTAATAACGCTACACGCTTGTGTGTTCATGTGGACTGATCTTAACTGACTGAACGGGAATTAGCTGTCTGCCTCAAAGTAGGTGGAGCTCCAGATCACCTCTACCGATAACACGGACCAATGGCAGTAAGACCATTTTTTAGCAGTCGGTACAAAGTTTTCCTGAAAGTTCGCCCTGGTGAGCTGTTACGAACCACAGAATCTAAATCAAAAAGCCAGATTTTATTAGAAATTATGTCACACCCATTTGTTCTATGATTTCATATGAAGTGAGCCATTGTCTTAAACCTTTTACAACAGATTTAAGATGTTTGGGTAAATTACGAGTTCATTCTTACTGGCCCGTACAAACTGTAGAGAAATCTTTTAAATGACTGCTGCCTCTGTCCAGTTCTGTCCATGGGGTCTGTTCCTCACACAAAGATATCGTATTACAACTTTCACAATACTTTTTTAATGCTTTTTGAAGTGAAAATGTCACTTCAAAATGTCATTTTGAAGCTCGACATTCCCAGTCCCCATAAACCAGAGGCAAGAATATTAATTAAAAATTCACCTGTTGTGTCCCACAGAAGCAAGAAAGCCGTAAATTAAGTAACCGATGACAGATTTTTGGGTGAACTAAACCCAGCCTTTCAACGTTCGGTCAGAGATGACTGGTCAGTTTGTTGTTGCTTCATTATGTAAATCATTTTGCCGTGCAGAGTTGCGTTCAAAGCTAAAGAGTTGAAAACATCCAGAGCTATGCCGGGTTTGATAAAGACTCTGCGGGTTCCTGTCGGACATCAGTGGCTCTGACAAAAGCCGGCAGGAGGGGGTGGTAAGATTGCTTTCAGTGAATCTTTTCAGTCTTGGCTGACAAAAGGTGGGCTTGTGAATGAAGTTCTTTGTGCTCAAACATGAGTTCTCCACATCAATCCCCCATTCAGTCTTTACCGCGGGTCGAGATCGCAGAACGACCGCCGTTGAGGGGCATGCAGACACAAGGGCTAGTCAAAGTACCCTGCAGCTCTTCAGTAAAGTGCCAGGATGCCCCATGGCACGAGCCAATAGAGGGGCTCAAAGGGATGATGTCATTGGGCACAGGACGCGTGATTGATGCTTTTCTGTGAAATTCTCTGGCGCAGTTTGAGTCTGAATGTTGCTCTGTGTTGATGTCGAGATTGTCATGTTACTACTGTACAGTGTAAATACAGTGTGACATACAGTGCACGAAGTGAGTCTCAGAGGAGTTGTGTTTCAATTAAACATGTACACACATTAACAACGCTAACTGTACAGTAGTTACACTGACTCTGAAAACTCTATTGAAATGACACTATATTCATGAAGCCTGTTTGGTTTAGACATTTTATTATTTTACAATATATAATTAAATATCTGTCTGTCTGTCTGTCTGTATTTCAACCGATCTATCTATCGATCTGTCTGTGTGATTGTCTATCTGTTTGTTTGGCTGTCTACCTATCTGTCTGTTGGCATATCTATCTTTCTGACTGTTTGTTTATCGGTCTCTCTGTCTGTATGCCTGCCTGTGAGTCTACCTGTCTGTCTGTCTATATATATTTTTTATCTATCTATCTATCTATCTATCTATCTATCTATCTATCTATCTATCTATCTATCTATCTATCTATCATATTATCTATCATATTATCTATCTATCTATCTATCTATCTGTCTGTCTATCTGCCTATCTGTCTGTTGGTATGTCTATCTGTCTCTCTGTCTTTCTTACTGTCTGTTTCTTTACCTATCTTTCTATCTGTCTATCTATCTGTCTGTCTGCATTTATGTCTTTCTGAATATCTGTCTATCTGTCTGTCTATCTATCTATCAATCTATCTATAAATCTATCAATCTGTCTATTTACCCATCTGTCTGTCTATCTGTTTGCCTGGCTGTCTACCTATCTGTCTGTTGGTATGTCTATCTGTCTCTCTGTCTTTCTTACTGTCTGTTTCTTTACCTATCTTTCTATCTGTCTATCTATCTGTCTGTCTGCATTTATGTCTTTCTGAATATCTGTCTATCTGTCTATCTATCTATCTATCTATCTATCTATCTATCTATCTATCTATCTATCTATCTATCTTATCTATAAATCTATCAATCTGTCTATTTACCCATCTGTCTGTCTATCTGTTTGCCTGGCTGTCTACCTATCTGTCTGTTGGTATGTCTATCTGTCTCTCTTACTGTCTGTCTCTTTACCTATCTTTCTGCCTATCTATCTGTGTGGAATAATAAAAAATGCATATAAAGTTATGTGTCAAATGAATATTTGTAACTGTTATGATTCAGAAAACAGTTAAATATTGAAAACCGTCCCAATAATGACACTTTAAAAACGTTTGTTTAAAGCACGTTTTGGCTTTCATTTATGACTCATGTTATATGCAACCAAACAATATCTTTCACTGTCTTTTCTAAAAACTCACCGTAAATTAATGCACTAATTTGAAAGAAATTAAGTACCAAACAAGAGGGCGATCCTCCCTCTTAGGGGAATGTGAATCTAATTACAATCTTTGAACTGACAATAGAGTGATATCACCTCTGACAACCGCAATACACTGTTATTAGCATGGATACGTACAAAACCGTCAGCCTGACATAGAGGCTAACCAAAGGAAAATCTAATGAGAGCCCACTCGCAACATATGCGGCCCAGTCCTATAGGGGCATGGGGGTGGGGGGTCACGTCATGGAGTTTGTACTCTGATTTCATAATCAAAACCTCCATATCACCATCCAAACCCCCACACACACAGCATCCTTCATCAGTGTTATTCCCACAAGCTCACCCCTGCCTCAGCCACGCGGCAACGATTACGTTCAGACATAACATGAGCACAGCAGGAAAAAACACTTTTTTTGTTTTTGATTATAAATAACTAAAAAGTCATTTTTACCTGCTTTAGAGAAATATGGCTTCATGTTATAAACCCTGCTTAAAAAATAATACAACTCAGACTAAACCAGGTTAATGTGGTTTGTTAGTTTAAGCAAACAATGTTGGCTAGTCTCTCAGACTGGTCAAGCTAGTTAGGCTCGTCTATTTTGTTGGTTTTAGAGGGCTTTTGTTCATTTGTCACCTGGACAATCTGAGAGACTAGATGAATCATCTTAAACCAGCTAAGACTAGTTAGAAAAGCTACTTATTTATTTTACCAGCAGGAAATCAGTGAGTAAATTCCCTGCTGAAAAAAGATTGTTTTTTTAACTTTACCTGTGTCTTTCCACAACAACATCTTATATGAACCATTACAAGTTTTTACAAGTTAACACCACGCCATTGTATCAGCAAAAGGCTAGCTAATCTGAGTTAGTTTTAACACACTCTAGCGTCGAGGCTAATAACTACGACTTAACGCTTTGTCTTTAACCCGACACATGAGGGTGTAAAAGCTAATTACAGTGTGTCCCAAACCAGGCCATGCTGAAACAGGGTCAACATGCCCACAGACACATCTTGTTAATCGACACTTTGTGCCTTAAGCAATGCTAACAGTCAGCACAGGAGTTAATTATTCAATTAAAGAGCGTCAATTAACAGCTCACTCATACTGTTCACTCATGACACAGACAGACAAAGATAAACTTAACAAAGACATTTTATTTTTTTGTAACCCTTGGGAGAAATTCAGATCTAATTATCTAAAAATGTTCATTGCTCTCTACACCTGTCTGGTCAAAGGAGAATCTATAAACAGACACTTTGTCAAAATGATTTGGCTAATCATTTTCGCTTCAGAGATGATAACACCCCTCACTGATTTAAACAGGCATGTATTAATGTATTGACAACCATTTGAAATGTGTATATTTAAATAATATGTACTGTTTCATATGCTATTTATAAATAGTATGCATTAATCAGTTTAGACTGCAGTAAGCAGTACCCTAGAAGTCCATTCAGTATTTCAATGAAATCAGAATCTGGTGGTCTTGAGGTTCAAAGGGTCGCTTACTAGTATGACATCTAAACCACATTAGCAGATGTTTGAAATGTGTCACTCAGTAATTTATAATGTTGATCTAAAGACCAGATGGGATTAGATCTTAAGAAACCCATGTGTGTTTACATGTAGTGGACTAGCCTGGATGCTAAGCTGAATTTGAGTGACAACAGCTCTTGGCTATAATCAAGTATTGAACCATTGACCTTTATTCACACCCTGCTAACACACAAACACAATCTGAGTTTATGGAGAACTCAAACAGATCTCTTAACAGTTTAGTGAATCTGCTAAAAGTGAGCTTTAGCATTACCGCTAAGCTAACAGACATTTACTAAAAGCCACAAAACTCCAAATACGCACAAAAAAAATCAAATAAAACAATGTTCATAGGAACAGGACAGTATCGTATGAAGAATTAGTGAACGGCTAAAGTGGGGCCCTCTTGCAAAGTCTACCGATTACCCCAATCCCCCCCGCAAAGAGCGCGGCACAAGTGAGACTGACTGCAAACGACACATGTTTTTCATTCAGCTTTCAAACATGCCACACAAAAAAGCTTCTGCTGTGATTTTATGAGAGCAACATGAGGGAGAGAGACCGTCTGAATGATGGTCAATGAAAAACATTTGGAAAAATCACTGGAAGTCAGTTTATTAAATAAACTCAAATTCTGAGATGTATTTCAATTTGTCCGCGCAATTCGGTAAAGATGTTTTGAGTTTATTTATTTTTTTACTTTTTCTATTTAAATTTTGTGTGATTTTGACATGTTCTGGTAAGCACCAGGAACTCTCAAGAAAGCATGGCTTTACTATTCAAAATAAGCCAAAGACAAAAAAAGCCATAAAGAAAGCGTTTTAAGGACAAACCCTTAAAATACAGTTTCAGGAAGCGCTGTGGATGTTTATATCAATGGAAGCCCCTGGATTTCTGTTCAATCTCATGGAGAAGCAAACACAGCAAGAAAGAAACCACAGCTTCCCATCTCATTTGTTTACACGGTTTTGATGTTCTTGCAAAATGATAATTAGTTTCTTTTTCAAATGTTGAAATTAACCTTATTATCAAAGAATTGTTTATTTTAGCCATTTAAGTTGTAATTTGTATTGACAATTTGTATCAACGGACAGTTGAGTGGTGAAAATGTGAATGTACACATGCTAATCTCACTGCAACAGTGCTCAGGTGTTGTGGGTGGTTGCCAGAGCATTGCTGTGTGGTTGCCGGGGTTTTTTGGTTGGTTGTTAGGTAGCTGATTAACAGCCCACCCTCAAGTCTCTGTGATATCAGCGTCTCTAGATATGACTCAGGTCCCTTATTCAATGTAAATCTATGGGATTATTTTCTTGTTTTATCATCTGCCAGGCCAAAATTACGTCTCCTAATCAAGCCATGTGATTTGAGGTGTCATTCATTTGTTGCATAAACGGTGTGGGATGAGTTACATGCCAAAATGTATTATTTAGGGTTAGGGGTTTGTTTAAATCCCTAAACCAAAATGTGAGCAATAGAAAAAGTGATGCTTAGGGTTATTGGGTTAAGGTTAGTAACTAAACCCAAATGTGATCAAACACAACATTATTTTCCCCTGTGTTTTCACCCATTGTCCTGATTGAGATAACCTAGCTGATGTGACAGAGTCTGGACAGCATCTTGTAGCGGTTTGTCCTGTCTGCACTGGTGGTTCATAGACTGCTGATCGTTCAAGCCTCTATTTTAGTTCTTCTCTTGATCGCTGATCCTCATGAGCAGATTTGAGTGAGTGAAAGTGTGAAGCAGGAAGTAACTGGCTATTTTTGCTCATAAATCCATCCATGAGACACACAAAAAGGCATACTGTATAGTGTGGAGAACATCGGAACGGCCGATATAGTCTCATCCACACTGGAATGGCGATTTCCTCCAACAGAAAGTTCGAAACACTCTCCATTGCCGCATACTTTGGAAAATGAGGACTTTTGGAAACTGAAAACGGAAAAGGGTGGATGTGGCATTGTGTGAATGGAAGTGCGCTGGATTACTAGTTGTCTGTCAATGTAATAAATTGCTCAGCCTCTGCAACGGTTTTCCTTTGTTTGACGTAATCCAGCCCACTTAACAGTTTTTCAACCATCTAGAAGCACTTTTCCCCATCCAATCGATTTGGATAAAATAAAGCCACATTCTACATATTTTCTCGTTGAATAGCCTGTTTAATTCGACACTATGTCACAATACTGAAGTAAAATGGGTTGTGAACGCCGTTTCATGTTGACTTTAAGGAAAGCAAAGCAGTGTTATCCCTCGCTAACTCTGATTGAGAGCGCTGTTAGCTATGACCACACAATAGATGGTTTCTAAATGAACAGCATTGCTGTTTAATTTACAGATGCGCACTGCCTTCAGCTGCAACTCTGGGCCAGCTGTTATACCCCCTCGCCCCCTAGGAGGGGTTCCACGGGGCTGATATGAATGTAAGAAACCACGTACACTGACGGCACCCACTGAAACGCCACTTTAATGCATCACATTTTAATTATCTCCCTTATTCATTCACCATCCGTGCGTCTGCTCGCTCTGGCTCCGACAGACCTCCTTTTATTATCGTGCCAGTCTTAAAGATAATGAACTTCAGTTTTAAGGTAATTACTTAATCTGGACAAACCTGTGTGTTAAGCAGCACTATTACGAGCAGAGGTGATAAATCAAGGGCTTGAGGTGGCATGCTGTAATCAGTCTTAGAGACTCTTGCAGTCTTAAGTACCTAGATTACACAAACAGCATGCTAACACGCATCTCACAGTTTGTCCTTCTAGTTTTACCTCCAGCATGCTGATGGAGCTTACGAGAACCTTGTAGATAACTAACATTTTGAGGTAAAACAGCAGACAACCAATGTCGTGAGTTTGAAAACCCAGTCATATTTTTGCGATGCTGTTTGTTGACGCTAATGGCGCAGAAGTTACACACTTCAGCTTTAAGCTGTTTATTTCCAGAAGAGCCAAACTCTGCAGATATGTTTGATCTTGATATTGAAGTAGAATGAGTTGAGCACACAAACAAATGCCTTAAAAACTATAGGAGGCCCAGTATCAGCAAGACAAATCCCAGAATGCACTGCGGTGCTGGGTCTGGTAGTGTTTGATGGTTGGCATGGTGATGTTTGGTTAGCCCTAAGGCCATCTTATTGTGCAGGAGTTTCCTGTCTAATTCCCCCTCCTGATTTTGTGAGTAATTCAGAAAGCTTTTTAATTGCACTGCAAAGACCCTGGCCACTCAAAGACCCATTATTGTTGTGGAGTACTTCCTGTAAGATGAAACCCATTTTCCCATTTAGATCCAGGGATTAGGGTACAACAAAGAGGGGTTGTGTTTGTTTGCCCCAAATATTCAAAGCAGAATTACATCAGAAAGACCACTTTAAAGTTAAGAAGGACTACGTTTATCTGATTTATTCCCTCCTATAGTAATAGTCTGGATTTGAATGGTTAAGGTCATTTCCTTAAGAAATTGTGCAGATGGCTTATTCTGTGCAAATAATTACCAGGTGAGGGCACCTACGTACAAGAGAAAGCTCTGACAGAGCGTTTGATGTATATGAGTAATGCCATTTGTGACTAGCATTGCTTCACTTATTTTTAAAAACCTCTACATTGGATGGGTCGAACGCTGCTTTTCATCTCATCTCAGAACTTATGCACTTCAGTTACAGTTCCATTGGTTACAATGGGAGTGATTTAGTTTGGCGCAACACTCAACATGTGTCCAATGTACTGTAAGATGTGTTTTAAGGGTATGGCTTAAGTCATGTCAGTTTGACATCAAGTGGGAATACAGCTAATTAGATTTCCGAAAAACACAATCTGAAATTCTCATTAGGTCCTTTTCCACCATGTTCCAGTAGCATTTCCACTGCAAGGTTTGGTGTGGTACAACAACAAACTGTTCCAAGCCCAGAATTCCCAGCATGGTTAGCTGACCATATTCAGAACAGATAATTGTCCTGGTGGAATGGGTGTTGTGACGTGACCACTCACGATTGGTCACTTGCTCAGTCAGTCCATTCTAATCATGATTTTGAAGAACCATGCTGACGGGCCTGGATCGGTATAGAACGGTATGGTTACGCAACAGGAACCATTCTGGCCGATGATGGAAAAACGGCTAACAAGTCAGCGGATGACCATGTCAGAGTGCACTTAAGCAAAAGTTAAAAATTTTCTCAACTTTTAGTCGCTGACAGTGTCAGGTCTGCAAGACCTTGCGTTATACCTCTACGACTTTGTGCCACACCATTCATATTGAAACGGATTCGCTGTATCCTCCGACACTAACTCTAGTGAACTTAACCACTCTGGAGCGCACAACCCAAGCTGTGTTTGGTACAAGCACTGACACTGAAAAAGTGCAGCACCCAGCCGCACGTTCCCCAGATGTGAAAACAAATGTTATCACCTAAAGACTAATAGATGCGAGGGGCTTTACGGAAACTCTGCAGCCGTGGTGCTGCCCTGGGGGATAGAGTTCTGTGAAGCTCGTAAACGTGCCTCTTGAACTCTCTAGAGCGATTCTCTTTTGTTCTTCCCATTGCAACAGAACAATGGAGCTGTCGGCATGATAGAATAAGCCAGCCCAGTCCTCAAGTAAAGGGGGCCTGGAATTCAGCGGCCCCTGAGCCTCCCTGTGGGGTGGGTGGGGGGGAAGGAGGGCACTGGAGAACAGGCTGTGAATGGGGTGGGTCTTTGCGCTGACATGAAAAATGTGATGGCTAGAAATAACATTGGTAATGTGGATAATTGAGGGCGGGCACAGATGAATGAGGCTGTGGTGTAATGTGTAGTTTTAATGACAGAGACCGAGGGTGGGTTAACGTTTGCTCTAAAGTTAAAAGCGGCGAGTGTTTACGCAGTCACAAACAATCAGCAATATTTGGGTTTAAGTTGTGTATTTTTCATGCTTGCAATTACCCTAGTTTGTAGTTTCTTTTTCCAGTTTTATTTTTGTTCCTCCTCTGCACAGTAAGATCATGATTAAAGTGTGAAGTTGCCTTAACTAGACCCGCGTGATTAGGATTCATTCGGTGGTCCGTGACTTCAGAGCGGGAGAATTCCAGCAGCGGTCGAGGTTCGCCACGCTCTGTCATGTTTCACTGACCCACTTCTCTCTTTCGTTTTGTCTTTGGCCTCTCTTCCCATCAGACCCTGCAATAATTCACCCACTGCATTAGTAATGGTGCATTAAACGTTGAAGCTGTGTTGCGCTAGCATCCTCCTCTGCTTCCCTTACACTGAGTGCATTATACTGTTAACAGTACATCTCGAGAGAAACGCAACGCTGGCTTTTTCGCAGAGAAAGGATGTGCAAAATGCATATTTAAAAAAAAAAAAAAAAAAATCGACCACTTAGTGGGATGCCTGAATGGCTTGTCGACTAATCAGTCTTAAGGAACCCTAAATTATACTATATAAAAATATATATATTTTTTTAATAATAAATGCCACTACATGGCAAAACTTTTGCCGACCCCTGGACTGCACTCTTGAAATGGAATACATCGACTATCAATAAATTGCCAACAAACCCCTTCATCAGCCAACAACAAAGGACAATGCATCAATGTGAACTTCTGCAGTTAATCCAGGATGGACTTCAAAGATATTTGTCATTAATCTTACAGATCATACATTTTTGGGGGGATTTTCTCCCCAATTTGGAATGCCCAATTCTTAATGCGCTCTAGGTCCTCGTGGTGGCGTAGTGACTCCTCAATCCGGGTGGCAGAGGACGAATCTCCGTTGCCTCCAGGTCTGAGACCGTCAATCTACGCATTTTATCACGTGACTTGAGCGTGTTACCGTGGAGACCTAGTGCGTGTGGAGGCTTCACGCTATTCTCCTCAGCATCCACGCACAACTCACCACGCGCCCCACCGAGAGCGAAAGGAGGTTACCCCAACATGACTCTACCCTCCTTAGCAACCGAGTCATTTGGTTGCTAAGGAGACCTGGCTGGAGTCACTCCATTAATCAATATCTTATGGAGTTTTGTGTTCCTTGCCACAGTCGCCTTCAGCTGCTCACTGGGGTTATTAATACAATTATTATTTAAATATTTATTTCTATTCACAATTTACAATCATATTTAATCAAACTACACTATGATGACTCTTAGACTTAATAAATATTACAGTTTCATTTTCTGTTAATGCCTGATCTTCTGTAAAGCTGCTTTGAAACGATGTGTGTTGTGAAACGAGCTATACAAATGAAATGACTTGACATGACTTAAAGCACTGCGTGTTGCGCTAGCATCCTACTCCTTTGCTGAACATATCTTGAAAAATGCAACGTTGGTCTTTTTGCAGAGAAGTCACTCAACAATCAACTAGTCAATGTGTTTCTTGAGTGTCTAGTTGACTAATCAGTCTCAAGGATGCCTTTTATAATTTGGCTGGTTTTGGGTCCACCTGACCATGTTTGGAAGTGTTTCTCAGGGGTTGCTTAACTAAGATGCGTTTTTGCATTCAAAAACAGCTAGTCAAAGCACAACCGAATGGAACAGAACAGAGGAGTCTTGATATGCATTTTTATAAGTTGGACCATTTTTAACGTGACACGTCATCTTAAAAACAGAACATTCGTGGGGGGATGCTAAAAAAAACAGTGCAAGACATTACGCAATGACCAGAGATGTCCAACTAAACGTGTTTGGCTGTAGCAGCAGAGTTTTAAATGGGTTAACTTTAAAGACGCAACACTTTCTTATCGAAATAATTTTACTGCGCAAACTGTCTAGTAGATAAAGCATAGCATGCTGTCAGTACGCTAATTAAAGCAATGGCGATACAAAAAATATCCAAACTAAATAAATATGTATGAACAAATCTAGATGAACTAGTCCACCTCACTAGTTGGCCAGTCAGTTATTAGTCAACAATTGTGACCCTTTCCAAGAGTGTTGTACAGTATTAGCGCAGTTACATTTTAATAGGAGGAGCTCCTACCGCTAAAGGTCAGACTGGAACGGCTTTGCGTGTCAGAATCTATATTTGATCACTTAAATAGGGGGCCGAATGCATAAGATGCTCCAAACGGTGATGTGTTTTCCACAGCTGTGTGGCATTATTTTTGCAGTGCCCTCTTTGAATGTCTGGTGTGTTTTATAGTGTTTTTAATCAATTAAATTCAAACTAAGGCATTTTCCATGACAAATACTATAAAGAGAGCACTCGACTCCAGCTAGTCACAAAACATATTTTTTGATGCTTTGAGGTTTAGATTAGATTTATTAATTTACAGAAACCATGCCATGTACTCACCGGGCCATGTGTAGTGCATTTATGATGGTGCCAACTGTAGACTTAGGAGTAGTTTGCTTTCAGTCACGTCAGACATTAAAGAATTTAGGTGCAGGTCCTTGGATCTTAATAGAAAGACATTTCAGTGTCTCTTTGGCTTAATTTGTGATTCTCCAGACATACTTTAATATAAACAGAACAGACTCAAACAGCCAAATCTTGAGCACAACTGAACGGTACAGTCACCTAAAGATTCTGTCATCATTTGCTCTCAAGGTGTCCCAGACCTGGATGACTGTAATGACCAGGGGCCGTGAAGCTCCTAAAAGGATCTCCTTTTGTATTCCAGAGAAGAAAGCGAGTCGTGCAGGTTTGGAACAATGTAAACAAAGCCATTTATGACAGAATTGCATTTTTTGGGTGAACTATCCCTTTAAGTTTCACAAGTGAATGTGAGCAGATCCACCTGGAGGATGGCAGCAAAAGAGAAACAGGAAAGTAGCGAGTCATTTCCCGACCTTTGGGAAGGTCTGTCACATTCTGTCAGACAGGAGAAGCAATTGAGAGAGAGAGAGTGCTGACTCACACTAGTTCTGTTCAATTTAAATTCTCGAGGAGCTGCTGAGCACCCCAGGTGTAGATAATGACCTGTGACCTCTGACCACCCCAGGTCACCCATCACCCACCCACTGCTGCGCCCTGAAGAATGTTAATACAGACCAAAGATCAGCTGATCTACCAACCCTCCTCTCATTCTTACCAAGGCAAGCATCATTTTAACTATTGCTCATGCTTAGTGCTAGTGATTTGAACAAACCCCTAATACTAAGTAATGTTTGTGCTACAGACACGAATGACACCTCAAATAGTATGGCTTTTTGAAGAGAGATGTGCTGTTACACTACACATGTGCACTTTATATAGGTATGTTATTTAGTCTGTGTAGTCTCATGTGGTTCTGTGTTTGTCCTGTGTTGTTTTATGTAGCACCAAGGTCCTGGAGGAACATTGTCTCATTTCACTGTGTACTGCACTAACTGTATATGGTTGAAACAACAATAAAAACCAATTGACTTGACTTGTTACTTTACTAAGAGATCATGCTTAAAATGTAATGATAAAAGGTAAAAAAAAAATTTAAGGAGGGACCGAAGCCATACCTAGAGCTTACTAGACCAACACCTTAGCAACCATATAGCAACATGCTCAAAACTACTTAGAGCACCTTAACCACCTCATAACTTTGTCATAGCAACCACCCAGAACACCCAAGCAACTACACAGCAACATGCTCAAAACATCCCTAGTAACCACATAGAAGTGCCATAGCTACCACCCAGAAGACCCTAGCAACAACAAAGCAACACACTAAAAACCACACAGAACACCTTAGCAACCATATAACAATGACATAGCAACCATCCAGAACACACTAGCATATGCATAACAACACACTAATAATCACACCAAACACCTTAGCAACCATATAGCAATGACATAGCAACCATCCAGAACACACTAGCAACTGCATAACAACACACTAAAAATCACACCAAACACCTTAGCAACCATATAGCAATGACATAGCAACCATCCAGAACACACTAGCAACTGCATAACACATTAAAAACCACACAGAACACCTTAGCAACCATATATAATTTCCCTAGTAACAACATAGAAACATGCTAAAAACCACACAGAACACCTTTGCAACCGCATAACAACATGCTCAAAACCACTCAGAACACCTTAGCAACATCATAGCATTACCATAGCAACCACCCAAAACACCCAAACAATAACATAGCAACATGCTCAAAACATCCCTAGTAATCACATAGAAGTGGCATAGCAACCATCCAGAACACCCTAGCAAACGCATAGCAACACACTAAAAATCACACAGAACACCTTAGCAACCATATAGAAATTCCCTAGCAACCATATACCAACATGCTAAAAACCACACCAAACAACCATATAGCAATGCTGTAGCAACCACCCAGAACAAGGAACCGCAGAGTAAAGTCCTGGTAATAACCTACAACACCCTAGCATTGAGGCTGCTCTGAAAACAAAAGAGTGGAAGATGTGCGTTCATTTAAGCGTGGCTCGGAAAGTTTGAAGGAACTCCAGGAATGAAAGACTAACAAGAAAGAAAACCTTGTTAAGACTTTAAGATTCCAAACAGCTCTTAGCACATGGCACTATAAAGTGAACGCGGCTTCACCCAAAGATCAACTGTGGTTTCTCGTTATCACAACTGCTAATGAAACCCTTATACCGTTAATGGGATGTCCCGAGCCAACGGCGGCTTTATTACAGGAAAAGTGCTGATTTGATTCTTTTTTCAAATAAAGCGGTTCAGCCAAATGATTTATATTGAAACAAACCGCCAGTAAACATACAGTCTATGGCAGACTTTAAAATACTGAGTTGTGGGCAAAAGCTTTTGGTACAAGAGTTCTTGTTACTAAGCAGAAACTGTATTTGATTTGACCTCTTCTGCATACGACACCTCTCAGATTTTACAACACTTTTGTTTTGTGTTGATTTTGGGGCTAATTAAATTGTATATTTACTTGCGTAGGGGACATGGTTTACTCTATTTTTGTTCGGTAGGGAGATGTTCTGGTTGGCACAGCCCAGCATGCCGCAGCGAAGCCGGGCAGAGGAAAATTCTCCCCGTGCTGTCAGCCCCAGTTTGCGTCCTGGACGGTTTTTGCCTTCCTAACGTCCATCATCTGTACGAGTTCAAAGAGCGTCTAGCTGCAGGTCTTTGTCGAAAGCCCAGTTGGATATCTTTTATGTTGGAGATGTAGGATTTCTTAGGATACTTTGATTATTTATTTATTCCCCTACTCTTGTGTGATAGTGCCAATATTTTACACGAAACTGCTCAGTGTGCTCTGAAATTCATGTTACTTTATTGTAGCGCTGTTGCCTTTGAAATTTCTTTTTAGAAAGTCTTGCTTCTTTTCTGGGTTTTTTAAGTCTCTCTATCTCTTTTGCAGGCCCCCATCATATATTCCCAACTTTCCATTCGCCGATCCCCATCGATGTGCGTCACCATGAGGGAAGATACCACTATGAACCCCACGCACTCCACGCCTTACACGGGTAAGCCTGAAGCCCCGTCTCTTGTCGGTCGGTTTCTCTCATTCTCTGGTTTGTGAATATAAATAATCTGTACACTTGCAAATAAAGCATGCGCTTTGTTTACCCCTGCAGTCAGAATGTACGCAGACGCACGGACACAGATGATCCATAAATGATCTGCATACATATTAGATGTTGGAAACTTTCACAAAATGCACATGTTGTTCATATCAGAGCTTGACATTTGGATTTGTCTTGCAGTTAGAGGTACTTTCAGAACGACTCTCTATATTGAGAATCAAAGTGAAATCTGGGCTACATCATCTTAGTAATCATTTACTTTTTGATTGAACCTTTTAGAAAAAGGCTAAGCCTTGTGCCAGGCAGAATCTCCAGTCCAGGAACGAGGAAATATCAAACATCTGGAAGACAGAATATAAACTTGCTCTCATCAAGGCATTGAGTAGACTATATTTTCCAGAGCAGTTTTCTTGTGTACTTCTGTCGTTGTCTTTGGACGGCAAGCATGCAATTCAGGAAGTTGTCTTAAAAAGGTATATAAGGATTAGGGAAGCAGTACAGATATTCAAGCGGTTCAATTTGTGAATTTTGCACCAGTCTGGTCCAGAGAACTTCAATTCACCTAGCCAGAACAGCACCCTCTGGTTCAGGTGTATCGGTTGTTTCTCTCGACCGAGTTAATCCAGTAATGTAGGTTAACCACCAGACCTCCAGACCTTCATGTGTCCCACGTGATTTGTCAAATAGATCAGTGGCGGTATTGTAGAAACTGTACATAAAGTGGGCTGCACTAGTTTTTGAAGTTACACTTTGTTGTTTTTCCTTAAATACAACACCTTCAACTTTTTTTTCCCTCCTCCTCGTCTCGTGTGAAATGAGGTCTGGAGGCTCTAAGGTAAGTTTATCTTAAGAGAGCGGAATAAATCGATAGAATTCAGGAAGTAGCGTCCTTACATTTAAATTCACAGATTTTGATGGTGATGCATTCGGTCTGGCCGCTAGCAGCTAGCCTATTCATCACACACAGAGTCGCGTTGGGGGGAGACTAGCTGTCGCAACGCTCGCTCATGTTGATTAATGTGATTTGATCTTGACAGTGGACCCCTAATTCATCAAGGCCTTGATCTAGCTGTCTTTACCTCTGCCTGAGCCAAATTCATCTAATTACATGGACATTGTGCGGCAAATTAAGCGTGGTGTCGCCCACGGCACGCCAAGGCACTTTGTTACCGTTGCCGGGCAGTGTGTCAGGGGTCTCCGTGCTGATTGTCTAACATGACATCTCTGTACAGTACGTTTTATCATTGTTTGCATATAAAATAATGAGGGCGCTGGTTATTTTGTCAGAGCTGTCACTGGAACAGCCGTTGGAAGCTTCCCATGTGGATCTGGTTCTTTCCTTCTTCATTTTTTTTTGTCCATTTGACAAAGTGAGAGCGAGAGAAGGTAGCTTTTTTTCTGGAGCTGGTTGAAGTGTCAACGGCCGGTACGATTCATCTGCGTAGCGGACAGCAGCACTGTGGGAATTCTCCGGGGTGGAGAGAAGAGTTGAGGAAGAGAGAGCCTGTGACTACAGAAACAAACCACCCACTTGTCAGCGTTGCTTCTCGTTCTACTCGGTGTTAAAATGCGTCCAGTGAGTCGAAGGACTAGGAAAACAATCCTTAAACCACTCGAACTTCCAGATGTCTGATGCTACATATGTGAAGTTTGAATCCGAGAAGAGTGTTTTTTATTTGGCCAGAATAAGCTGCAAAGTTGGTCAGGTTTCATGATGATAGTCTAAAGTCTTAATACACAGAACTGCTCTTGAGGGGACAGTGAAATCAGATGAGTTTCTGTTTCTGAATGGTAATTCATCAGAGACTCAAATGAAAAGTTGTCTAGAGTTGCATTAGTATGTAAGCCAGGATACTTTGCTTGTATAAATGCAAAAGTATGAAAGTATTGTTTTTACTGCAAGAGTTTGGGGACTGTCCGTGTGTGTGTTTAAACTACAGTAGTGTGAGCGTGCTGTGGCTCTCTGGCAGAAAATGTGATTCATCTAAATCAGAGTATCAGCCCCCAGGTAGAGACGAGTTACTGTCATAGAGCAATTCATCACTACCTGAACACACACACACACACACACTCTCACACACACACACACACACTCACACACACACACACACTCTCACACACACACACACTCTCTCACACACACACACACTCTCTCACACACACACACTCTCAAACTCACACACAAACACACACACTCTCACATAGTGTTAATTTTGTCACCTATTTTTAATTTAGTCTTAGTCTTATGCCAAATGTCCTTGTTAGTTTTAGTCATATTTAGTCATTCACATATCTTTTTTTGTTAGTCAAGTTTTAGTCAAAAGAAAACTCAATATATCTTAGTCAAGTTTCAAAACATTTTAGTCTTTTTTTTAAATAAATTATTTCTGAGATTAATTCTGAGATAACCATTTCAGTCAAATAATGTTTCACTCATCTCAAATATTGGTTAAATGTCATAATTACCTGACAAAATACACTTGTTGAATGATATGTTGAATTCACTTTGTTAAACGTGGCTGGTTTTCTGATTTAAGAGACACATTCACAAATGATGAACTTGTTCTGAAGAGTATTTTATTAAGCAAATAAGTTACATAAAATATATATAACCTGCATAATGTATGTGCCACAACACCATAGCTAACTGGTTAATTTACAGCGTAGATGCCTAAAATCAGCATTAGCTTATGAGACGTATATTTAAGTTAACTTCCCTGAATGTGTGGGTGGTTAGCCTTTAGATGTCGCTTAAGGTTGGTGGTGTTTTTCCCAGATATTTTTTATCCGCAGTGCTTCCCGTCAGTTATAATGACACATTCTGACTTTTTGTCAATATCATTGTACCTAAAATGCGACCAAATATCGAGCCTCTTCCTTCTACCTAGCATGTCGTCGGCGCTCGTCGCGTGTTCGCCACTGTCTATGATTGTTGTGTTCTTGCTCCGTGTAGTTTCGTGTTGCAGCCACAGGAGTATGAGACCTGTTGTAACCGTTACTGAGCAACAGCGCGAACTCATTCGGAATATTTTGAAGGCGTAACAGCTGAATATTCAATCTCATGATGAAAAAGTAGAGACGATTGTATACGAAAATGAAGAGAGATTTTATCTTAGTTTTTATTTTATGCAAAACATTTTAGTCTCGTCTTTTTTCATCAACAATAATGCATGTTAATTTAGTCTTAGTCAGCGTTTTTGGACTTTGGTGCAGTCTCGTCATCGTCTCGTCTTAGTCATGGAAAAAAAGGCCGTTGACGAACATATTTAGTCTCGTCTCGTCTGACGAAATTAACACTGCTCTCACACACACACACACACACACACTCACTCACTCTCACTCACTCACACACACTCTCACACACACACACACGCACTCACACACACTCTCACACACAAACACACACTCTCAAACTCACACACACACACACTCACTCTCAAACTCACACACACTCACACACACACACACACACACACACACTCACACACTCTCGCACTCACTCTCACACACACACACTCACTCACTCACTCATTCACACTCACTCACACTCTCACACACAAACACACACACACACACACACTCACACTCTCTCTCTCTCTCTCTCACACACACACACACACACACACACACACACACACACACTCACTCACTCACTCACTCACACACAAAGTTTGAATACTTATCAATGCTTACCAGTCTTCAAAATTGATCCTGATTCCCTATATTGTACAAAACAAAATTGTTCTTATTTTACATACATGTATTATTAAAAAATATATGAGTTATACTTACAGTATACACTACCGTTCAAAAGTTTGGGGTCACTTGTCTGAAATGTTTCTCATGATCTTAAAAATCTTTTGATCTGAAGGTGTATGCTTAAAAGTTTGAAATTAACTTTGTAGACAAAATATTATTCTGCCAAAACATATACATTTATTTAATTACAAATCTAAAATTTCCTAAAAAAAAAAAAAAGTTTTTGAAATGGATGACTTGGATCAAAATATGAGGAAAAGAAGCCAATAAGTGCCCAACATAGATGGGAACTCCTTCAATACTGTTTAAAAAGCATCCCGGGGTGATTCCTCAAGAAGTTGGTTGAGAAAATGTCACGAGTACATGTCTGCAAAATCTAGGCAAAGGGTGACTACTTTGAAGATGCTAAAATATTACATAGTTTTGGATTTATTTTGGATTTTTTGGTCACAAAATAATTCCCATATTTCCATTTCTATTATTCCATAGTTTTGCTGACTACTATTATTCTAAAATGTGAAATAAATAAATAAAGAATGAGTAAGTGACCCCAAACTTTTGAACGGTAGTGTATATATATAGTTAAATTATTAAAATGTTAGAATACAACTTTATTAATAAACTATTACAAAGCATATATAAAATTAGCATGATAAATTAATCATATATAAATCATAAATAAAACATGGCAAACAAACTATAATTACTAGTAAACAGAAATGAATCATATACCATGATGCCATGCACAAAACTAAACCTCAACGCTATGCATGTGTGTACAGATACAAAGTAAAGGTATTATCATATATCCTTCCCTATATAGTGTACTTGTGGTGTCCACTATATAGGGAATAGTGAATGAGTGAACAAGTGTGTGAATTCGAATGCATTGAAGGACGTTAACACGATGTCATTACTATGTATGAGAATATTCTGATGGACTGATAGTGTAAATGAGTGCAGACAGATGTGTGATAGATGTCTGAGGTTACTAGTTGTTTTTTCTAACTTCAGCATTTGATCTCATTGCTGTCTGGGAGAAATGATTGAGATATTAAAGAGATCTCATATGTGATTTTTAGATGTCTATGGGTGTGATAATCTCATCTCCTGTGGTGTTTGTGAATGGGGGTTTAAATGCACTCTCATGTAAAATACCAACATAATGCCAACATGTGGGCACCTGACCGCCTGGCACACAGCACAAACAGGTGCTCTTCCCATCTGCTGGGCATGAATGCCTCACCAACACGGACACCAGAAACAATGCCCGCTTCACAGGAGCCTAAACCTGCTCTTGCGTTCTTAACAATAGGCTGGCACCGGTCAGATATCCACAGCGGGAAATAATCAGGAGAATACGCTTGACTCAAGCCATGTAGTTATTATGCAGCACAATATTCTGACTGCGCAGTCAATGTGTATTTCGGTGCTGTAATTATAGTGTCTCACAGATATGACAGATATAAAACGGATATTTGGTAACGTTTTTATTTGAAAGTGCTAATTAAATCACGCAGCTAATAAAAAGTGTTTGAATGCGTGTCAGTGTTCACCAGTCTCCAGAACTGCCCCTGTACTCTATCTGTTGCACTTTCAGCGTGAGACATTTTGTTTTGTTGTGAGAATTTTTAGTGAACACATTTTCAAGCTTTTCAATTTATATATCTAATAAATATTTAGGAACATTTAAATGATAATTATAATTATATATATATAGAACAGTGGTGGAAAGAGTACTGATTTGTTTACTTAAGTAAAAGTACTGCTACTGAAGAAATAACTCACTTGAGTACAAGTAGAAGTACTGAGAAATATTATGACTCAAGTAAGAGTAAATTAGTAGTTTGCTGAAAAACTACTCAAGTAATTAAGTTACAAGTTACTTAAATTATATTGTGCACTGTATAGTAAATACGCTTCTGTTTTTAGAACACAAACACATTTTTGTTCTTGAAAGAAATGGATGCTTCCTTTCACTAAGGATGCATTAAACTGATCAAAAATACTGCCAAACGGGGTCCGCGTAGCTCAGCGGGTATTGACGCTGACTAGCACCCCTGAAGTTGCCAGTTCGAATCCCAGGGTGTGCCGAGTGACTCCAGTCTGGTCTTCTAATCAACCACATTGATCTGGTTGCTAGGGAGGGTCGAGTCACATGCTATTTTGGTACTCAAGTAAATGTTCTTATTGTTAGAATAATTGAAAATGGTTCCGCTACCATGCGGGAATCACAATACAGAGGGTTTTTCCCCATTTGTTGAGGTATTGAGTTCTTACAAGTTGCTTTACACTTGCACGTAAAAAACAAACACATTCTCCTGAAAATCTATTTTCTAATAAAGTTTATTAGATGAAATCTATTCATGTTTTACTGTTTTGAAAAATAATCTCTAACCAGGATAGAGAGGGAAGTGGACGCCAAGATGCCCAACAAAAAGAGAAATAAATCACAGTCTCTAGTTTGAGAAACAGACTCCTCACAATGTCCTCAACTAGCAGCTTCTAAATACCAAAGACCTGCATTGCTGCAAGAGGATTCTTAGAAAGAGACATTTGTATCATTGTAAATGTCTCTAAATCGTCTCTAAACTACATGATGTGCTTTGTGACACATTCTGATTTCAGGTTTATTCTCTTTCACGTATGTCCAAGTATTTTGGCTATTAAGTTAACTTACTGTACAAAACTAATATCATGCAATATCACGGAGGAGGAATTCTTCCTCTACAATATTGCAGCAATTTCCAGATATGGAATGATATTATTAAGCAAACTGTAATCAACTCCAACATGCCAACTGAATAAAAAAGGCAAAAATAAACATTTCACACAGTGTTTGGTGAGAGATATAATTGATTCAAACACTAAAGGTGGTTGTTCTGTATATGTATTATTGTATTACAGTTGTAATAATAGTCTTAATTAACATTATGGTTATTTAACATAGTGAGATATTATTATTAAGTCAATTGTAGCATTTGTTTGCATTATGTTTAGTGATTTCTCACACCTTCTCTTGAGCACTTTTGGCCTCTAGCGGTTGAGGCTTTTCAGACAGATAAACAGCAGCACGGGGCAGAGAAGTGCAGTACAGCACCGTGAGTGAGAGTGTTTCCCGCTAGGACAGTTTATTTTGAACAACAGGAGCGAATGGTTTCAGAAATTAACACAGGAGCACAAAACCGAACTGATGTGGACTGATAGAAGCGGAGAGCGATGATGTGAGGAACCAGATGGTGGGAAAACAAATTATGTATAAACAAGACATCCCCACATATATGTCAAACTACATTGTGTTAATGTTTGACACAGTTATAACATTGCTTTAAAAACTAGTTTGATCAGTGGTTAAACGTGTTCAGACGGTTCCCTTGTACCTGAATGAACAGCTCCTTTCCAGAATAAAATGAAATATGCAGAAATCCCGTATCACAGTTCTTGTGTAGTGACGGAGCAGAAAGTCTTGGAGAAGCAAGAGAAGAGAGGACACCGGCGGCAGTTTATGCAAGCTGCTGCGCTCATGATGCTGTGTCCTGCGGGCTTCCGTCATGTCGCTCACAGCGTGTTTTAGTTCATAAACAGATTTAGCGCTTATAACTTTCTTCTTCCCAAAAATTCAGAAATATTACGTATTTTTTGTACTCTGTAAAAGTGGTGAAAAATAACTGTAGTGAAGTTGAATACTTCATTTTTAATCAACAAAAGTAAAAGTAAAAGTACTATTATTTATTTATACTTAAAGTAGAAACATTTGAAAAATTTACTCAAGTACTGTAACGAGAGTAGTTGTAATGTGTTACTTTCCACATCTGATATTGAACAAATTACAATGATTAAAAATATGAAATTATTAATTAATATAAAATGATTTGATTATGTACACATTTATTAAATATTACAAACTAACTTGCTAACGAACAGAAATAGATTTTATCATCATACCATATTTGAAACTAGGTCAGAAGTCCTTCCCTATATGGTGTTATACCTCTAGTGTTGTTGTCAACAATCACCCCCTATGCCCTACATAGTGCACTATATTTAGTGTCTGAATTCTTGGTGAACTTCAAGTGTTGCAATTAAAATATATAATTTTTTAAATCCTGATAAATAATTTCTCAAATGTAATGATAAAATTAATCCAAAATTATAAACATATTAAATATATGTTGATAACATCACTACAATGAGACAGTAACAACCAAAAATCAACATACTCCAAAAAAAAAAAAAAACTGACAACAAAAGAAATCTGCTTTTATATCAGATTTGAAATAATTGATTTTTGACGGAAACATAAAGTCATGCACACATTGGACAAGCCGGTCAGATCGCCGGTGATGTTGTTTATCTATGCATGCCAATGCTTAAACCATTTATGATTATGTTGTGATTTCAGGCCATGCATGTAATTGCTTTCAATTCTCATCTTATTTAAATAATTATGTATGTATAATAATAAATATGTATGTATTAAGCTATTATGATTCTCACTCATACTGTGTATGAAGTCCTTCCTTCATATAGTGGACTATGTGGCATCCACTACAGCATGGGGCAAGTGTGTGATTTTGGATGCAGTCAAGGACATTGAGTGGTTTGTTGGATCACACAGTGTTTGGAGCCCCGGGCCAATGAGATTTACCAGATTTTGGCTCGTCCTTCTCTGGCGATACCCCACTGCAATCCGACTCCAGGAGCGTTTGTCTCTATAGAAGGCTGTATAGGAGCCGGATTTCAAGGTCCCACTATGCCTGGGTGCAGAACGGGCGATGTTTCAGCGTGTGTTTGTCTTGGTATGAAAATGAGAACCATTCCACAGGCGAAGCATTTTCAAATTTGAATATTGCATTACTTATTTAAGTGGCGCCTGGGCTGTGTGTTCACTTTTGTGGTGGAGGTTTGTTTGAAATTGAGAATGTTTTACATACAGTCTGTCTGATGTCCAAAGAAAGAGGCCATTATTAAGTATGCATGTTTCTCAGATATACTTGTTGTTTTTCAGCCGTGCTCTGTGAAGAACAAGATGTTTCATTGGTGTTTGGTCGCAGTATTTAAACAAGTCGACCTTGCTGTAGTTGAACCAGTTTGTTCTGTTACATCAAAGAGAAAGAATTAAAACCAACATCATGCAGGATATCTCGTGTAGATGTCCACAGTTTAAAACATTTTTATGTCATTGAAAACAGGAGGGAACATGGGTCTGTGTATCTCAGTGATTACTGACGCTGACCATCACACCTGGAGTCGTGAGTTTGAATCCAGGGTGTGCTGAGTGACTCCAGCCAGGTCTCCTAAGCAACCAAATTAGCCCGGTTGCTAGGGAGGGTAGAGTCACATGGGGTAACCTCCTCGTGGTGGTGATTAGTGGTTCTCTCAATGGGGCGTGTGGTGAGTTGTGTGTGGATCGTGGAGAGAAGCATGAGTCTCCACATGCTGTGAGTCTCCGCGGTGTCATGCACAACGAGTCACGTGATCAGATGCGCGGATTGACCCTCTCAGAAGTGGAGGCAACTGAGACTCGTCCTCCGCCACCCGGATTGAGGTGAGAAACAGCGCCATCACGAGGACCTGCTAAGTAGTGGGAATTGGGCATTCCAATATTGGGAGAAAATAAAACAAATAAAAAAACAGGGGGAATACATCACAGCTTGCTAATCAGATATTGGCCGCAGACCGATTTAATAAAGTTTAATGATCCCAGATGAGCCAAACTCCATTGGAAAAGAAAAATCACTTATATCTTCTTAATATAAGAAATAAAAAAATCATCTCTTTAATATCTCAGTGAAATTAAATTCCAAAGTCTGCAATCAAAATTCAGACATCTCACTTTTCAGTTGTCTTGGTAGAGATTTCATAAAATCTTTCATAAAGAGTTTTAAGACATGAAACAAACCCAGCAGCTCCGAGGTGAATCACAACATCACAAACTTTAAACTGGAAGCAAAGAAGTATTTGAAAATCAGAACAAACCCCAAAGATACAAGACTCTGTACTTAACGTCTTAGATGGAGTGAACTACAGTTCCACGAAGCAATGCAATCTAATTTAATATGATAGAGAAATATAAAACTATTGATTTAAAGTGGTTTAAGATGTTGTAAGTAAAGAAACTATATATTTTTAAATGTATTGCAAAATATTCAGATATATACAAATATTTGAGTTGTTTTTAGAGTCCAGGGGCAGGACTGTTTGATCTCAGATTCATCTTCTCGATTCTTTTGTGATTCACGGAAACAAAACACAAATAATCAGGAGCTTTAATGTCATAATAAACATCTCATTACAAAACATTCTTTGCACTACTGAAGACAGCATGAATGACAATATTAATGAGTCTATTCGAATAACTAAATGAGGCCTCGATGCACATCCCAAACTGTGACGCTTCAATCCCATGGGAAGTTCGAGCAGGTGCGCCTGCATTTCATATAATGTTAAAAACTGCCTGTTACACCTTATCAGTTGTTGTTGTTATCAAGAGGTTTATATTAGTATGTTTTTGTCCTCTACCTTTTTTTTCACTGAATAAAATGTCCAAATAGTACACTTAATACACACTAGTTGTATTTACAAAATCCAGGTTTATTTAATACAAAAAAATATTTGCATTTAATATTTTATTTATAAGTTTCTAATATTATTTAATGGAATAATTTTAATGTAAAAGTGCTGTAAAATTTAGGCTATTGAAAAAAATTCTAAAGGTTTTAAAACAAACTGTAAAAATGTTGAAAATGAGTAGAGAAGCGTTAGACGCGAATGCCTCTTACACGCTACACGACATTCAAAGACGTCGGATCGTGGTAGCGTTCATATTACACATCTGTCTGTCTTGTCATGGAAGTTATTTGTTAAATTACACGGCGAATCGGCGACGGGTGAACACATCACAAGACATTTCACTTATGACGAATCCCCGACGACTCTTAAGTACACGCGAGAAGTGATACGAGATATGAAAACAAATGCATGATCATATGTTGTGTGTTTCAGAATATGTTGTGTATGTTTTTAATCATATATTTTATTGGTTGCAATATGGGAAAGTGCCTCCTACTGAAAAATCGACCTATTTGCTTCCCTGACTGTCCAAGAGAAGGCGATTTCTCTCCATCTCTTCTCTTTCTCCACCGGTTGTGGGACAGTTCAGAGGAAACATCAAATATTCGCTGGTGCTCCTGCCAATCTTACACTCATTTATCCTCCATTTCTTCAGTCCAATGAGACTTTCTTGATACCACATGCTAGTTGATGTTCTGTTGCAGGTACATCAGGACTCCTCCCACTGAAACTTCCCGCCCTGTTTCTTGCTCTCTCATTGGCTGTAGGTCAACGCTGCAGTTGTGTTCAATCAAAACATATTTCACATTGAGCGATTTGGAGTCGCAGACGGGTCCAGATATTTAACATCGGCGACACGGCGGCGATTCTCTCAAATTGTGTCATTGATAGTTCATACATTGCGATCGTCGCTCACGGGAGTGAGTTCTGATGTGCCGACGATTTCAGGCTTTTGTCGGCGATCTCCACAAAACTGTCGGCGAGCAAAAATCCGTCTTAAAATGGCGTAAACTGCAGACAGGTGTTGTAACACTGGGAAGTTGTTATCGTAAGCCAATTTTCTGTCACAAGTTTGCCGTTTTACTTCATTATTACTCAAATACCGGCAGACTACTGTATATAAGTCTTATATGGTGACTTGTGCGAATGCTTCATACAGATTATTTACCATTTACTGATGGCTGACGGACTACAAACGATGTAATGATACATGATTAGCTGCAGTCATTTATAATCCTTTTGTAAACTGACTTAGCGCTGTTAAGGCTTCTGGAATGTGTAATAGTTCAGTGATCGAGGACATTAACATTCCAAGTATCAGTAGATTTCCCCGAGCGGAATCGACTCCAAACTTCCAAGGCTTCCAGTCAATTCTCAATTCCCAACAAGGGAACAGCCCTATCCAGGGAGAGCAGCTTGATTCTTGCTGCAGAGCTCTTTTGGTGCACATTGCTCTCCGCGATTCTCCGATTGCTGGATCTTTGGACCAGGAATTCTGCTAACAAAAATGATTTTAATAAAAATGTTGTTGAAATAACAGGAACTGTTGGCTTCAACAGAAGCATACACCATCGATTAACAAGCTCAGAGCTCACGGTAGGTCTTCCTTTAAAGGAATTTTTGTCAAAACATCCGAAACGAAGTTGATTGCAGACGTTGACATCTTGGCAAATCTGAGAACAGTTTGAGACATTGTTAAGATCTCCACTGAAACCTTTTCCTCAGTAATAGTGCTTTTCTCCTGCTGTGAAGCGGGAACCGTTTCATCTTTTGCTGTCTATGAGAAATGATTGTGATGTTTCTGTCTTATGGGATGTGGGTCAGGACATCTCAACAGAAGAAACGTCCTACTGGTTTAATGTGTCGTCTGGGAATCATCAACCGTCTCTTCAAGCTAAATGTGGTCGAGGAATAAAACAGAGAGGAACAATCGCTGGCTGTGATCCTTAACAACGGCGCAGACATTTACATGAAGAGCAGATGGAAAAGAGCAGGCAAAGATTGAAAGACGTGTCTGCTTTACGTTAGAGAGTTTGCCCAGTTTGCCGTTTCCCATCACACCTCAGACGAGTTCACCCACTGATGTCTGACTGAACTCATCGCCAAACCTCACAAATACGGGGGGAAAAAAAGTTTTGAAGAGTTTTGGTACTTTTTATAACTAAGGAACGATGAGTGAGAGGCACAGTGTCAAACATTGAATCATTTGGTTGGTTTTTCTAAACAATGTATGTAGAGTGATGTCAGCAATCTCAAAGAAGATAAACATGAACATTCATGCGACTACAGTGTGGCAAAACGTTCTGCCAACATCAAGGTTTTTGGATGTCAAATTACATTCTCCTACGAATGTAAAATGCAGAGGTAAGTATAAGTAATCAATTTGTACGTTGATTACCTTTAACTTTTGATTTACACCTAAAAGTGTAAAAACTATGACTCTGTGGATGTATCGAAGCATTGTTTTCTCCAGCACAACAACAGCATTGACTTAAAGGGACAGTTCACCCAAATATGAAAATTCTCTCATCATTTACTCACCCTCATGCTGTCCCAGATGTGTGTGACTGACTTTCTTCTTAAGAACACAAAAGAAGATTGTTAGAAGAATATTTCAGCTCTGTAGGTCCATACAGTGCAAGTGAATGGTGGGCAGAACTTTGAAGCTCCAAAAAAAATCACATAAAGCAAACATAAAAGTAATCCATGTGACTTCAGTGGTTTAATCCATGTCTTCTGAAGCAATATGATAGGTGTGGGTGAGAAACAGAACATTGTTTAAGTCCTTTTTTTCTCTAAATGTGAAAGTTAAACTAAACAGGCACCTCCTGTAACATTCAGATGTAAAAGTGAAAGTGGAGATTTAAGAATAAACAAAAAAGGTCATTTTTACATGATTCTCACCCACACCTATTGTTGCTCCACCGGAGTCGTATGAATTACTTTTATGTTTCCATTATGTGATTTTTTTAGCTACAAATGTCTGGTCACCATTCACTTGCTTTGTATGGACCAACAGAGCTCAGATATTCTTCTAAATTCAGAAGAAAGAAAGAAAGGCATACACGTCTGGGAAAGCATGAGGGTGAGTAAATAATGAGAGGGCTTGTTAATGTAAGCTTTTTTTAGCCATTCTGGAACTTTCACCAGACCAGCGGTTGATTTAGCCACACCCCCTCTATACAAAAACGTATGCTACAAAGACGTGTGTACACACGGACATCCTAGAGATCATTGTGTTGGAGCAGATTTAGGGGGAGGGTCTCCCTGATCGTTACGCGAGTGCAGGACATCACACTAGCATTTATATGAGCTTATCTGCACTGTCCTGTGAACGTGAACATTTGAGTCTTGTGATTGGCTGAACAAACATTTTCTGCACATCATTTCAGAACACCTTTAACCAATGGCGGGATTTTGGGGCAGGACTATCTTATGTTCCATCCCTTGGCAGATAGACCATATAGATATTCATCAGTCTAACGAATACATTTTTTTAATTTCATTTTGTTTTGCATCACAGTGATAATTATGTACATATGCTAATCGCTGTTAAAGGGATAGTTCACCCAAAAAATAAATCAATATTCTGTCTCTCTTTCTCTCTCTCTCCAGGCCTCCAGGGTTAACGGGCAGTCCGGTGATTTCCGACATCTCTCTCATTCGTCTGTCTCCGGGGGCCACCGGCGAGACTGCCTTCCTCCCGCCTCACTCTTACGTCTCGCCGCACGTTGAGCATTACCTGCGCTCGGCGCACAGCAGTCCCACACTGTCCATGATCTCGGCCGCTCGTGGATTGAGTCCAGCCGAGGGTGAGGAATCCGAACAGAAGTTTGACTTCAGACTACAAGCCACTCGCATTTATAACTATTTGCAAGAGAAAGACATGTTTCCATCCCACAATTATTAAACAAGTGAGACACTTACAATGGAAGTCAACGTGGACAATCAGTAAACATTCAAATACACAGTTTTAAAAGTATAGACACAAGACGTAAACATTAGATTTGTTAATGTGTATTTAGTGTGATACAGTTGCTTCCCGCCTTTACAGGGTTGGCGGCATTGCATCGTCATGACAACGAAATTGTAATATTGTATATAGCTTTACACAGATAAGGTTAATAATCGATTTTAATCGCCCTAAAATTACGTTAGCACGTTTAATGTCTGGCTATACTTTCGAAACAATGTGTATTTTAACGTTCATTGACTGGCCCCGTTCACTTCCATAGGAAGTGCGTCACTGGAACCGCGACTTTTGCCTCATCTTTTACTTTTACAAATATGGGGCAGTCGAAATTAGAAAGGCTGAGCTGTTTTGGGAACAGCCGAGCTGCTGTGACACGGCTGTATTATTCTGTTAAATTAGCAGCATAGTGAAAGTACTTTTAGTTAGTTGCTCTCCAACACAGGCTGCCAACCAACACTAAAATACGCCATTTAAACCAGGATGATCTCAAACGGACCAGATGTTGTGTGCGTTAATGCAAAGAAGAAGTGACATTTTAAACATGCAAGCATTACGTGATGCTCCACACAGGGTTTGGCAACTCAACATTTAACTGGCGTTATTTCATGACTTCCTTTGGGATCATTGTACTTTTGAATGCCTCAGTTTTAAATTTCACCCGCATGTGTCTGCGGATACCGGCACATCAAATGCTACCTTACAAAATGGCAATTTCATTGAAGCTTTCAACTTTCCCGTCCTGTGACTTGTCCTTTGGAGGGGGGTTATAAAATAAAAAAACACAAGCATAATTTCCCAATTTCGTTCCCGATCTGATGACAGGCCTCTCTCCGGCACTGAATTACAATTACAGGTCACATATAAATCACCCTTCCCAGTGTGTCAACATTAATGTGTTTGCACCTTTAAACTTGAATAAGCATCGTGCAGGCGATCCCAACAGTGAAACAGACATAAAAGAGCACAGAGAAAAGAGAAATGGGGCTATTTGGGCCAAAACGTGTACAGGTAAATGTGGCCTTGAAGGGTTTCCAGATATATCTGACATCTGTGTCGGATCTTATTTTAGCTCTGTATTTATTTTCAAAAGTTGGAATATATAGAAATGGAAGGTTTTGGAACAGTATGGATGCCTCTTTTTGGTGTGTATTAGTTGCCAGAAAGGAAGATGGAAATGTTTCTATATTTAAATAAGAATTGGACATGACAGCAGAAGGCAACACGAAAAATCGTGTTTTTCTGTGATATGACCCCTTTAAATCTCTCTTTCTCCTCGCAGTGGCTCATGAGCATCTGAAGGAGCGTGGGCTGTTTGGTTTGCCCCCACCTCCACCCGGTGCCACCCCAGCGGAGTATTACCACCTCATGACAGGACACAGGAACCCGTACGGAGAGCTGCTCATGCAGGGCACAGGGGCCGCCGCAGCTCACCTGCCGGAATATTTCACACCCGTGGACGGTGAGTCACTGTTCTGATTGGAATATTTGGTTATTTATAACGTAATGTCAGTGGACAACATCTGGAGCACAGTCCAGCCACAGGAATTACATTTTTAACTCTTAAGTGGAAGTTTATCTGCCTAGAAAAGTAGTGCTACCTCAAAAGGACAATTTAGAAAGCTTTGCAGCTGTAATCATTCACATTATTTTTAATTGGAGTATTTATAGAAGTTCTTTAGAAAAAGACAAGCTTCACATCTCTGGTGCACTTCCCCATAGACTTCCACTGTAAGTTTCCGTCCTTTGGATGCAACGTTAAACGGAGGTCCTGACTCTCTGTGGTCATTAAAAATCCCAGGACTTCTACTAAAGAGTAGGGGTGTAACCCTGGTGTCCTGACCAAATTCCCCCCATTGGCACTTCTCAAACATGGCTTCCTAATATTCCCCATCCATTAATTGGCTGCATCACTCTACTCTCTCCTCTGCACCAGTAGCTGGTGTGTGGTGAGTGTACTGGGGCAGTATGGCTGCTGTCCCATCATCCAGGTGGATGCTGCACACTGGTGGAGGTTGAGGAGAGTCCCGTTCACTGTGTAAAGCGCTTTGAGTGTAGTGTCAGAAAAGTGCTATATAAATGTAACGTTCATTCATTTATTACTGTGATTTTTTTTTTTACAAACTGAGGGTGCAGTTGAAATAGTTTGCTGTAATAATCGACAGAAGGCTGCTGATAGACATTAAGTTTTGTAAAACCTGGAGTATTTCTTTAAAATGTAAATGGATTTACATATGCATAGAAGGAAATTATTCACATTTACTAGATTTGCATGGACATGGTCAAATGTGAAAAAACACGGAATTGCCATGTTGCGTGTCTGCAAAACATGGTAAAATCAAAAAAATTGTGGTTTTATCGTGGCATATGTCTGAAAAAAAAAACATGGTATTACCACGGCACGTCCCCCCCAAAAAAAGGTAAAATATAAGAAAATCATGGTATTACCGTGGTACCATGATGAAAAAAAAAAACATGTTAAAAAACAAAATTTGTTAAAAACATATTTAAAAATGAGTCGGTCACTAATTGGAGATTTATTGGATTTTTGTGGATTTGGATCAAAGACACTTCAATCATCTCAATATTAATGGCTGGATTATTTTCCAGTTTTGCTTAACTGTCTTTTATCTAACATTTGTGTAATGTCCTGTTTGAATAAAGATGATCTGTGAATAATCCCATCAGAGTAAAAATACCTTGACGAATCTGCGTCACATGTTCCAGAGAAACACAGGAAAGAGAGAGAGGTGTTATTTTAAACAAACAGACGGTAATTTACAACAGCTCTTTAACTCTGTTCGGGGCAAATATTTGCTCTTGTGTCTCCTTCAAATAATCACACTCGAAACACAAACACAGGCTTGATAAAGTGTCTGACTCATGTTAAAACTCCCTCTCGTCCATTCAGACTCTTTATTACTCATCTGAAGTGTGGCGTCCGGGCGTGCGAGTGCACAGATCTTGGGCTTTGCTAAAGCAACAGCGCTGAATAGCTCATTTAGACAAGTTAACAGCGCGTGCTTTGATCCACGCGTCGTTTGCCGTTGCTGTTGGTTCCCGTCATCTTTGAGTCACATGTCTTCGGTCACTGATTGTGGAGCAAGTCCCACGCTTAACGGAAAGGGCACGAGTCACTTACAAAGACAGTGACAGTATACTCAACAATGTGAGAGAGAATTGGTCAATAAAAAGGAGGAAATGGAGCAAGTTGTAAACACATTTTCTTTAGTTAGATGTCAGAATATAAAGTCGGTGGGCAGAAAGTTCCACAGATTTTTGTAGAACTGGAACGACTGGAAATAAATAGGCCACAAATGCAATTCCAAGTATATAAAACTGAAAGTAATAATTTGTAGTTAATGGTTACAGGAATATGCTAACGCTTATGTTAACAGTACGTGACAAAGGGGACTGTGGAATTGTTGCTTGCGTACAGTTTTACCACACACTCACAATTATACACTTGCCCAGCACCAGTGAAGTACATACCTTTAGTGCACATTATAAATGTGACGAGATCATAATGAATGTTTCCTCTGAGGTAAACAAAACGGAGACAAACATCACAGCCATCGTGAAACATTGCTAAAGTCACATGCTAACATGTTCCGCTAACGGCATGCCAATTCTGCCACAGAATGCACCAAATCACCTGACACACGCGGTGTCTAATTACAGTTGTTTGTAAAGATGCCAACAAGACATTTACGCTGTGGTTGAAGAGAGTTTTATGTTAGCTTTTCTTTCGTGTCTTTAGCATGACGTCCCTGTGGTGTTGGGTCCTGAGGCGGCTCTTAATGCTAAAGATGTGCAAGGGGCCGGCGTACCCCAATGTATGGATGAACATGACAGCACACCATTAGCTCATGCTAAGAGTAATGACTCTCGCAACAAAGCTGTGGGATTATTTATTAGCGCTGCGGTCAGTAGGGAATGGACACACACACACACACACACACACACACACAGAGAAATGAGTTGTTTAATGCTGCTTGTGTTGGCACTGTTCGTGATGAAATCATTATGGACGTCCGGTTGCCAGAGTCTTACACACACACACACACTGAGTGTATTAGCACCAGCGCTAATGCTTAGCACCTGTTGAGTTTGCTGCAGTTGTTGCTGTATTTTTCTTCTGAAATAGCATGAAGCCTGGGGCTAACATCCCAAATCATTCTCTACACTAGTGCGTGAAAGCAAATTCTTCTAACATCCTTGATTTCATGTGTTGTTGCGTTTACAATGTGCCTGAGTTTTGAGTGACTGTGCTGTGTGAACACAGACAATTGTAGCTATGCATTAACTAGTTGATATCACACGTCAGTTGCATTACAAAAAAGTGTTGAGCACAATTCGTAATGCAACTTGTTCTTACCGTTGTTGCAGAGCGCACTAGAGCGGGTATTCGCGTAAACTGTTCTACGTTTAGTTTTCACTTTCTGGTCAGTAACGGTTCTGGTATGCACACACGATTGTATTTTCAATGGGTCTGTGCTCTTGGAATGCATTGACTAGACATTTGCATCGGTGTTTTCATACAAGTACGTTTCTAGCGTTAAGCATACTTAACATAATGACTTTAGTTAATGTATATGTCCTTGAGAAAGCATTTTGAATCCTAGTTATAATTTTACTGAAAATTGTAGACATGCTCGGAAATGCACAAGTGCACAACCCCCACACACACCCTCATTAAACAAAGCCAAGTCTGCAATAGCGGATTGTTATCTAGGTAATTGCAGTAATTTATTGGCAAAGATTAATTATCCCAATTCAAATCAAAATCAGGTCACGCAGAGTTTGAGATGAAGACGATTAATCCAGTTCACTTCACCAGTTTATCACTAAACCTGTTCAGCTGTTCAGAGTTATTTTAAATGTAATCCTTTATTCAATTTCAAAGTTATTTATTAGAATTACCAAATCATCCATATAAATAACAAATAAGCTGAGAAAGGCTGTCAGCAATGGTAATACAAATAATAATGTACAATAAAATGACAATTAATCAAATATTACCATAAAATAAATGTAAATAACCGTGTTTAAGAGTTATGTAGCCATTCATATTTTCTTATTGGCATAATTATTTTATACACAATATTGCAAAAGCATCATTACAAATATCAAATAAAGGAAAATGTGTCAGTAATGGTAAAAAAAACAGTAAAATATATTACAAAAAATGTATCCAACATTTTAAAAAACAAAGTAAACAAATCAAATCAAAATAAAGCACCTATTAAAGATTACCTATGTATATATAAATATAAATATAATGGTGGCAAGATATACACAAAATTGCTGAATTTAAACAAACACTTAATTTACACATTATTTACTTAAACTGTAGTTTGTTATGGAAATATTTAAGTACAGATACATATTTGTTATTATTTATTTATTTTAGATATTTGATAAGACGAATGGTATTTATGAATGTAAATGACCTCTTCTGTTAGTCGTCCACATACTGTTGACAGTTATCGGCCGATAATCTCAAAATGCCCAAATATCACCCAATAAATTGCCAAGCTGATATATCGGCCTGTCACTAATATAAATAACATTTTATTGTACAGATATACACAGAATATTGTGATTTAAGCATTGATTTACACAGATTTATAAGAGGTATAAGCCGGAGACTTAAATCATCGCATTTTAGTTTTTTCATGTAAACTTTGTTGAAATTTCTTCACTCCTGTCTCTGTAATGTTGAACTAACAGTATCCACATACAGTATATTGCATATTTTCCGCATCCAGGAATCAGTCTTGAACACTTATTGATGAGTCTCGGCTCTATCCTGCGGAGCGGTGAGTCTCAGTGTGTGTGTGAGCTCATCGATCATACAGTCGTGCTTGGCAAACACACACACACACACACACACACACTCGTAAGGTTCCTGAAATAGCACAGCGGTGCAGCTGAGATTCCAAAGCAATTGTGAATGATCACATGATCAGATGGTGAACTGGTGTCATGAGGAAAACCGCAGTATACTATCACCTTATGACCAGGTACATTTATTAAGAACTGAAAATAGGGTCACTTTTTGTTTTAAAGTGACATTTGTTTCTTCCACAGTGTCTCGGTTCCCCAGTCCTCGTTTGACGCCCCGGTTGAGTCGGAAGCGAGCACTGTCCATCTCTCCGCTCTCAGATGCCAGTATCGACTTTCAGACTATGATCCGCACCTCGCCCAATTCTCTGGTCGCCTACATCAACAACTCCCGTTCCAGTTCGGCCGCTAGCAGCTCATACGGACACCTGTCTGTCGGAGGCATCAGGTAAAAACTAGATAAAACTGGATTTACAGACAGTAGAGCAGATGCCAGCCCTGCTCTGGTCCTGATGATCCACACATTTGGGATGATTGTAGAAGTCTGCGCTCATCTGTTCTTGTTGTTCTCTTTCAGTCCGTCGTTTCCCTTCCCTCCTTCCATTAATCCAGTGGCGTATCAGCAGCTGTTGTCTCAGCAGAGAGGATTCAGTGCGTTCGGTCACACACCGCCACTCATACAACCATCACCAACATTCTCCAGCAGACAACATGCCATCAGCATCTCCAGCCTCACCAAACCCATCGCCAGTGACCCTGAGACCAAGGTAACACAACACCTTACCACAAACACAACCAAACACAGCATCACCAACATAACCAAAACACATCAACAAAACTAAATGCAAACACACCGACACAACACCAACACCACACACAATGAACCAACACAATCAAAAACAACAGCAACACAATATCAAACACAACAGCATAAACACAACCAAACATCAGCTCAACCAAATGCAAAACACCAACACAACTAAATAAAACAAATCAATACAACATCAACACAACAAACACACCGACACAAACACATCAACACAACTAAATGCAAACACACACTGACACAACAACAAACACATCAAACACAACCAAACACATCAACACAAACCAAAAATCCAACCACAAACATGCATACATGCAGCTGCAGAACATGTAACTGAATACACACAAACACAAAAACATTGGCACAAAGACAGTTAGTGTGGCATGATACTAGACGATTGAAGCTCCACACATATTTTGTGCACTCAAGAGTTCATATGTAACTTGTCTCAGACATAAAACCCTCAACTAAACCATCTGACACCAGACCAGAGCTCTGCCGATCAGAACCAGGTTTCTCTGTGGTTCGTTGTTGTCACTTTTGGACGACCAGAACCACACAGCATTTCCAAACCACACACTGACTCTGTCAGCACTCAGAGTGGAGCTGAGCATCAGAGGACGGGGGAGAAACTAAAAGCTGCATTCAGATGTCACATGTATTCAAAGTCCCTCACTGTAGATGATTTTAGAAAAGCTCTGAATTGTGTAGTCAATTTGGTGGTGGGCCATAGAGATATACTGTTCCCAATGGATGTCTATTTCTCTCTCTTTCCTTTTGCTCTTTAGAACACAAGTGGTGATTCTGCGGTCAGCAGCACCGTGAACCCCCTGAACAACAAGAGGTCAAAGGTCAAGACAGAGTTTGACGGGCCACGACCCTTGTCGCCATGCTCTCCGGTAAGACCGTTACCACAAAATGTCCTTGTTATGACCCCAAATCAATATGAAAAATATTTCTGAATTCAAGATTTGTATCATTTTTGCATTATGACAATATTTCCAGGGCACTTAAGCATATTTAACCCCCAATTGTTATTATCCCAACACATCAGGACATTTTATTTTGAGTATTAATATTGTTTTAAATGATGATTCTCATTACTGTAAAGGCGGTTTTACATGGCACGTGGTGGCTGTCAGGCTTTGCTTATGATCTTGCTGCTTCTCATTTGTACAGGCGCTTTCTATTCACACGAGAAGCAGTGCATAATGCACCAATAGAAGTGCAATAATGCGATTACTGTAAATGTTGTATTAGTTTTCATGTAAGTGATTGCACTTAGATAAAATGCCACTTATTTGACACATAAAATGTTTTATAACTATAAATATTGTTATATGCTATTTTTAATATTAATGTAGAATTATAGTATCAAGGCTAATCAATGTTGTAAATACTGATGGTGTCTTGCCACCTGTCTCCACACTGGATGAGTTCCACATTTTTTTATGACTAAAGAAACAAACTGGATGTTACTTAAAGTACTGATTGCCAAATTGGAATAAGTATAAATAACATCACATCAATAATTAAAATGGGAGGGATACAAATGAACATTCAAAATCCACAAAACACTGGCAAGAACCCGCCTGGGCAATTGTATTTTCTGTTTATCTAAAGTTGATGTTTCAGACACTTGTTGCAAAAGAGAAAATTAAAGTATACGGTCCAAGGCCCATTTGTATACACTGCACAGTCATCCACTTTCCAAACACAAGATATACACGTTTCTGTGGTCTATTTTAAGATGGTACACCGATTCGTCCACTCACAGCTTTCCATGAGGCTGTTTTCCTATTTATGTCTCTATAAACGCTCAAACATTATTTGTCAGAAGGAAATTCAGCAACATATTTTCATCTCTATGTTGTTTTTGACTACATTAAAGCTAAGTGTCTTTTGATTGGTTGTGAATAAATTCAGCTCTGATTGGTCAGTGACAAGCGGCAGCCGTGGAATGAAACAATTATTTTGTGCGTGGTGTGTGCCGCAAGCAGTCGTGCAGAACAAAGTGGCAAGTTTCTCGTAAACGAGCTTGGGAAGCGGTGCCACTTCGACTGCCACCTCCACTTTGCCACCTGCTGCCTCTCTCTTATTGTAAATGAATAGGGGACGTGTGGTGACATGGGGACGTGTCCTGTGTAAAACCACCTTAACTCTTCTGGACATTTTACTATAACTATTGTTTTTAATGATTATACTCATTACCATAACACAGTAATGTTTTAACTTTATTACTATAAAAAGATGCTGTTGTACAAAACATTTCTTAATTCAAATCAGTAAAAATGAAATGTAGTATCAAGTGAGTACTACTATCATGTAGAAATACTTTACAACTTAAATAAAACTAAATTATTCACATAGCCTTTTTTGCATTACGGTAATGAGATTTAGGGGGCTCAAATGTGAGTAACTCATGAAAACAATGTAAAAATGGCAATAAAAATAAATGGCCCTAAAAATAAGAGTTAATTGTATGTGCAAAATATAATTTCTCATTTGATTCTTTTGATTTGAGTAAAATAGGTCTCATGTCAATCATCTGTGTCTCTGTTTCAAAACCTAGTGACTTAAAATCTGTCTGTCCAAATCAGTCCAAAGGGTCCAGCTCAGTTAGGATGCTACTAGGTTTGGAACAGAGCTTGTGTTTCCACCTCCAATTAAACAAACCAAACCACAATGCATCCTGTTATTCTGAAAAACCAGAGGATTTTTCTTTTTCGAACTGCTCCATACTGATCAATGATGGCCCCGGAGGCCCCCAGGGGCCGCGGCAGTACCCCGGTCCCGTTCTTCACACCGCAAGAAAAACTCCAACTGATAAGAGCTTTACATGCGTCTGCTCGTTCCTCCTGCAGCAGTGTAAACTGTGCCAGAGCACTTCATTTTAATGAAATATTGTCTGGCCGTTATTGTCACCTGAGAGAGTTTTTCTTTCTCGCTCTCTCACTCTCTCTCTCTCTCTCTCTCGTGCACTGCTCATCTTTTGACAAATCTGCGGCTGCTCTTGGCGGTGAGGCCGGTTGGTTTTGATGCATGGGGAATAACGCGGCGGGCATCGTCTAGGGGCCAACACAATTGATGAAGATAGCTCGCAGTGCTGAGATAAACATGCTGGAGTCAGCATGCGCCATGTGTGTGTGTGTGTGTGTGTGTGTGTTGTACTGAATGTCTGTTACCCACAGCAGTGCAGCGGTCTGATCGCTCTATAAACACGCCACACACATGTTCCTACGAGCAAACAATAAATGTTTAATTCTGTGATTCTGGTTAATAATATAATATCCACCAGTGTCATCTAAGATGTATCAGGGTCAAACAAATAAGGATTGAATACACATCGGCAAAGTTCTTAGAAATTCAAACATTTCAACCAAAGTTTTGACATATATATATATGGTACTGTCTGTAGGGTAGTGTTCATATATATATATATATATATATATATATATATATACTTACTGTATATTTTGTATATTGTTTTATTTTTGAAGGAATATTCTGGGTTCAATACAAGTAAAGATCAGTCAACAGTATGTGTGTCATAACGTTGATCTCCGCAAAAATGAATTTCGACTCGTTCCTCCTTTTCTTTAATAAAAGCACAAATGTGTGTTCCAGTGACACACTTCCAATGCAAGTCAATGGGGTTTAATCTGTGTGTGTGTGTGTGTGTGTGTGTGTTCCAGTGACACACTTCCAATGCAAGTCAATGGGGTTTAATTTGTGTGTGTGTGTGTGTGTGTGTGTGTGTTCCAGTGACACACTTCCAATGCAAGTCAATGGGGTTTAATCTGTCCACATTAAAATACTGTTTGTAAAGTATAGACACATAAACAATATGTGTGTGAACATGATTTTACTGTCATTAAATCACTTATTAACCACATCTGTGTGAAGATACAGACAATTATACAACTTTATTACCATGATGATGATGAACGCTGTAAACACTAAAACCTTAAAATTACTGTAAAAAAATTATTATATAAACAATTTTACTGCTCAAATAATGCATGAGATTTAACAGAAGAATTAATGTAAGTACTTTTATAAATTATAAGCTTCATATTTCTGCATTTAAACCCTCCAAAAATTGTCCACAAATGCTGTTGACTGAACTTAACTTGTATTGAAGCTGGAATGTTCCACAAATATGGAGAATTGTTTTCTTCATTGAAATATCTGGACATTGTGTGCCCTTACGTGTACACAAATATGCTGAAAACTACCAAGAAAAACACACTTGCCCACATCGGACAAGCCGGTAATAACGCCGATAAAGTTGTTTACAAACAACACGAAAAAAAATATCAATCAGTATAACCGTTAATGCATATACATTATTTATACATTAACCCGATAAAAGCAAACCATTTAAGGTGTTTACATGACCTTACACATTGTCTGCTTATAAAGCATAATCAGTCTAAGATCATGCAGGTAAACGGGCTCAATTTTGACATGGCGCACCTAAAAAAAAGATCAGAATAATTTTGAATTGGAAAACATAACATTTTTGTATTCAGTCATTGACTGACTTTTATTTATTTTTTTTAATTAAAAATACATAAACAGTAAATATGTTTGACCGGGTCTGTTAATTCGTCAGGATCATCTGGGCGGTGCATTGGACCTGAAGGAAGACCTGGATGACTACAAACAAGAAGCAGAGGTTGTGTACGAGACAAACTGTCACTGGGAGGGCTGCAGCAAAGAGTACGGCACACAAGAGCAGCTGGTGCATGTAAGTGTGTGTGTGTGTGTGTGAGAGAGAGGTAATAGGGCAGTTATGTGATCTCCTAACATAAGGTGGAGGGGGTCGGGGGGGATGGGGGTAAAACACAGGTGATGGTTTCATATGGTCTGAATACCAGCATTCAGTACATTTACACGCCATTTTAATGTTCAGTTTCATTCAGACTACAGCAATAATTGGTCTTTTTAAAATGTCATGCAAGTACTTTAATCCAGTCCAGTTTTTGTGAAGTCAGACTAAGAGACCTAGATAATGTGATAAAATACTTTTTAATATCCCAGTTTATTATGCATGTTTATTATGTAAGCCATTTGATGGTTAATTTACACTGTGACTCTTTGGTGCTTTGAAATCATTCCTCCGTTTTTTGGCGTCCCGACCAGCAACATTGACCAATGGCATGAGTTTGGCACGGTATTTGTGGACAAATTGCAGACACCAAACACAGCACAACACCAACACACCAAACAAAATACACCAACACAACAACAACAATTACAACACCACCAAAACAATTAAACACATCATCACCAACACAAATAAAAACAACCAAACACAACACCAAAACAAAACCAATTACATCAACACCAAAACAAACACAACACAAACACAACCAAACACACCACCAACAAAACACCAATTACAACAACACCAAAACAAACACAACACAAACACAACCAAACACACCACCAACAAAACACCAATTACAACAACACCAAAACAATTGAACACATCAACACACATTGACACAACCGAACACAACACCATCACAAAACCAATCAAACACAACCACACACATTGACACAACAACAATTACAACAGTAAACACCACAAACGAACAACAAAAATTACAACAGTAAAAAAAAAAAAATCAAACAACAACACAAACACAACCACACACATTGACACAACTGAACACAACAACAATTACAACACCAAAATAATCAAACAACCACACACATTGACACAACAACAGTAAACAACACAAACACAACCCCACACATTGACACAACACCAACACAACAACAATTACTACAACACCAAAATAATCAAACACAAAAACACAAACACAACCCCACACATTGACACAACAACAACACAACAACAATTACAACAACACCAAAATAATCAAACACAAAAACACAAACACAACCGAACACAACACCAAATACAACCACCCAACAAAACACAACACAACATAACATAAAACTTCAAAACACAGCTCACCAACACAACTGTGACAGGAGAACTATTCGGAAACCATTATTGTAGCATTTGACTGTAGTGGCACAGAAACGGCACACTTCACTTTCACAATCATGATAATATTGGATCATTGTTTTGTTCTATGTTGCTTGAATTTTGACTATAAATTCTGATCCAGTTTGCAGTTTAACAAACTGACCAACCATAGTTTGCATTATTAAGTGATGTTTAAGTACAGGCACATTTGAAATTGTTACAACCAGAACAGCTGACTATGCCGTTCTACTCATGGATATTTAGTTGATTTACTATTAAGGGTCTTGAACAGCACTCCTGAATAACTTTAAACAAATTTAGTGACTTAAGTGACTAGTTCTTCATCAAAAGCTTTCTTTGCAACTTTGTTTCTGGGTTGACTGATATAAACTATGCATCCTGACTCCTAGAAATTGCCCTCAGTCAGCCAATCAGATTGGAGCTTGTTGAGAAAGTTCTTGTCATTATTGTGTAGCGCATGCATCAGGCGGTTGAGGAACGGTCGGTCAGCAGTCGTGTCGTCTGAGGCCAGTAAACCTTAATCTACTGACTCAGTCTTGACATGGGCAGCTGAGCGACACAAAGTCAAGACCTTTGACTTCACCATAAAGGCTTGACCTGTGACCCAAAGGGCACAGCATATATCTGTCTAACCAGATGATCTGAATCGTCCATGTGGAACTGAACAGATTTAAAATACCTCAGATTAACAATTCAGGGAAATAGATATGGGAAAAAATACACATTAAAGACATGTAATTATTTATTATTTGATTGTGAATCTAATTCATTGTAAATAAAATGATTTCATTTACAGATATGTGCATGGTGGTGAAAACCAGCACTTTTAAATGTTAAATGACTCTGTAGTGCTCCAACAGTTGATTTTACACCAGAGAGAAATTAGGAGCCCATTTCATCATATGTTATAGATAACTATTTTATTTGTATTATATTATATAATCAAAAGTCCATGCTTGAAATTTGAGGCCCATTTTGATCATATGTTTTAAGTAAATATTTAATTTGTACTTTTAATCAATGTATTATTTTATTATATATACAGTATAATAAATAGTCCATGCTTACAATCTGACTTATTATGACTTGTTATATTTATAATTATTTTATTTTTAGTTACTTAGTTAAAGAGTATTTTATAATTATTTTTATATATTTATTTATTTTTATTTTATATATTTCTATAATCCATGCTTTAAAAGTGTGGCCTATCCTATCTAATGCTATACTGTAGATTTTACGTTTTAATTTTATGTGTATATATATATATATATATATATATACACACACACACACACACACACACGCATATATATTAGGGCTGTCAATCAATAAAAAAATGTAATCTAATTAATTACATGGTGTCCCAATTAATTAATCGCGATTAATCGCATATACAAATATTTGCTGAGAAAGCCCCTCATGTAACAATAATTCACTATATAATGATGAAATAATTATACATAGTTATTAAATATTATATATATATATATATATATATTCAGATAATTATAATGCATTACATTCTTGTAGCAGAAGAGTTCATCATTGATAAGACAAAACAAAAAGCAGCTTTAGAATACAACATATTGGTTACTACCATATTATTGATCATAAGTCAATCATTGACACACAGTTCACAGCAATCCATTACACAAGTGAATTTATTCAATCAGTTGGAGATATATTATGAGGGCTTGTTTAAGGATGTACACCTGCGTCAGACATGCTTGTGTAGTGTCTCGGGTGTGTTGAGTCATAAACATAAAATGTTTAGGTCACTGTGTCGAGTTAAATATAGTTTAATACTTTAAACACATCTTGAGATCCCATAGATCGCATTTGCGCTCCTTCAAGTGTTTTGAACACAAGAACGTAACACATGTTTGTGTTGTTCTGCTGAAGTGTTTCTTCACTGTATAAACTGCGCACTTACTGCCCTCTGGAGTAAACAGGTGGTACTACAAGCTTGCATTTGTCAGTAATCTTCCATATTACCTTCCAGGGGCATTGCGATTAATTGCGTTAATTTTTTTAAGGCGTTATTTGTAGTCAAATGAATCGCACTGAATTAGCGCGTTAAATCAACGGCCCTAATATTATATATATATATATATATATATATATATATGTGTGTGTGTGTGTGTGTAGTCCAGGCTTGAATTTTGAGGCCCATCTGTGTGATGCTTTTCCCATCATGCATTTGTCCTGTGTGGAGTGACAACTTTGTGGCATTCCAGCTGACCAGTGAAGCAGAGAGAGATTTACACACACACACACTAAGCTGTGGGGATTCACTCTCACTCATTGTTCGTTACTTCTCGGGTGTTGAATGGGATTTTCACTGAATAACATTCGTGATCGTTTGTTTATACAACTGATGCACACATTGATAACACATCATTATGATGAAGCAGAGGAACAAAGGTGCCCCTGTGTGTGTGTGTGTGTGTGTGTGTATGTAATCAGCGGTCAACCCCGCTAGAGCAATTCAATGTGTTTGTGTAGGAAATGATGGACAGTCAACAGATGTGACCATAACAACACTAATTGTGGAGCAATTGTGTGTGTGGGGTTTGTTTCTAGGTCTAGAATAATCCATACAGACGGTACAACTTGGCAGTGTTGCTGTGGTGTTGATTAACAAACAAATTATTGTTTTAAAACCAATTCTTTATAGCTTTCATGAAAAGTACTACAAGAAAACAGAATAGTATGTCGTTTGTGTGACGATTCAAATTAATCGCTGAATCATTTTTCTTTAAAGTGGTTCATTCAAATGAATCAATTCACTAAAATGAATCGGTTGTCTCATTTTCTTTTTTTGTGTTCTTAGGAACAAAAATCTGAAAGCCATCACTATGCACAACTATCATATACATGGACATCAGTTGCTTTTTGTGGAATATTTTGCTCGAAAAATGTGCTTGTGCCATCATTCTTTCAAATAAATGACACTTATATTTTATTGTATTTTTGTATGTATTTATTTATTTTTATTAAATACTCTCCCCAATTTGGAATGCCCAATTCCCACTACTGAGTAGATGCTTGCTTCTGAGACCGTCAATCCGCGCATCTGATCACGTGACTCGTTGTGCATGACACCGCGGAGACTCACAGCATGTGGAGACTCATGCTACTCTCCACGATCCACACACAACTCACCACACGCCCCATTGAGAGAACCACTAATCACCACCACGAGGAGGTTACCCCATGTGACTCTACCCTCCCTAGCAACCGGGACAATTTGGTTACCCCATGTGACTCTACCCTCCCTAGCAACCGGGACAATTTTTTGCTTAGGAGACCTGACTGGAGTCACTCAGCACGTCCTGGATTCAAACACACGACTCCAAAAGTGTGTTAGTCAGCATCAATACTCGTTGAGATACCCAGACCCCCAAAGACACTTATTTTAATATTCTGTTATCCGTCACATTTTTCCATCTTCTTTTAGTGTCCAACTACTTTTTGGGCGACTGTAAATATTTCCAACAATCCCAAAGGGCACAAGTGAAAACGTCTCTTTATGTACACAGAGTTTGTTAGCAAATCCACATGTGTGCCACGCAGATCTAAGAGTTCTTGTCTATCAACAGGGATGGTTTTTAAAAACACACTCTTTCACAATCACACACCATCACATTGTCTTATTCACATCTGACAGACAGTGAGAATGCAGATGGACGTGATGGATAGCGTTACGGATAGGCAAATGGGCTCCTCAGAAGCTAAAATTGATTTATTTTCTCAAGCACTTGATAAATGCTGTTTTGCATCCAAATGACGTCAATTGTGCCTTGTTTTTAGCATGACACATGAAAACCACATGGCCAATTAAGAGTTTAAACGCACTGCTGACATTATAAAGGCAGGTCTGATCCAAGACATCTAAAGACACGCTAACAGAAGTAAATGAACGCTGTTTTGTTTGTGTGTTCTCAGCATATCAATAACGAACACATCCACGGGGAGAAGAAGGAGTTCGTCTGCCGCTGGGACGAGTGCACACGTGAGCAGAAGCCATTTAAAGCGCAGTACATGCTGGTGGTGCACATGCGCAGACACACAGGGGAGAAACCGCACAAATGCACTGTGAGTGGCGCATGCTAAACAACTATACATACACACTAAACCTACAAAGCTCAAACACATCAACACACTTACTTTATTACTGCGATTTGATCCTGCTAAATTATATTTTAAGAGATTATGTGCACTGGAGAAGCTCTAGTTTATTCTAACACGCAGCAGGAATATTTTTAATCTGATGTTTATGATTGTGTGTGTGTTTCAGTTCGAGGGCTGCTCCAAAGCATACTCACGTCTGGAGAATCTAAAGACACACTTGCGTTCACACACCGGCGAGAAACCATACATGTGTGAGCATGAGGGATGCAACAAGGCCTTCTCCAACGCCTCGGATCGAGCCAAACACCAGAACCGCACACACTCCAATGAGGTAAAGAAACACTCACCTGCATGTCTCCAGAACTGTGCAAAGTCAAAGGATTTATACACTCATAAATGCACTTAAAAGGATGGTTCACCTGACAATGCATCTACAGACTCTCAAGTCACTTCAGTTACAGTATGAAGGAGTTAAAGCAAAATGTTAGCTATACATCAAAAGCAGTCGCGTCACGCCACCACTTTACATACACCCGTTCTATTTTGTGCACGTCATTAGATCAGTAAACGCCACTTCGTGTGGGAGTTTCATGCTGCTAACTTGTGCAGCCCCTGTAACGATTCCTCATATGGACGATCAGATAATCTACTTCACCATGGCGTTAAGGAACTGCTAACTGCCTAATGCCATGTAAATGTGCCATTTTCAGCATACGCTAACAAATTTAGGCCAAAATTAGATTTGTTCGCATACTACCTCATCAGGTGTCGTGATTGCTCATGGACGCCCAACACTGTCCCATTAACAATCTGTGCATGCAAGTGTGTACACTTTAAGTGTGTGTATGAATAATGAGCTGTGAAGCTAATGAGTACGGCTACCCACAATACATTAGTGAGAATCAAGTGCATCCCAATGGAGAGAGAGACCACCTGCAGATCGCGCATAGGAAATGAAAGCTGGCGCCATTTCCATTCTGTGCTGATCCATCACAAGCTAACGGTGGAAAAATAATTTCATCACAACTTTATTAGTAAACAGTAATGCATCACGAACACTTAGCATTCACACAATCAGTATGTCACCGACGCACTCTGTAATTTATTCGTCTAATTGTGTATTCGTCTAAAGCCCCATTTGAAGATAATCTGACTTAACAGGAACAGATAAAACTCTTAATTCAAATTCATACATTTGACTGTTAGAGGGTCATGTGAAACCGAGAGATATTTGTCTCCGCAGAAACCCTACGTGTGTAAGATTCCAGGCTGCACGAAGCGCTACACCGATCCCAGCTCGCTACGGAAACACGTCAAAACAGTCCACGGGCCTGAGGCACACGTCACCAAGAAACAACGAGGTGACCTGCCATCACGACCTCACCCACCCAGGGAAAATGGTGAGAACGAGACGGGATCCAATCTGTCTGTCCACACGGTGGAGGAGAAACTTGAAGCAAACAGCACAAATAGAGGCATAGAGGACTATCTGACTAAGTCAATAAAGACGGAGAACTCGATGGTAAGATTCCATTTACCGTTAGCGAGGTCACTAACTAAGGCCGGAAAAATATTCTCGCTTTTGTCTGTCGATGCATTCCAAAATGTACCAGACTGCAGTTCACAATGCAACTGTTGCTTTCTTAGCATTGCCGCTAGAGGTGCTATAGCGGACATTAGCTGTTTTTTTTCTACGGCTAGTTTTCTCTTTTATGTTATCTACTGTCATGCTGGAACAACAGTTTGTAGGGTTTCTTACCAAGCAAGTTAGGTAAATTTAATAACACATTCAGTTTAATGTCAGATATTTGAAGGTAACTCAATTATTGAGGTTTGTTACTGCTAGAGTAGCATTTAAGTGAGACAAAGTATTTGTGTCTGGGTACTTAAGTCGAGTATGTCTCTGGCCAAAACATGTTTCACCTTTGATCTTTTTTTAATGCATGTCATAAAATGTATGTAATTAGAATAAGAGTTATTTTGCATGGCTATAATATGTACTCAAATATCTTATTACTTATTAAATATACATTAAAATGGTCTTAGTCTAATCAGTGGTTTTGCTAATTGAAACATACTAACAAAGCATGCCACTGTATCAGATCTCAGCGACCTGTCCATCTTTAACTACTCTCTCTACATGTGCTTCCTGCAATCTTTTTCCTTTTCTCTTGCGTACATTTTCCGTAAGGACAGACGTTACTGAGGTGAGCATGGAAATCATGTACTAATGTCTTTATATCTGTTTTCAGTTAGTTGCAATGCAGTGGGTAGTTGAAATACACATGGATGTTTTGTTTTTTGCTTTGTTTTACAGTATATTTTAGTAAATGGGAAATGACCATGGAAGTGGTTCCACATAAACATTACACATTTGTTGGGGTCCTGTTTAGCAACATTTTCTAGGATCCCCAACATTGTATTTTTAGAAATTAATTTGTCATTCCATAAGATTGGATAATTTGCAATATTTACAAAATTGTGTTGTAGTTTTTAGGGTAATACAGTATGTAAATTAATGACTAGTCATTTTTTTTAAATAGACCACAATTTGATAATGGCAGTATATTCAAATAGTTTTTTGTATGATTTTAATATGCTTTTGTTTTTACATTTAATGGTGGACAGTCATATTGAAAAAACTGAAGTAAAAAAAATATGTATATAATCTTCTTTTTGTTCTCCAGCCAAATGATGATAATGTAAAATTTTAATAATTTTTCTTCTAGGACAACAAAATTACATGTCATGTCAACTGCTCATGTATGCATGGCAAGTGTACTCAATGCATGATAAAGCATGTCTTGATTCTCTTTCAACCAAAGGCTTTTATAATTTTCTTTATTTCTGTGTGCAGAGTTTGTATTATAAAAAGCTCACCTGTAAATTAAAATACAAGATACAGTATTGCTTTGCATTGTACATATTTAGTTGACTACTTGAAATGTGGACCACTATATTCCATAATTGCCTGAGATTTGTTGGCATGCAGAGGGCCTCTAATTTCCCATGGGCTTCCACCCCAACAATCCGCCCCAAACCCCCACATCATGGAGATCTAACGCTCCCGCCCCCCACTCCAGGATAAAAGCCATTAGTGGATTAATATTATATCAGTGTGACTGTTTTTGTGTCCTGAACAAATAGTGCCAGTGATCAAGCTGTGATCAAGAATGGCTCCCCGGTTCACGTGGGGACAGAATACATTTGCCTCATTCAGGGGATGCGGCATCAAATGACATGAATACAAAGACGTGCAGTACCTTATTTGATGTTGAGAACTTCCCCCTTTGTGTATTCATGCCAGAACACATGCATAATGCACAAAGACGTTGCCATAGGAAATAACGTTTTGTCAGGCACTTAACCTAGCTTTCTGAGTTGATCGCAAGGGGAGGATATATGCATTGGATGTGTCTCAAGGAGCCTCAGTATGCTCATCCCAATTCTGTATGCTCGTTATTTGCAATTAAACTTAGGAAACTGATTATAAGGGCTGTCTGCATGTCACTGTGCCTGTGCTATCCTGGCTCATTTTCACCACTTCAATATTTTGGGTGGCGCTTCTTGGGTAACTAAACATGTCTTCCCATTGGTCTATCTCAGATGTATCAGTCCAGCCCTGGTGGTCAGTCATCATGTACCAGCGAGCCGTCACCACTTGGCAGTGCCGGCTACTATGACGGTGGAGTAGAGCCAGTGGGACTGAATGGGGGCAGTATGGGAGTTCTGAGTGCCCTGGACGACGTGCCCCTCGTGGACTCAACCGTCTCCACAGGAATGTTGAGCCTCCACCATCGCAAGAATGCCAGCCCTGCCCACACACTCAAACACCTGAAGAAGGAAAAGTTGAAGTCGGTGAGGGACTCGTGCTCCTGGGCAAACCCAGCTCCTCCTGCCCCCAGCACCAAACTACCACCTATCAGTACCAGTAAGTAAAAGAACAAACAAACCTTGATTATACCTCATGCTCCACTGATGCTCTCATGCCATGTCCTGACTTCCCAAAGACTTTGTCCACACTAAATGCAAAACTGCTCAAGACATGTTTCAGTCACAGCCAAGCAGAACAAATTTTATATTTGATGTAGTTATTTGTTCAGCTAAATTGTGGACCAATTAAATTTTACAGTGGGCAGGACTAAGGGTAATGCTGCAGAAATAGAAACCAATCAATCGACAAAATGTTCACTTGCTCATTGCTTATTAGTACACTGTCATAATTTACTAAAATCCAATTTCTTAAATTTGGTGGTTTTTTTTTTTGAGAGTGTAGTGAAGATATTGTGGCCTGTATTCTCTTCTAAATTCTTCCTCTGTCACAGGTTCTTTGTTGGAAAGTTCTGGCGGACTCTGTGATCCAGGGCTCATCATCTCCAGCCCACACCTGGGTGACCTTTGTCCCGGTGAGACTACGGTTCTGCGTCAGCTGGTAGAGCGTCGGGATAGCCTGGCCAGCACCGTGAGCTCGGCCTACACTCTAAGCCGACGTTCCTCTGGAATCTCCCCCTGCTATTCCAGTCGGCGTTCCAGCCAAACTTCACAACCTGGTGGCCGCCTTAACAATATCAGCTCAGCAGACTCCTATGACCCTATCTCCACAGACCTGTCCAGAAGATCCAGCGAGGCCAGCCAATGTGGAGGACTCCCCAGCCTCCTCAGTCTCACTCCTGTCCAACACTACAGACTCAAAGCAAAGTATGCTGCTGCCATAGGGGGGGCTCCACCCACCCCTCTACCCAATATGGACTGCATGAGCCCGAAGACTCGCATAGCCTTGTTAGGAGACTCCCAAGAATTTACCTCATTCCCAGTCCATCCCACAGTTCCAAGGAGGTGTAGTGACACCAGCTATGGTAACCGTAATGTTTTGCCCCATGAGGTACCAGGCAACATCACGCGAAGGGCAAGTGACCCAGTTCGTAGAGTGAGTGTAGAGCAGCATTCTCTCAATCAAGGGCAGCGTTTCAACAGCATGAGCAATGTCAACCCATTCTCTAGTCGACATGTCAACCTACATCAACCTGAGTGTAACGTAAACCGCCACCTGTGTCCACCTCGACCTCCTAGCATTTCAGAGAATGTTGCAATGGAAACCATGGCAAGTGACATGTACAATCAGAACACTAGTATTGATGATGCCATGATGTTAACAGATGATGCCGTTCAATACCTCACATCTCAGAACGGAGGCTCCACCCAGCATGCAGGGACTGTGTACTGCACCCACCCTGTGCAAGGCATCCACGGCTTTGGCTCTCCACAGCAACAGCAGTGTCATTACCAAAGACGGCCAGCCTTGGTGGAGAGTAACATAAATAGTGTAAGTCAAAGCACTCAGCAGACATTCACAGGTTCCCCTAATGCCACCAAGAGCCAGATGCCAGTGCAATGGAATGAGGTCAGTTCAGGGACAGTGGATTCTACTCTTAGCCAAACGAAGCAGGGAAATGGGAGGGGAAATATCAGTGCACTCCAACAAAAACAAAACCTCAGCCCTTTTCAGAACCTCAGCTCCAACCAACAAGTTGGGCTAATGAGTCAGAACCTCACTCATGCTGCCCAACATAATCATGTGCAACGGAATAGCGAGTTTATTTCCCAGAGAATGACCTGTGGACCAACTCAGAGGCAACCACTGCAACAGGCTAATAGCGCGCCAGCTAACTTTCTACATGGGTACAGTCAGGGCTTTGCCTCTAATGACATCAGTGGAAACACCAACCAACACCCATCTCACAGAAACATGACAGGGCTCAGTGTAGGTTTGCTAAGCCCATCTGGTAAAACGATGATGGCACAGCCTGCCAACGGACAGAATAACAGATTTCAAGCTCAACCAGTGACGAGTCAAAACCATGGTACTTTTCAAAATATTAATGAAAATTATTCCCAGATGAATATCAACCAGCAAGGCAATGGCATTCCAGCCCAAAATCCCACGGTAAAAGGCAACCAAGGGCTGCTACAACCAAGACCGCCCACAGAACCTAAACCCTACAGCCGGCAACTCTCAGGGCCAACATCAACTGCAACGCAGCTTGGTTACCCACAATCCAACTTTAGCCCAGGGGATGACACCTCTGAGGCCAGTCCAAAAAAATCAGCTGGCATGAATATTAATGGTACAGATACCAATGCCATGTTCTACACTGGCCAGATTCACATGTTTGATTCCAGCTGCCTAGTGCAGTGTGGGCCAGCTAGCATAGCCATTGCTGCAGTGGGCTCTCCTGAATCAAATCAGGTCTCCAGCACGGTGGATTCAAATTTAGTAGAGCATCCACAGATCGACTTTGACTCCATGCTGGATGATGGCGATCACTCCAGCCTCATGTCAGGAACTTTAAGCCCCACCCTTCTCCGCAGCTTTTCCCAGAACTCTTCCCGCCTTACCACACCCAGGAACTCAGTGACATTGCCCCCGGTGGCTGCAGGAATAAGCAACATGGCCATTGGAGACATGAGCTCCATGCTTACCACACTGGCAGAGGAGACCAAGTTCCTCAATGTGATGTCATAGTAAAAACAGGAAGTAATATTTAAAGAGACAGTTCTTTGACTTTGAACGCAATATAACTGAATATTGCATAATTGTTTTTTTTTTTTTTACATCATTTTAAAAAGTGTATCATTCCGTACAGTATTAGTTAAGACTTTGGTAGTGTCTTTTGTTTTTCTTCAAGAAGCCATACTTTGCCTTAGACAAGTTTATGTATGGTACATATGTAAACAGAGAATTTGATAAGTGACAGTACATTATTTTTGTATGACTTTTGAAGTGACAAAATGAAAGCAGGAACAAGTGCCTCAGTGTGCACAAGTATATGCAGGAATTACATTAAACTTGCAAAACAGGACTTTATCTTTTCTGTCTTCTTCAATGGATATAATAGATTTTGTAAATTATGTAAATTAAATGTAAAATTGTACTTCCTATCCATGTTTGTATCAGACATAAGAGAAACTCCAAGTTATTGATATACAGATTAAATATTAAAAAAAGTTTTGTTTTTATTTGTGGTGGACCAGAAAAACTGAATCATAAAGGAGCATCATTGCTTTAAATAGATAATCTAAAGAGATTACAACACTCACGTCTGAAACGGACTCTATCAGAGGGAACCACCCAACTGATTGTCTTGGACTTTTGAACTCAAAATACAGAAATGTGTAGACTGTCCTGTTGTGCACATACTCCTTTTACAAGGCTGGATTATGTAGATATCTTTTGTACATTTTTGATTAATTACAATATTGTTGTTTGTTTCTACAACAGGGGTGTTTGGCTTGTCATTCTACACACTGGGTCTTTGTGAGAGACCTTTAAATAGGATTTCTCAAGGAGTTAAATAATGAGATATCAATTTTTTATGAAAACGTATTTAAAATAAACTTTAATTGGACTATAAAAACTTACCTTTCAGATCTCAAAACTTTCTCCACATCCCAAAAAGAGTTAGAGTATTGAAACTAAGCTGCAAAAATGGCTTATGCCAAAATCGCAGAAACCCAATTTTAACAATTGAGTAGCACATTTCAGCATGGATTGATATATACTTGTCTACATATAATTCAGGTTTCACTGAAGGATCTGGCATTGCAAAATATATTGGAAATCTGCAGCCTTAGTGTAAGGAAAACAAAAGCATTATTGTGCATTTACATAAAAGTAAGAGAGTCAAAGAAAAACAGGAAAATGGACAGGAAAAGATAACAAAACTTCGGGGGTGATATAAAAAATATAAAAAAATATTGGTGAATTTTGTGTTTTATGTCAGCATTTGTGCTGATGAAGTGACTGATTAAAACATGTAAATGCCGTCTTTTATACTGTGCCGATAAATTATTTTCTTTATTATGGCGCTTCTTGACCACTTGAAAACTAGTCGAGCATCACTCCATGCCAATCACATGACTTTAGAAATAGTTTTCCTTTTCTTTCAGTGTTGTTTTGCAGTTGTGGCTCTGGACCTCAAAGAGTTAAGAGTGGGTTACTTTAAGAGGACTCAGCGCACGTCTTACGCATACTGAGCAGATCTTGAATAAACCGCCATGTTTTCTAAAATGAATCATGGCATTTTGACCCAGAGGAGCAACTGCCTAAACCACATAAAACACACACTTGAAGGAGAAAACGGTCGAGGGACGAGGCCTTCGGAGTAAAAGCCTGAGGAACAAATGGTTTTATTCTGACAGTGAATTCAGCCGAGGCCTCGTTTGATCTCGTGTTTCTGATCGCTGGAATTTCGTATTCTCTCTGTGAAATAAGGGAGAAGGGAAAATAGCCTTAGGAGGAATAGCATGAGGATAGAAAAAATAATAATGTAGCGTTGAAGTCTGAGAGCGGACAAAAGGGAAATTGCTAGAGAACGTGCAGCGCTTTGATTTGAAAGGCATTGTAACCCCAGTGACCTTCAGCAAAAACCTCATGAACCTTAAATTATATAAGCCAATCAAAATGTGCATGCTATCTGTGACAGTTTAAGAAAATAACACTGATTTCACATGCCAAAACTGATTGAAAATCTTGTGTGACGTTGTCGATTACCACTGAAAGTAAATAATAATAATAATGTGGTAAACAAAGGAGGTCTATGGGGCAAGACATTCAGAGGGTTTAAAAGCAGATGTGTACAGCACTTTTTTTGTTGACTCTTACCTCCTTTAAAAAATGCAAAAATCTGGGCTACACAGTGAGACACTTACAATAGAAGTAATTGGGGCCAATCTGTAAAATACTCACTGTTTCAAAAGTATAGACACAAGACGTAAGCAATATGTGTTTACTTATACAGTGTTTACTGTCATAAAATCACTTACTAAACTTTTACTGTGTAAAGTTTTTTGCAATTTTACAACTTCGCTGCATGACTGTAACGCCATAAACCCTGTAATCCCACAAAAATAACATTTAAATTTTTTTTACAGTTTTAACAGAAAACATTCCTTTGCCCCATTCATATAAGTGCATAAATGTAACCAAGGTATTTTTTTTTTTTTTAAGGTGGGACGAGTCGAAATACATTTCTGTGATATTAGACATTATGGCAAAATGCTGTCGATTGAGCTTGCAAATTATATTAGAAATCTAATGTAAAGTCTTGTCAAATGTTATTTGAGCTCTAAAATTGTATAAATCGTCCCTGTTTGTGGCAGGACTACTTTTCTAGCCTTGCCACTTTTGCATATTATGCACGAGATACCAGATACCAGAAAAGGCCTTATAACCAGGAAGGCCCCGGCAAAGTGTGTCTTCGTTCTTCGCTAAGAGCCAAAAAGAAGATTGAAACAGCTGAGTAGCAACACTGTTTGCAAAACTGTTGGCCACACTGTGGGGGGAGGTGTTTAGAGGAGCATTTAAATATCAGGACGCTCAAGACTAAATGTAAAACATGAACTGAAATGACATTAAAATGTGTTTTCAATTACTTCATGCATCGTCTGTGAGTAGAATTCACACAAGATCAGTAAAAGCTGTTTTAACTACTCAATGCTGATTTAAAGTAATATATATAGCAGATCATGTGTAATTTGTAATGTTTACCCATTTCAATCATGCTGATAATGCACTAATACTCCATACGTGGCGTAAATTGCACTGGTTACACTCTGTTATTGGAATTTATGATGACACTGATACTGCAAGGATGGGTGTATAAAGAGTGTTAATGGGTAGAATACAGACAAAAGAATGAGCATATCTCACATTGGGCAGATGTGTGAATGACTGCTGCAGAAGGCACTTGAGTGAAGCAGCATACAAAAGCACTAAAGAGTATTTGAGCAGATTTTAACCCTTTTGTAGACTAATTTAACAGCAAAAAGCATATGGCATGTTCTCATTTCTCTAAAATGTCTGAAAATATCTCTACGCGAACAATCAGACAGATGTAGGTACATTTTCACCAGCTCACTAATAACGCTACATGCTTGTGTGTTCATGTGGACTGATCATAACTGACTGAACGAGAATTAGCTGTCTGCCTCAAAGTAGGTGGAGCTCCAGGTCACACAACAGGTGATGTCAACCAATGGCAGTAAGAAGGTGTTTAACAGTCAGTTAAATGTTTCCCTGAAAGTTCGCCCTGGCAAGCTGTTTTGAACCACCGAAACGCACTCATAAACACCTTTTCCAAGTAGGTATAGCTGCAGGCCGGAGATCTCCTAATTGGGACTGAATCGCCAAAAGAGGGCTGGGTTAATCCAGAAAGGGGCAGGGTTAATTTAAAAGGCGGCATCACTTTCACACATGGTTAGGGAAAGGGTTCGATTAAGAGCTCTCTATATCTTTGCTGGTGGTTTGGAGCTTCTGCCACTTTTTGTTCTAAATGACGTCACACCTGTTCGTTCTTCGATTTCGTAGGAAGTGTGCAGGAGGGATCTGAAGTGTTTTTGATGATTTAAACAAATGTAAACTGCATTTTACTGAATATTTCAAGTGCTTCCACAATTCAGCATTTAAAAATTAACCTATAATATCCTATTCTATGTGTAAATTTTGCTTTTAAAAAAACTGATGGACAAGTTAAAATGAGGTGACATGACCACATTTCGATAATCTCTCGTGAGTATTCAGAACAGTGTCACCTAAACTTTATGTGGGGCAAGAAAAGAGCATCATTTAACTTATCCTCAGAGTCCAACGAGAGACGCTGTGAGAGACAGACAGATATAATAGAAAGAGAGAGAGAGAGAGAGGCTTGAGGGATTTGGTGATGGTGTGTGTTGAGAGCGGCTTAGGAGATCGCACAGCTAATGATGCTGTAATGTAGTGCTGCTGTCCGCGTGAGCTGCGCTGTGATAGATTGGGTGAGCAGCGAGAGCAGACCCGAGAACTCCACGCACACACCACCCGATCAATCAATTAAAGATGTGGGCAACCCCAGCAGGAAGATGGGTGGGGCCAACTAATGAACACATACTGGGGTGAGGCGATCATACACACACAAGCAAAATGGTTTGAACAATTTAATTAAATTAACATATTAAACAATTATTCAGTGGTTCTTTACATCACGTATATATTGCTGTGTCTTACGGGTTTTGCAATTTTGTGATTTATTATGTTTTATTATCATTTGTGTTTTATTGCATGTGTACTCGTTCAGCTCATAGAGACAAAGAAATCAGAACCTAAATATAATTTGGATTTACAATAAAAAAATAGGCAAATAAAATTTACACTAAATTTGCTGGGTTAATTTAACCTGTGTTTGCTCAATATTTACTTAGCGCTGGGATGCCAAATGGGCTGTACTACATCTCTTCGTTGAATTTGTATTTGATTTATTTTTTTATTATAATTTTTTTGCCATTTATTAATGCTATTTATTAAAACTATCTGCGTTTCTTATGCGTGTTGAAAACTGTCTTATAATCAAGTCAGAAACATACTTCTAGTTAAAAATTTCTAACATTCGCCCATCTGTCAAATCCTCATCAATACGCTAAAATTATAATATCAGCTCACACATTAGTTTCGGACATGCTCAATGGTTTTTTCTTCAATTACACTAGAACTGATCCTGTTCGTTTTGTGAGCCGAATCATTCAAAAAACTTTGGGGAACCGGTTGAACCGATTCATTGAAATGTTTCGACTCAAAAAGAATAGTGGTGGGGATTTTTATTCATCCCAGTGTCTCGAGACTTTTGAATCTGTTCACCAAATAGATTTGTTCACTAACCATTACTGCAAATTACACCATTGTGCCAGTAGGTGGTGACAAATGAGCATCTTGTGTGTTTAAGCGCGTTTTGAACCAAAAACCAGTCATTCATGACCAAAACAAGTCTTCTATCCTTCATTAAAATGTGCTATGAAGAGATTTAAGTAGAGTGTTTCAGAACAAGTCTAACGTTCACGAATCGTACATTGCTCACAAACACGTTCAGGCATGTAATCAAATTCAACGAGTTCCCTTGACATCGGGGAACCATTTGGGTCACACATGCACCCGCGCTGAGAGGACTCACATTAGCTGATGTGAGATTTCAGGAGTTCTGTCTGTCCGGAAAGTCACATAGATCAAGGACACATCAGACAGTTCTTTCATCTGATGACATGTTTGCTTTTTTGGATAAGTTTATAATTAAAATATTATTTATATTCTCAAGCCGGTCCTTGCCACCTCCTTTCTCTTTAACCCCTTTAGACTGGTGCCGAAGCCTGGGAAGGAGGAGGGATGCGCCACAGTAGAGTCCTCGCCACTACCATCCACTCCAACGAGCAGCCGCGGCCATCCGTAGGGGGACGGAGGAGCCGGCCGCCTGAGAGCGGAGGTACGGCTGCAGACTGCGAGGGAAGGATGGTTTTTTTTCCTTTCACTCTCCGCTCTCTCCCACTGCCGTCTCTTTTTTTAAAATGTTTTGTTTGGCATGATCACCGTTATGACGTGTAGATGCCACATTTTTTTGGTTTCCCTCCCCTTGCCCCCTTCCTCGTCCAGGTAGATGGGGGTGGCCTGCCGACAGACGGGGCGGAAGGCACACCCCTCCCCAGGGAAAGGGGAGTTATAATAATAACATGTACATTTCTCCAGCTTGGGTTTGAAGACTCAAATAGTTTATAATTAGGCTTTAAGACAACACTATGTCCTGCTATCTGCAACAAATTGTGATGTTCAGAACAGCATACTATCATACTACTCTACTGCTGCAGAATGTGCACATTAATTATTTAATTTAATTACTGCTCTGATGTGACTACTGAAACCAAGGTCTGACTCCAAAATGACTCCTGACATTTTGTCTTTTTGTGTACAGATTTTTTTGTCTTTAGACCCCTGGAGTCAAGGTATGGGTTCACCTTGGGAATTTTGTCTTTGATGCCAAATACAATGACCTCTGTCGTGGAAGTTTTGGCAGATCTTATTCTAGACAGTTAAACACATTTTTGAAAAAATATGTGGGTAGAGTGTCAAGACAGCAGGTCGACGTTTGAAGATGCTGCACTGTTTCTTCCAGGGTTTTGCCATCAATTGCCATCAGAAATAGTGACTAATTTCTGAAGCTTTTGTGGTGGATGCTCTCTGACCGCAGTGCAGTGCATTATTTCTATACGTTTTATCCACAATTTAAAATCCATAGTTTTATAAACAGTTTTTCCATTGTAGCTCATTCCCTCATTTGAGACGTTAAGTACACGGTCTTGGACCTTTTCATTTTCGTCTGATTTTTTTTTTTTTCAGATAAAAGTTTGTAATGGTGTGATTCACCTCAGAGCGGGTTGGATTGGTTTGTGGCTTAGAACTCTTTTATGAAGGATTTTGTGATATCCCTATAGGAAAAACACTAACAGAACTAAGATGGCTGAAAAAGTGGCCAGGCACCATGCACACTTTAAAATGCATGGACAAAAAACAAGCACTACTTTTCAATATGTAATGCCATGAATCAGAACATTAAGACCATGTTAAGTTAAAAATGAATTCAGGGAAGCATTAGCTTATTTACATCTAGCGCCCCTGATCCTGCCAGTGCCAACAGAGGTTACAAATGCCATTAATGCAGCTATGCAACAGGTACCCCTTTTGTCTTGTATCTCTCTTGACACATTACCCCTGACAGCACTCTGATATTCTGACAAGAGCTCAGCTATTGTGCCTGCTAATTAATAAGATGAGAATGAGAGAGAGAAAGAGAAATAGAGGCTCCTGTAGCACTCTTCAGCTTTTAACTCAATGCTTTTACTGCTGGAAACAAATTGGTGGCCTGTCGGCCTTCTACCGTGAGGGAATCTCTCAGATCTCTCTCCACTCTCAGAGAGCTGTCTCCAGGCAGACCCGTGGGACAGCAGCCACCCCTCACTGGAGACACGGCTACTGATCTGTATTAATGATGACACGTTGACTGAAGGACCATTGATGAAAGGGAAAGACGTGCTTGGATGCCGTAACACTTTAAAGGAGCAAAGACTCGAGACCCTCTAGGATTCCTCATCAAACTCAGGTTGATCATTCAGCGTGAGGGCCGAATCGAGACAACGAGCCTCGTGTTTTATTAGCGCTGAGTGTGACAGAGGCTTTCATCTATAAAACGCAGACCTGCGTGTTGGGCCCTCCTCAGTCAAGTCATAAAGACGTGGTTCTGACACCGAATTCTGGGTGTTCATGGGACTGTCTGCCCTGGTGGCCGCTGTCTGGCACTGTCACATCTTTGCTGTCAAAAGTCAATTTCTCTCATATGTGTAACTTCAGAACAGTACCGGTGCATAAAATTGTTTCTGTGTATGACACATTAAAGTCAACACTACAAACCTGTCTCAATCCTCTTTAGGAAAGCTGATAAAACAACTTCAATTCCAAAGAAAATTCCAATAAAACAAAAAGAAGTGATTTGTAAATTCTATTCAGCCTGTGCTATACTGAAAGCACTAAAGTCACACACAAGTTTGATAAGTTAAGCTAGCGTAATTTAACCCGATTCTACCATTATGATGGTCATCAGCTGCGCAATTGTATGGGGCCTTAATTGCCATATTGTGCACTTCATAATGCAACACATGTTCTCATTTGGAGACAGATCAGGACTGCGGGCAGGACAATCTAGCACCCACACTCACTGCTTACACACCCATGCACTTGTAATCCAAGCAGTATGTGGTTTGGCGTTGTCCTGATGGAAAACACTGGGATGCCCCTGGAAAAGACAGTCTAGATGGAAGCATATATTGTTCCAAAATGTGTACATATTGTTCTGCATTTGTGGTACCCTCACAGATGTGCAAGTAACCCATGCCAACGGCAATGACACAGCACTGGCCCATACACTGGCTTTTGGAGCTGGCACTGAGAACAGCTGGGATGGTCCTTTTCCTCTTTGGCCCGGAGATCACAACGGTTGTTTTTCCCAAAAACTATTTGAAATGTGGACTCATCGTTCGACGAAACACAGTTCTGTTGCACGCCCCGTTTATTGGGTCGGGCTGACAGATGAGAATAATCCTGGAACCTTAAAACAGGAAAGAATGAAGAGATGGGAAAAACAGGTCTGCGCTGCACGTAATCTCCAGCAGTTGTATTTATTTAACTGATTTTTTTCCCACACTGTTCTAAACAATAAAGGAATTTATTTATCTTTTCTTTTATTACTTCAAAACCAAGTTGTCATTTTTTTTCACAATCAATATACTCCTTTTTTACTTATTTTCTTGTTCACAGAATACACATTGACATTAGATATTCAAATAAATCTATAAACTTGACTCTTTGCATCAAAATGTATTTACACACACATAAATGTTTTACATGACTTAACTTGTAAGGCAATTTTTACCTGAGATATTTATGTACTACACATATTTAACCTTCAATTCTTATTGGTTTGATCTTTAACAACTTCACCACATTGCATTAATATGCATATTCTCCTTTGCATAACAGGGAACAATGTAATATTACGGTTGTGCACACTGAAACGATTACTTAACCATGTGACTGGGAAAGTGCATTAACTTAAGTGCATATATGAACTCTCATGGAACCAACACAGATATTATGTGAGTAAAAAATAATAATGAACACTCTAAGATGGTATCTGGAGCCTGTTTGAGGTAAATTAATGACATTAATTGAGTGCACCACACCGGAGTTCCCAAAATGGCGGACGATCGTCAAATTTAACATCTTTTCACAAATCAGAGCATTTACATGTATGACAACACAAGCATATACATGTGTGTTATTTTGTCCACAGTCATACCTGTTAAAACAGGACAGAATGAAGAGACGGGAGAAACAGGTCTGCGCGTAATCCCCAGCCGTTATGAGCCGCGCATGCGCAGTATCGCTATTTTCACCCGCGATCTCCCAAACTCCTCTTTCAAAGCCACAGTCCACTTTCAAAATACGAGTCCCATTCTCACTCAATAGAAAACTGCGGTTTCAATGTAGTCAATTGTCCACAAGAAGTAACTCAGCAATAAAGTATCACGTTTCTTTTGGGATATTCTTATATCTACTGAATATTACAAACATTAGCCAAATGTGTACATATTTTTGGTGTGTCACAATTCCACTGTTCTACTTACCAACTCTAATAAAAGAGAGAACACAGATAAGTGCGACGCTTCTGGACTGTGATGATGTACGGCTTTTCCTTTGCATAGTAAATACTTTACTTGCATCTGTGGAAGCAGCGGCGAATGGTGTTGACTAAAAAAGATTTGCCAAAGTATTTCCGAGCCCATGTCACGATATCATTACAGACGTAAGATGTTTTTTTTTAATTTGGGGTTTGGGATAGGTTTTTTAGGTTACATTTATGTATGTATTTTTGCAGTGTTAACATTCTTTCTGATGTAGCAGGTTAATATGCAGAGTCACCATAAGTAAACTATTTGTACTGTGGGTTGAATTAACCTAAAATTGCCTCTCTGTTTGAATGGCCCATCTAGCCTGGCACAGCAACAATGGCTGGACCAATAGAGCGCAACAGTCTGGTTCCGGAAGTAAAAATTCCATTAATGTTTTTCCATAGGCTAATTCATTTTTTAAATGACAATTTATAAACCTAAAAGACAGGCCTACCGTGAGCTCTGAGGTTGTTAATCGATGGTATATGCTTCTGTTGAAGCCAATAGTCCATGTTATTTTTAACTTTATTTTTTTATAGGAATTGGGTTTCATTACAGAATTCTTGGTGTAGAACTACACTATGCATGATACTGCAGAGGAAGATCAGAGAATCGTGGCCAACAGAGCTCATCAAAAGAGAATTGCAACTCCGCCCACTCCCATGACGCACTGTGAATGACGCAATCTAGTCACTCTCCCACACTCTTAAAACTACTCATCTATTTGCAAATAACTGAAAAGTTTGTAATACAATAAAAGCAGATTTTTAAAAGCAACAACTTTAAATCAATAGTTTTATATTTTCCCTTCATTTTTGAATAAATTAAGTAATTTGCAATGCTTCATGGGATCATAGTTCACTCAGCTTACCATCATCTTTCATTTCCACATGCAGCTCTAGTATCATCTTCAGTTTCAAGTTTCCCACATGTAAATGCGACTTTGATTGGTCAGTAATGTGCTCAGGAGCTGTAATTACGATATTTCTGACTCCACTTGAAGGCCCCAGAAAAAACTTGCAATGCCTCTAAAAATGCCTCTGATCACTCTTACCGATTTACTCAATATTATAATTGTGTCGTCAGTAAAGTAACAATCAAGTGTTTGATTTGATTTGAACTTGTATATAATTAAATAAAACACCTTACAATAAGGTTCCATTCATTAATATCAGCTAACAAAATTAGTTAACATGAGCTAACTAAGCGGGGAAGCGGGCGTGTTTCTGTCAGTCAGGTTTTTGCACTGAGAGCCGAGAGTAAGGTACGGCTGTTTACAGTGGTAGGTCCGGTGTCATGGCAGATGGGACACAACGTCTCGTTCCCTCCCTCAGGGAATGGAGGTTACAACAGTAACTGCGACGTTCCCCTTTTGTCAGCCACTCGAAGTTGTGTCGAATGAAGTGACACAATGGGTCCCGTTCAAAAGCGCCATGCACTAGACCATATTACGTGAACTGCTGATACCGGTTTAAGCAGGCTGCTGCGTGCTAGAAGCAACTGCATCGGCAGCACCTAACCCTCACAAAAGCCCCCATAAAAGGTGTCATATACAGACCTTAGGTTCCCAGCACACTTGAGGGGGGAACAGTTGCTACATGACCGGCATGGGAGCAAGCCTGGCAGCCGCGGCCTTATCTCTCTATATATCTCTCGCATAGAGTGAAAAGCGGCTGGAGTTATTTTAACAGTATGAAATGCATCGGGGAAGGCGGTCTTTCCCAATCCTATTCTTTCTGGGGGAAAAGACCCTGCAGAGGCCACATCCTGCCCAGACTAGGGGGAGCTGATATGTGGCTAATACGCCACATGGGTTGTCAAGCCACACATGGGAGCTGTGCGGTGATAGGTTCTACCTGATGAGGGAGGAGCTCTACAAATACGGCAACCGGGGGCAGTGGGACTGCCAAAGGGAGACCCGGGTCCACCAACAGGGGGACCGTACCGTAGAAAATACATCACAGGGAGTAGCCTGAAGAGGGAATTGGAGCCCTACCCCAGTACAGAACACTTGTGGCTCGTAGTGGGTCTGGTCGCACTAAGGTGACTTGTTCCTCATCCTCCCTTATCTTGCACAGCACCAGTGGGGTTTTACCCAGAAAAAATTGACCGCATCCAGGAACTACACAGAGGCGGTAAGACATCTTTAAAAAGATGCGTCCTGAAAAGTACGTTCAACGCCTGCTGTGTATTGCTCTTTTGTGAGCGAAAATAAACTCTTTTAGAGAAATAAAACTCTTTTAGGAGGAGAACTCTCTTTTATACAGAAGCGCTGTCGAAGCGCCCAGGGGCGTGGACTGCACAGCGTGCCTAGAGAGAGAACGCCGCTGGAAATGCGCCGTAGATCCAACAGCAGTGCTCTGCCAACAGAGCTGAGTGGAACAGTAGTGAGACTCAGCTTGCTGCTGCACAACCGCTCGGCTCCGAAGAGAAAATCTGACTGACAGACACACGCCCGTTTCCCTTTATACCCGTATGCCCGGGGGCGGGACATGCAAATTCTGTCTGCCAATTTCTCATTGGCCTTTTCTCAAGTTCAGAGGTTTGCCCAAGGAAGACCCCTTGTGTCACTTCATTCGACACAATGTCGAGTGAGTGAAAGAAGAGGAACAAATGGGACCTTATTGTAGAGTGTAGCCGAACTTACAACCATAAATTCAATACACATGCTAATACGATGTCTCATTTAAATGTAATAGTTTTTTTGTGTTGTAAATATAGTAATTGTATTGACTTTTACATTTTGTATAATGTCTGTGAAACCAAATATTTGAAATGCTGATCTATTTAAGACAAAGTATGTTGTTGTTTTCACAATGGAGCCTTTTACAGATGTATTCCTTCCTGTCAGTGATCAGGAACGGGATATTCAATCCCTGTCAAGACCAGTAAAGACACGTCAAACACCAGACACCAAAACACAGAAGACAGATGGGCGTAACATGATGTCTTCAAGATTTATTGAGATCTTTTCTGAAACTCTAGGTGAGACACGTGAGATTACTCAGAAGAAACATCTAAGAAACCACAGAGATATTATAAAGTTGTCATTTGTGATATCTCTCTTGATTTGAACCCATGTAAAGTCTGATGTGTGACTCTGAAATAAGCTTGAAGTAAAACAGAGAGTGAGCGCTTGCTACAGTAGCAAAGGCTCACAAGAACCTGAAAATTTAAAGGTGGTATTACGGAGGTGTGCGGTCCTCAGGGGCCGATATTTAAGACTTATTAATATCTCATAGCTCTGTTCCACTGACTTCTGCCCCCCTCATTATAATAAGACGCCACCCAGCCAATAGGTGTGTGCGTTTGATACCATAGTGAATGCTGAGGGCCACAAGGGTGGGTCTGGTGAATATTAATATCTCTAACTGCATAATTCTATAGAGGCCAGAGGTCAGAGATGGTTACCCTGCCGCAGGAACAGGAAACGAATCATCTAAACCACATCAGAGATGAGCAAAACCATACCGAGAGTGACAAAGAAAGTACAATACGACTTAAGGATCCATTTTTATTATATTTCTAAGCTAGCTACTGTTCAGGCCAGTCTGGTTTGCTGGTTTTTGAAGGGTTTTGGGGATTTGTGAGCTAGCCACGAATTGTGTTTCCATGTGTGTATTTTGTTTGTTCACACGTACACACTCGTACACACTCGTACACACACACACACCTTTCTTCTGCATATGGGACAGCTTTAGCAGGAATGATAACTCGAGTGTTATTGGGCGGTTTAGATTTACCAGAAACAAGCTCCATGTGGGCACAAACAGTCACAGCTGTAACCCCCTCACAACCCCACGGGCGCTGACAGCCCTCATCCGCCCCACCTGTGGCCCCCACCTGCTCCATTAACATACACAATCTCACACTACCCATCTGACTCACAAGTATGCACTAAGACATATCGCAAACGTTTCCTGTGAAACGAACATTAGAGGCGTGACAACAACAATAACATCCATTTCACACAAATCACGAGTAAAATGGCAGATTATCAGTTCATAAACAAATGTTTTTGCGCTGTTCCTCACACAGTTCAATATAGCGCATGACACGTTAGGCAGCATATTTTAACGTTCACGTTACATAATAAGTCATCGAGGGTTATCGAATTGTGCGTTAGCTCGACTGATAGAGTGTTGCACTTGTGGAGCGGGATACGAGTCCTGAAGAGCACACAAGTCCACACTTGAGTGTAAAGTGTCATAGAAGCGCTATAGAAACACACGTGGATGTGTTTTTCATCTCACATTTGCTTTTTCTGACACTAGCAGTTAGGTTTAGGTTGAAGGTTTAGGGTAGTGAGGTCGGTTTCATTGATTTAAAACCTCATCAGTTTGGGAGAACGTTTAACTCGCTTTTAACGCCACACAGTGGACATTTCATGTCATTATTATATACATAAAACGTCATTTTCATGAGATCAGGCTGTACATTTTGGGGGGTTTGAATGTTACAGGGTTGAATATCGGTGCAAAATGTTTTAACGACCTGAACTAGCAAAATTCACCACATTGTTTACAGTCAGTATTCTTGTGCTTTGTGCCAAGAACAATGTTTTTTCTGTAAAAAGAAAGAAAGAAAGAAAAAGGATGAGTTTTTTCACAGTACCAATACGAGTGCACATTTTATGAAATAGCGATGAAGGATGTAAGAAAAACTTGCCTCACTTTAAACAATGTGGTCAAAAAGTGTTCAGTAATGTCAGAATATTATATTTAAGAGGGCAGAAAGAACAATGACTGAGACAAATTCAGCAGTTTGTCATAAAATTCAAAAAACATTTGAGGAAAAAAATACATAGTTTAAGTTGATCACATAATGTGGTTACGATCTGTTCATTAAATCAGTAGTAAGTCAAGAAAACACCAATAGCACGCAAATGACACTTAAGGTGATCTGATCTGGGGGCAGTTCAACACTGCAGGCGCCCACAGCAGCTGAGAGATCAACACAGACACCTGAGAACAGGAAACATGAAGAAAGATGAGAACACTGCTTTCATGTGGTGGTACGGGACAGAGATCTATGAACACAAAGGGCTTTTTTACCTCTTGTGACACTTTTTACTCTGGAAATGTAAAAACAATAGTTCTTATTTAACTTAATAGTTCAGATATGTTTCTTTAACAGCAATGTTTGAATATACGTTTTAACGTATTAAATGGCAAGTAACATTTTTTTAACAGTTCATTTTTAAACAGAGCTAAAAATAAAAGGGGGTTGTTTTTATTTGAAAAGAAGTCACAATAGAGCAAGTTATCATCTGTAAGTGGGACAGTTTGTGCTTCTTTAAAACTCTACTTATTGTTCTTTCAGTGATTTTTCTCAGCGGCCCATGAGAGGAGTTACACATAAATATTCATGCCATGTTTCTGTGCAAACAAGCATCTGTTTTGATATAACATACCATCTGTTTTTGGGACTTTTAGGGACAATTGTGATAAAGAGCTCAATGTGATGCCCATTATCCATTCTGATCTGAAGAGATGAATCGTGCCATGTTTCACTAATAAATTATCCCAATCAGTTTCTTGATTACTCATGCAGACTCTAGGGTGGCGCAGTGGTTAGCACTGTCGCCTCACAGCAAGAAGGTCCCGGCTCAACTGGGCCTTTCTGTGTGGAGTTTGCATGTTCTCCCAGTGTTCGTGTGGGTTTCCTCCAGGTGCTCTGGTTTCTAAACAAGTCCAAAAACATGCAGGTTAAGTGAACAGGGGACTCTAAATTGCCCTGTAGGTGTGAGTGAGAGTCCCACAGCCACAGAAGGGCATCCGGTGTAAAACCTGTGCCAAGTCAAATATGCAGATCACGGATGGTCCGCTGTGGCAAACCCTAACGGGAGCAGCTGAAAGAACAGCTTATGCAGACTCTCATTTACTCACCCTCATGTTGTTCCAAACCTGAATCACCTTCTTTCCTCCATGAAACCAAAAGATGAAATTAAGAATCGGATACAAGTACTAAAAAGATATATATATATTTTTTGAGGTGAAGTAAATATAGCAAAAAAGATTACTTTCTGCCTTGGCTAAGTTAAAGTGTGAACTTGAAAATATTAAGTAAATTCATCATTTGTTTTTAATTCAAACATGTAAAAATGAATGCTTTAGCAGTAAATGTAACTTGTGATTTATTGTCATTTTTACAATGCGTAAAAAATGTGCATCCTAAAGTAGAAAACCTTTTTCATATTTATTCACTAGTTTTAGTACATTTTTACTGGTGAATAAAATAATAAAATTCTACTTTACTTTTCTAAGCTGTTGTTCCCCGGCCTTTTATAAATAACGAGCTTGCATGGTTTCACATTTTGCAAGTTGAGTTACATAATTTGAATTGCTGATTTTGTTGATACACTCGGTCACTTTCACAGTTTTCAAGTTTATTTTCTACTCCAAATTACCAGTTGCTGATCAAAAAAATTATAATAAAAATGTGTTTTGTGCACCAAGTTTTGAGGTCTGCGAGTCCCAAATGATTGAAATTCCTCTGGCATGTGGGACATTATTTAACATATTAATAATGAAAGTTCAAAATGTGGAATTTTCTAGTAAATTGTCCATTTACTTAAATTTGACTAAACTTATTTAAATACCATGTACATATGATTTTAAGTAAATGTTCATTTATTCACTCACTCTCAATTACTATTACATCATGAAATTAAGCAGATTTTACTTAATTTTAGCATTCATATTTAATAAGAAAAACTGTGCATACATTTTTTTCAGTGATAGGTCAGAGGTCAGGTACATATCAGATTTAGATACCAAACAAATCCAGTCTCATAAGTGTTTTTGCTGTTTACATGCATGCTATCGTAATTGGTTGACAGTGTAAATGCCTTTAATTACTCATGTCTATAGTCTAAACGCACACAAACAAACACTCGACCATCTCTTCATCTCTCCCTCCATCCGTCTGTAAAGGAGAGAAATGCGAGCGTGTCCTCTCAGTTAAATTTAGAGCTTCACTTCACGAAACGCGGCGGGCTTTTAGCACCTGAGGTGTTGAACACACACATTATAGGTGGGAAAACATTCCAAGCATCCCCGTGGCATGCAGGTCAGCATGAACGCAAAGAGAAAGACAAGAGAAGGTCAAAGATCAAGTCATGACATTGAGTTAGACTCGCCCGCAGTCGCTATAATGAATCTGCAGTGCTCCGATTACACACATACTACTGTTTGAAGAACAGCTTGCATTGTGCGACAATAAGCATTTCAAATTCAAAATTGTCATATTACTTCATTATGTAGCATGTTTAATTAAGCGAGTGATGTCCAGTTATTGTCTTGAAAATAAAATGCAAACATGGCTATACTACACATTTTGAGAACAGTAGTATCTCATTTGACTACAGAGAATTTGCACATGTATACAAAATACATAATAATTTATTTCAAAAGTCAGTAGGTAGTATGTCATTTTAAATACACCTATTTACTCCAAAAAACAAAATGATGCTTTTTAAGACACCATGAAATGAAAATGGGCCACATTTATGTTTTAATGCATGTTCCTGTCATAAAAGTACTATTCTTCCCAAGAAAGATTGTTCATCAAAATTCAATAACTTTTCCTTTTCGGCTGACATCACTAATGCCTCTTTTTCCCACCTATGCTCACTGAATGAACGTAAACTGAGTTTTACGTGCCGCGTTCTATGTTTTGGTGTAGTTTCCCGGTGAAATGAACACCAGAGGCGCTACAACAGCTGTGAGTTTGATTCACTGTCCCACAAATCACAACTACAATGGCTGAATATGACTTTATAAACAGTTTTGTTGCACATTTGTTATGATATTGAAACACTTTTACTATAACGCATCATTTGAAAAACGACACATTTTAACGTTTGTTTTACAGACCCGCCTATATTTACACACTTATTCCAATGTGATTAGCTTGCGCGGTAGCTCACTTGATAGAGTGTCGGACTTGGAAGACCGAAGTTCAAGCCCAGCCAAACACGCAAGATGACATGTGAGACGAAAGTGTCATAGAAGCAATGAGAAATGATGCGGATGCTTCAGAAAATGTGCTTTACATCTCGCATCTGCTTTTAGGACACTATTTGTTAGGTTTAGGTAAAGTTTTAGGTTAGGGAGGTATGTTTTCTTCCATCTTATATTGACCTCAAAAACATCGTCTAATTATGACACCATTTCACTTGCTTTTGGCGCCCCCCGCTGGACATTTCATTGGGAAACTGCAGCCAACTGTGTAGTTTGTTTTGCAGGAATGTTGCCACGGTGATGTAATGTTCATGAGACCGGGCTGTATTTTCCGAGCCCTCCCCTTCATCCACCTGTCTCCATTCCGGTAAGTCACACCCACTTTTTACAATCCAGTCAAATCTGATGAAGGTAATCAAGCCCCGCCCTATTCTTGTCCTCATTAAATATTCCTTCTATTGGAAATATGTCACATAATGGCAGTAAAATTTATTCTGGATGCAGTTTGCTAGATCATCATAAACATAAGCTATACTGAATAAAAATCAACAGATTATTTTTTGTAATCGTATAAAAGACTCTTTAAACTGATGATAAATATGAAGACAATCTAAGACTTTATGCAAGTAACTTCCAGTAAGAGCCTTTCTGGTATCACAGAAATAGAAGAGTTTTGAACGCAGAGAGAAGTTGGATGACTTTTTGTTTCTTCTCCTTTTTCCTTATGAAAATCGGTTAAACAAAAGCAAAAAGCCTCTTTCCAGCACAAACCCTCTTCCAAGACAAACATCCAGGGGCCCCAAGAGCCCAAACTCACCCCGCCAAACCCAAAACACAGGGGCCACATCACTTTCATGTGTATGCCATGCGGGGTCAACAATGTAACGGTGGTTTGAACATAAATAATGCAGCTTACATCTTCACAAAAACACTTGTGTTGTGGTAACAGAGAGACAGACGAACAGAGTGATCGCTCGAGGTACAGCGCTCTTTTACTCTTGTAATATTTCAAACAGGATAGCAAAGGCCCCAAGAACAAATATGTAAATTGTTTCTTTCATTCACTTAGGATGTTTGACTCACACACTCGCTTTCTAAAGAATATGATTTAGCAATGAAGACAAATAGTTAAACTTTTTTGACTAAAGACAAACAACAAAATTAGTTTTCAGTTCTTCAATGTAACAGTTCTAACGGCTATCCTCGAAGTTAGAGCGATTAACTAAACTACAATTCTCAACCTAGTCCCATAGAGTGAACGTTATCAGAGATTTACATGCCGTGTTCAATGTTTCGTCGCAGTTTCCTGGTGAAATGAACACTAGAGGCACAGCCTACATTCATTCCAGTGTAACTAGCTTCTTTGGTAGCTCACCTGATGAGACTGTTGGACTTCACACGCTACCATGTGAGACGAAAGTGTCATAGAAGCGACACTTCTTGCTTCAGGAACTGTGCTTTTCATTTCACATTTTGTTTTTGGACACTATCAGAAGGGTAAGAATGTCTGTTTTGTGTAACTCTCATAATTTTAGATGTATGGTTGGCATTCAGGGCATGGCCCTTCAGTGGTTCGCCTGTTTATTTGAAAGGAAGAACGTTTTCTGTTAACTTAGAAAACTTCTCCTCTACATCGGCTCCTCTATTATGTGGGGTCCCGCAAGGGTCAATTCTAGGACCCTTACTATTCTCTGTGTACATGCGCCCACTGGCCTCAATTTTTCAGAGATATGGCATGTGTTGACACTCAATTTTATTTTCCAGCATGCTTTGACAAAAAATTCATCAATAGAGAATGACTTAAATTGCTTTGCTGATATTAAGTGCTGGCTGACAGACACTTTCTTACAGTTAAATGAGAGCAAAACGGAAGTCCTGATTCTCAGCCCTTCCAAGTCCTCTTTACCTGGACTGGTCGACCAGCTAGGTCTGCTATCGTTAAAAGTGCAAGATCATGCAAGGAGCCTTGGAGTGATTCAGAAAATGTGCTTTTCATCTCGCATTTGCTTTTAGGACACTATTGGTTAGGTTTAGGTAAAGTTTTATATTAGGGAGGTATGTTTTCTTCATTAAAACCTCCATCTAATATTCACCTCAAAAACCTTGTCTGATTATGACACTATTTCACTCACTTTTGGTGCCCCCAGCTGGACATTTCACTGGAAAACTGCAAGCAAAGGTGTAATGAAGCACACAGTTTAGTTTTTGCAAAAATGTTGCCATGGTCACGAATTGTTACGAGTCCAGGCTAAATTATTTTATTCCATGGCTATTTTGTCTGTCAATGAGCTCCAACGAAAAGACAATGTAACGAAGTTCAAGGGCAAGGAGGAGGCAAGAACCGGCTTGACAACGTAAATAATATTTTAATGATAAATTTAAAAGACAAACAGGTACACACGACGGACATGTCCGTAAATGATCTCTCTCTCCTCGCACCACCGTCTGCCATCGGCCCTTATCCCTCTCGGAGGCTTGATTAGCCTGATATGGGACCGGGTGTGTATCGTCACGACCCGGCCCCGCCCTCCACCCTGCCACATTCCTCCCTCGTTCTTTCAGGCGGGGAATCCCCGGCCTGACATACACCATTGAAACTGGCATTTTCAAATTAATCCAGATTAATGTGGATGTAGCCTCAACCAATAACATTTGTGACATTTGTGACCTGTTAAACAGGCGTGGCCCGGCCATCGGAAGAACCGGGACTTTTCCCGATGTGCCGGCCACGAAAGGGGGCCCAATGGGCAGTGATAAGCTGAAATATGCATAACGGGCCACAAAACGGCCCGCGATATGCCGAGGGGGCCGCGATATACAGAAACGGACAGCGAAACCCAAATCCAACAACTTTTTGGCCACTTTCTATGTAAAATCCCAGCCCGATTTCTTTTCCCAGTCCGCCCCTGCTGTTAAGACCACACTAACAGGTTTTAGTTTTAGAGTTAACGGCTCCCATCCACACGTCACTGAATACTAAACCAATCGAAAACTTTAGACGCATACTTTGGGAAATGATGATGTAATGAAACTGATTAGTGTGGATGTGGCATTGGGGTTTTTAAACTTTTTGATGCCAAGGACCACCAAAAATTATGATCCCCTTGTGAGGAAAAATTAGTAAACATGATATTATAAAAACATGTTGTTTGAAAAATGTAATAATTGGCTTTTATTAGTGCCTTTGTACACAAGCAAAAATAATGATTAAAATAATGTTTATTTAGATGTTTACAAGATGTTTAAACCCAAAGAGAAACCGTTTCAATCCAATTATACTTTATTTGTATTGCGCTTTACATAATAAATATTGTTTAAAGGCCACTTTAAATAGTGAAGTACATTTCTTACAAATAAGAAATTTTTTGCAAATGTATTTTTATATCTAACAGTTTAAAACCACGTCAATAGAATAAAACAATCACTAAATGAAATGGTAATAATGTCCCTTTTTTCCTTAAAATTTCCACGGACCACCTAGCACTCCCTTGAGTTTGAAACCCCCTAGGGCACTTAATGTTTCAAAAGCATATCCACAAGACATACACATTACAATCATGTTAACCTGTATCATGTTTACATTTGTTGCTGTACTTTTGAAATGGTGTATTTTAATGTTTATGGACTGGCCCCATTCACTTCCATTGTATGCACAGTATTTGATTTTTTATAAACATAAGACGAGTTATAAATGACTATTATTTTGGTAATCAACATTATGCCACAGATGCTGTAGATAGAGCTTAACTTTGAGCCTGGGACATTCACTCAGAGGAATAGTTTACCCAAAAATGAATTCTGGATCTCCAGCATGCTGCATGCCAATAGCATTGAAATACATTACCGGACGGTCAGTGGGACATATCGAGGAAAGACTTTGGCGATCCGGTTCCAGCGAAACGCCACGGCAATGACCTTATATCAAACCCAGCGGACACAATCTAATCTGGCCGTTTGAAATACTGTATATCGTGAGCTCCAGCAGACAGCGTTAGGCCTGATTTATGCAAAGCGGCTTCCATGGCCTGTCACGGGCTAATCATCCACAAGGATGATAGATGATGTTTATTTTACGATGATGGAACGCAACCCCCCGCCGATGATAATTACAATAAAACGGACATATCAAGCCGGCCGAGTTATTAAATTGTCAAACTATAATTTGCATTAAAGTCTGTGTTTTGGGGGCTTCCTGACAGGAGATGGCGCGGGCACTGGCTTTATGCAGGAGAAACCATTCCACCATCACAGCTGCCGCCCTTGACCTCTAACAGGCTCTTCGTCCTCATTTACCGTTCCAACTGTCCTCTCCCGTGTGCTATCTGAAGAGGAGATGGACTCTTATATACGGATCCCACTCGCTCTACCTGGACTATTAGCACAGATAACTAAAGCAGTTCTATCTACAAAATCCAGTTCCCCACATACACAGCGCGTTAACTGAAACTTGCCTGATATTGTGTGGTACTCGTATTATCCATCCGTCATTTTGTTTTACTGAAAAGAAAAAGAAAAACATCCCTTACACAGGATTAACTGACAACAAGCAAATCTGTGTCAGATAGTAAGTCTTATAATCAAAGAACATATATTGAATTAAATGTATTTTTCTTAGCCCATTGGCTAATATTTAAGCATAAATCAAATGACATAGGGAGCACCGGGCATTTTCCCAGTGGGTCGCTGGGTAATTTTGCACCTACAGGCGATATAGGCAGCCGCCCTGGGATCTAACATACTCGTGCGAACCTCATAACAAAGCGAACATTTTATAAACTGCAAGACAAGCAAATGCAATTCATTTTATTTAGAAATAATGTCATGGCTTTTATTTTGAAATAACTACACATCGGAGCGCATATCTGTACGAGCTCACTAATGTCGTATCTCATGTGGATCTCACATCACAATAATGGTAACAACCAAAAACAACATATTACCGGTAATTATAAGATGAGCTCTGAATAATCATGAAATGATAAATAACTGCAAGTCACTATAAATGCAATAACAACAGCATATATCAAATCTGAAAACTGTAAAGCTATGAGCAGTACATAGACATTTGCATAATGTATTCACACCGCAAAGCATTTCTGGGAGCTGAAGTGTGGCTTGCTGAATAATGCTCATGCCTGATAAACATATAATTCATGAAAAATATTGCTTTGTGGGTATTTGAGACTTTGAGGCTTACTTTGTTTAAATGATAGCAGAAACATCCTCATGTTAACTAAGACAATAGTTTATTTGCACTTCAACCCAACATCTGTATGTTGGAAAAAAAAAATTCTGACATGTTATTTGTCAGATCTATAAAGACATTTTTAGTGCTTCCTTTAAAAAATGTAGAGTGGTTTTACATGTAAAAAATATGACCATTTTTGCTCTGGTGGGGCCTGTTGTCATGACTAGCAGTCAATAGAAATACATTTTTTGTAACACAAAAATGTGAAATTTAGCTGCAAAATGAAATCAATGAACTGGTGTGTTGCGGGCTGGGATTGGTTGGCCGCTCTGATTGGCCGCTCTGGGCCAGGTCTTCACATAGATAGCTTTCTTCAAACACACTAATGGACCGCACTGCTCTCTCTCTCTCTCTCTCTCTCTCTCTCTCTATCTCCCCCTGGGCTCTGGCATGGGCTCCTTTTATCACTCTTCCCGGATTACTGCAACAAGAAATAGTTGTTAGACCTAATTGTCACCCAGGGATGAATCCGTATTACTTCCCCTCTCCCCAGACGGACACTCAACCATGCCCTCGTCACACACCCCCACCGCCCGACTCAGGCCTGCCCACCACAATGACCTCAGGACAGCCCTCAGATGTCGCAGGTGTCACTGCCAATCATTACTGTAAGTAATGATATCATCTAAATAGGCAGTGGCATAAGCCGCTGCGGTCTGAGGACTCATAGCCGGAGCCCCAACAAACCGAACGGAAGCATCACAAATTGGTGTAAGCCAAACGGTGTGGAGAAGGCAGATTATTCACAGGATATTGAGGTTAGCCTTTTGTCAAATCGAGTGTTGAATAAAAACAAGCTGTGCCTAACCGATCGAGCAGTTCATCAATACGAGGCTTTGGATATGCATCAAATTTAGACACCACTTTTACCTTTCGATAATCCCCACAGAACCTCAGCGACTCGTCGCTCTTCGGTACCAGCACTACCGGGCTGGACCAGTCAATGTACGAGCATCCAATTCTTCTCGTACCACTTTTATCTTGTGCTCGGGAAGTCGGTAGGAACGGGTACATACCACTACCCGGGGCATAGCCTCAATGTGGTGCTGTATGAGCTTTGTACTACCAGGTAGAGGTGAAAACTCGTCTGCTAATTTTTTCTGCAATTTAGCCACGACCGTGAGTTGATACAGTGAGAGGTGGTCTCCACAAGTGACCGGGGTGAGATATTGGCTTTTAAGTCCACCTCTGGCCTGAGCTCTGCCCTCTCTGGCACCACCGTTGCCAACGTCACAGAGACCGCCTCCTTCCATAATTTCAGGAGGTTCAGATGGTATATTTGAAGTGTATCACCTCTGTCTGTTCATTTTACATCCTAATCGAGATCTCCTACTCGTCGTGTTACCTCAAAGGGCCCTTGCCACTTGGCGAGCTGGAGGTTGGGAACGCTTTGGCGTTCTTGAGCTTGGAGCAAATTCTCCTGTGTTAGTCAAGTGTGCAGTTTTGCTCTAAGATCAAGAACATACTGAATTTCATTTTTACTATTTGAAGGTCCCTCCTTCCAAGCTTCCCGCAAAACATCGAGCACGCCGCCGATGCCCATTCAGCAGCTCGGATGGGGAAAACCCTGTGGAGGCTTGGGGTACCTCTCGGACTGCAAATAAGAGTGGTTCGAAACACTTATCACAATTTCTTGCGTCCCTGTACACAAACTTACAAATCATATTTTTCAGGGTTATATTTAAATTGGTTATATTGTAATTGGTGATAAACACTACTGCAAATCAATTTAATGTTCGTGACATAAAAGTAGTGCCTTGATCAGTGAGGATTTCTTTCGGAATTCCCACACGGGAGATAATCCTGAAGATGCTTCTGTTGTGCAGAGGCACTGCTTCCAGATATTGCATTGCGTAATCCACCAGAATGTACACAAAGCGATGTCCGTGTGCCATCCGTTCTAATGGCATGACGAGGTCCATGCCAATTCTCTCGAAGGGGACCTTGATTAATGGCAGAGGGTGCAATGGATTATCGATTATCTCAGGACATTTTTTTCATTAATATCTTTAAGGTTGTAGGAAAATTTATGGAATACTTTTCCATGAAAAATCGCTTACAGCACCTTTAAGTAACTGAACAAGCAGCAAAAAGAGACTGTGTGTCTCCATAAATTATACGCCATCGACGTAATACAGTCAACATACTAAATATTGGGATGAATTACTCCTAAAGTTGCCTACTGTGTAGTATGGAAAGTTTGTGAATTGACATGCAGCCATAAACAAATCCATTCAAGAGACTAAGATCATCACATCTGCGGATCCAGTTCTACACAGATTCCGTGTCTAGAGGTTCTTCTGGTCGTGAGAGACGTGAGTTTGCGATTCATCCAAGCCTCATGCTGAAATGTTTGCCTCAGTTGTCCTTTTTTAACAAAGTGTTTGAAGAGTCTCGCAGGGGAAGAGAAGCCCTGGTGGGCAGCCAGCTGGACAGAAATGCTGGACGAGTGAAAAAACGAGAGAAGAGGCTAATTTGGCTGCTGCCACTTTTAAGTGTGTTCCACCAGAGGAATTCATGAATGTGAAAAGCAGAAAATCTTTTTTTTTTTTTTTGCAGCTGTTCTGTTTGACTAAAGTGATGATACACTTTTTAAAGACACAGAAATGTACAAACTCTTCATTTTCGGTAGAATACAGCCAAAAAAGCTGTGCAGCACCTTTTGAACTCTGCAACTTCAAAAGTAATGAATATATATATGTGTTGTACTTTAACCTCCTGAGACCCCCGAGCGTGCCTGCTCTGTGCATTTATCATTTCACTTTTTGATATGTAACTAGTAGCACCTAATAAACAAGCAAATTATTATTATTATTATTATTATTTCAAGAGCAAATAGCTTTCCTAAAAATGTGTATGTCCTCATATGTGGACAGTGGGACTAAGTTTTTTTAATTTGAAGTAATACAAGCTATACAATGTCAGATTTCTTTTATCAAATAGTTTATTATGTGTCTGGGGGTGTTTGTTGGTTATTCATGTTTTTGAGATGTTACAGACGTTACAGCAGATTTCTGTAAAGCTGAATAATTAATTCAGATTCAAAGTAACGTCCAGCATCATCCAATCACTGTCAATGCACTGGTCTCAGAACAGTTATAGGAGAGCTATAGGATGCTCCCTTGCTCCCTATGTAGTGCATGACTTAACCTCCAGTGTGCTGTCTGTCAGCACTGGTCTCAGAACAGTTATAGGAGAGCTATAGGATGCTCCCTTGCTCCCTATGTAGTGCATGACTTAACCTCCAGTGTGCTGTCTGTCTGCACTGGTCTCAGAACAGTTATAGGAGATCTACAGGATGCTCCCTTGCTCCCTATTTAGTGCATGACTTAACCTCCAGTGTGCTGGCTGTCTGCACTGGTCTCAGAACAGTTATAGGAGAGCTATAGGATGCTCCCTTGCTCCCTATTTAGTGCATGACTTAACCTCCAGTGTGCTGGCTGTCTGCACTGGTCTCAGAACAGTTATAGGAGATCTATAGGATGCTCCCTTGCTCCCTATTTAGTGCATGACTTAACCTCCAGTGTGCCGTCTGTCTGCACTGGTCTCAGAACAGTTTGAAATGCACCTTATTTACATCCTAACTCCATATAAAGCCTCTGAAAGACACATTTATCAGTTTTGCATGAACTCATTTATTCTCAATGTGATAATGACAGTAAATATATAGAAATGCATTTATTAATGTTAATGTATAGAACCGTACTGTACAGTGAAAACAAAATAAAATATAACTAAATGTATATTAAAATGAAGTGAAATTACCCACAGATGTGTTAATGTTGACACACTAGTTTAAAATAACTAATAAATAATGTTTATTAACTTTTGAGGGAATAAGGTGCCATTTTTCATATGTGACCTTCATGTTTATCAGCACGAATTAATGCATTTTTTAAAGCGGCATATGAAATGAAACTAGTGACTCTACTCTTTACAACCAAACAGGTTTCAATTAATAAACTTAAAGGGGTTTCTTAAAGAGGCACTTGTGTTGGCGCTGCGCCCGTAGGTCACGTGATGCAGCTAAGACCATAGTTAACCCTTAAATGACCGTGTAGACTTTTGTGAACAATATTCATCAGTCTTAATTCACTTAAATTATGTGTTGCATAGAGCGATGCCCAAATACAATGTCCACACATGAGGACTCATGGTCGCACGAGATTAAAGAATACTTCTATGAAAACATACCAGACTTTCAAAAATATGCTATGATCACGCTCAAACACTTTAATTTGAGTAATTATAACTTGATTATTTAATCAGTGACAGCATAATGAACAGGATGAAAATAGATGTAAATTTAGCCATTGCTCAACGTTGGACCGATAGTTAGCTTACTGTCAACTCAAAGTTACTTTTGTTCATTTATTAAACATCTTTTGTAATTTTTATATTTTCATACTGATTTCTGTCATTTTATCAAACAGGATTGAATATTCAAAAACCAACTAACCCCACAAAACATCACAAAAATCATCAAATCATTCGCTAATACTTACTGAAGCTTTTGCGGTTGATTTCCCACCAAAATTATGTCACTTCCTGGAGGATGATGCCTTTAAGAAACTGGCTTTTGTTGGTCAAAGAAATATTACAACAGAGAAAGGATGGAAAAACTGATGAACTGATTACCAATTAAAACAATGCGCTCAGGAAAATGTGTTTTTGAGCATGTTAAATTAGAGAAACAGACATGCCTAAAAAAGTAGTAAGATGATAAAAAAATGACCCCTATATTCACTTAATTGTTTAAAATTTGATCAAATAAACTATCTTTAAAACTATCTTTCCATCTTTAAAAGTTGTATATTTTAGCTGATATATTAAAACACAATGTTATACATATTAATTAAGAAGAAATTCTGAAAACTTTGTAATTTTTTCACTCAAACTGTCATGCTCAATATAATTTTCAATGTAAAAATGTTGCATTAAATAAACAAGCACTGCTACACAACTGCATTCAATTTTAGTGGCTGCTTAATTACATTTTCATAATCAGAATATACGATGGGGACATATAAATGTACTGCATAGTAGGAATGACCCAAATAAAATGCATGAAATTGCATCAAATATCAAATATTGTTAGTATAAACAAAATGAAATGTTTTGCTATCATATGCCAATATTGAACAAATCATGACCACTTGAGCATTGTTTATGTTCATTTCCTGCATCACATAAAAAGACGCACAGCATGCCCCCTGGTGATGTCCTGCAGGCTTTGACCATTAAACCATGTTTATGGATTGCAAAACAAACAATAACAAACAAAAGAAATCGCACATAATTAGCAGAGGTGGCAATTTAAAACAGATGTGAGCAAATTTTGGCCGCAGCCCAGGCCGTGTTAAATACAGAGACCAATTGAAGGCAAACGCTCCAAATCCCACTCTCAGCCAATCAGGGCAGAGCATGTGTCCCTGATGGCCCCAGGGTCAGAGGTCAGCTGAGCTAAAGCAGATCAGAGGGGCAGAGGGCCCAGAGCCCGGACACAGTCATAAATCCAGCCGCTCAGAGGAAGTCATCCTTCACCCCGCAGTTAAATCAAAACATAATCACACGGGTGCATGCTGGTCACACGGGTGCATGCTGGTCACACGGCCTCTGCTTACACACAGCTTACAACATTTTTCAAAAAAAACTTCTCTTATTTTACATTCAAATGTCAAATGAAATGGTTTTTTTTTTTTTCATAATTGATTTATTTTTTGTAATCGGGGTTGATGAGCATGCTGCAAGTTTCACCAAGATCATGGGTTTTGATGATGGGTTACATTCAAACCACTTTGGATAAAAGCGTCTGCCTAATGGATAAATGTCATCAAAATCAATGATTGCTGACTTGGATCGCTGGAGTCTGCACTTTCAGTGGAATCCAAATGTTTGCAACCACATCAAATATCTGGGATGTTCTTTTTTGGTTTTGTTTTCTATTTAAACTTAAAAACAATCTCAAATCATGCTGGGATAACATGCATCGCTGTGATTTGTTCGTTCCACATATACCAAAACTTCTGAAAACTATGAACTTTTTTCAGTCCAACTTCACTCAGCTGGTCGTGCTCATAATATAGTTTGCAATGGGAAAATGTTGCATTAAATAATAATAATAAAAAAAGCAAAATAGAAGCATTTTCACTTGTGGTTTTAGGCTTTTTGACCCCACTGTATTTATAATGTTTATATATCACAAATCCATCAAACATGAATGCGAAAAAGTGTTTTATCCTTGAGTGAGAGAGTCAAGTTTACAATGGTGGTCCTACTTACTATAACAGTATACGTGCATAAAAGAAGTTATCTGATAAGTCTTGATCACTGTCACAATATTCTCAGAATCATATTTGCACTTAATAAGAGGGTGCTTGAATTAGCAGCACATCACGCCCCCTAGTGGAGGAGAGTGCAATGAAACCAAATGAGCTGTTTCTGGGGTCTTCAACCATTTCAGGCCAAGGACCCCTGTGCATATCTTCTGAAAAATGAGTGTTTCATTTAATGCCTATAAAAACGTGTATGGTACCATATTATTGTATCTACATATTTTATGATGTTTACATTGCAAAGCCATTAAAATAATCATTAAATTAAGTATAGCAGAGGTCTGCAGCCTTTTTGCTATTTTTAATTTTCCTTTTTAATCACTGTGCCACACCCCCTGAAAATAAACTGACAGACAGACAGATGGTGCAGAACAATCTGGAATAATGTTAAACATTGTGTCACCTCTTTGCAACCTGAACTAGTCCAGTACGTTAAACCTTTGAGACATCTGCGCTAAAAACAATCTAGACTGAGGTGAAATGAAAAACGGGGACATTGCACGCCATTGAAATTTCATGTTACTTATCTATGATTTAAAAAAGTGGGACAATTCGGATGTTATGTGCTTTGACCATACTGAATGTAGTACTGTGATGAACTATAGTATATCATACTCTGCTGAATATGAGGTAAAGTTGATCATTTTTAATTGTCTTCTGTTATATGCATATGAGTTTATTCTTTTCTACGCTGTATACAGGAGACGGCATTGTGCCATTAAAGTGAACTAAATATACATATATAAACAATGACTGAAATCAGGATCTATTGCAGCTGACTCCCAGCACATGGACACCTGCCCTTCGCATCACTTCTCTTACTCTCTGCTAAACTTCCTTCACCTTTCCCTGGCATTTTCCTAAAAGTGAGATGGTTGGCTACTAATTTGCTTGCTGGCAAACTGGCAAAGGAATTTCAAAAGAAATGTGCTCACTTGACTACCATTTCCCTCAGTGAAATCATATGAAACGCTATGGACTATATTAGGGCCTGAAAGCTGCCTCATTTTGTTGGGGATTTTCTCCACTTTGTAGTCATGACACAATGATATTCAATATTGTATAATAGTAATAATGATTATAATTATCACACTATTTCACCTAACTGCTTCTATCAGTTTTCACATATGGACGGTTTTTCTTAATAATACCTTTTATTTTGATCAGCTCTTATGCATTATGATGCTTCATTACAGTCACCTGCAAAGCACAATGTAATCACTGCTGTAATGTGCTGACTTACATTTATTGTTATTAATGTTGTAATCTTGTTAAATGCATAAAACTGTACATAATACATAACAATATAACTTCTTTATAACATAGCTATTATGTGTCTCACATCGAAGCTGTTAACGATGATGATGATGATGATGATGATGATGATTGTTTTCAGTTGCGCTTGCTCCCTGGTTCAGCTCTTAATGGCAAAACTGGCCCGAACAAGGAATCAGTAAAGGAAGATGATTTAAAGCTGCTATAGCGAGCGGCCCCCTCTGTTGGTCGAAATAAACAGTGCACAGTAAACCTTGTTGCCGGTGGGCTTCAATAGCGGCTTTTTGCCATGTATTTTCACTTAGCGGACTGTTTTGAACATGCAGCAAAAACAGGGACATTTGCAGGGGGCGGCTCCAGTCAGGGACAGACCGTCAAAAACTGGGGCCCAGAGGCTGGAAAGGAGAATGGGCGATGGGCTAATTTCGTCAAACTTTAACAACAGACTGCGATGACGTGCTTCTGCCTTATTTAGCAGCAGAAATCTCATAAAAAAATGTGGTGGCTCAGCGGTTAAGGCTCCGGGTTACTGACCAGAAGGTCGGGGGTTCAAGCCCCTGTTGGGCCCTTGAGCAAGGCCCTTGATCCTATCAGCTCCAGGGGTGCCGTATCATGGCTGAGCCTGCACTCTGACCCCAGCTTAGCTGGGATATATGCAAAAAAATGATGTATAATGTGTGACAATAGATCAATTATTATATATTTGGGTTTTCTCCGTGCTGTTCAGCCTAGCACACAGTGTGCATGATGCAAATTTCCTCATCTGCAATGTACATGTAGACTGTCCGTATGTAGCCTGGTTTTTCGTCATCTGTATATGCGCTTTGAGTTCAGTCCTAGTGCGCATGTGTCCCTAGGTATAGTATACCCTAGTATACCCTAGCCTTAAAGGCCAAAGCATGTTTCAGTTTTCCGCATGTCGCTACATCTTGCTCACAGTGCGCGTGAGGTACAGTAACTTACATCATCAGCACATTTCAAGCGGACTGTCCGCATATAGCCTGAAGGCCAAAGTATAGTTAGTTTTTCTGCGTTCTGGATCGGATAACGCCCGGCCAACCTCGTTGCCTTTCTGGGTATCCTGTTCTGACCACGAGCAAATGTGAATGCGTTGAACGCATGCCTACTACAGCTGCTTTGTGATACTGTTTTTGTACAGTCAATGGCCGTAGCATGCACTGACCCCGGGGCGAGAAAATCTGTGCTGTGTGTGGTCAGGCCGCGTGGACTGTGCTGATGATGAAATTTGCATAACCCACACTGTCCGGCGTGACAGCAACGCAGATAACCGCAGTATAGTCAAGCCTTAATCTTTCTAGACACGCAGACTGTTCACGTCTCTGTGTCGTCTGCGACAAACGTGTTGGTACAGTTCAAGCTTGAGGTCAAAACAGTATACTTCGAAAGGCTAAACCACGAACGTGCAAAGTATAGCCTACCCTTTACAATCTGTCAACGGCATTTCTGTAAAAGTCACAACAGTGCATCTTTACTGGCTGGGCCGTGTTGAGATAATGACATTAGGGGTGATTTGAGTCAGTCTTCAACAAGCACTGCTATGCAAATGCATTAAATTTCATAGTGTGCTCAATTACAACTTCATAATCATAATGGATGACAGGACGGGCAAATGCACCCCCCAGAATCCCAGAACACGAGACATCTAAAGTCAGTCTGACAGCGCTCACATGGGCCGCGGGAGTGGAGCACATACATATTAATCAGGCCGATTAGACGTGTTAAACGCAGGCCAGTTTGGAGAGGTGGGCCTCACGGACCTTCAAGTCTGCATCTCATCACTGCTAGCTGCCAACGGACTCCCTCCACACCCCCTTACTTCATCTGACATCCATCCACGCCCTGACCCGCTCGGCTGCCAGCGTCTGCCGCAGTCCTCTCCTCACGGTGTACACCAGGGCTGGCGGACTCCCACGAGTCCACGCTCGCTCCCTGCCATCTGCCGTGATTTATAGAAAACGGGCGATGATTTATGGTCCAGTCATCGTGCAATGAAGTCGTCCTCTTTCATGCGTTCGACCTACCTGACCCAAACGCCACTCCTAGCCAGATTTGGGAAATATGCTCTAGTCATACACTAAAAAGATGTTTAAACAGTGAGGTCTGGCGCAGGGAATAGAGGTCTTTAATAGAATTAATTTTCTCCGGCTGGGTGAATGTTGATGAGGAATAAGCACACGTGGCACAGCAGTGACTAGGCGTGCCCAGATTCATGCCTGCGACAGTACTTTACTTTGGTTCCTCGTCTTTAAATAAACAATTCAAAGTGTATGGGGAATGTCATCTAAGGGTTTAGGACAAAACATCTCAGGTGAACAGTAAAAGAAATACTGAAAGATGTGTTTTTCACCCTTTAAAATATACTCACCCTCGAGTTTAAAACCCGTAGGACTTTCTTGAAATGCAAAATAAGAGGTTAAGCTGATGGTTCGAGCTGCTCTTTTCCCTATAAAGAAAGTGGATGGGGATTTATACTACTGAGCTGCATAAAGCTGGTCTAAAACATTGTAAAATAAATAAATAAAACACTGTAAATAATCATTCCCTCTGCCGCGGCTCTCAAATCTCATTTGCGGCTGCATAAATTCAAGCTGTACTGTGATTGGTCACCTGACATGTGGGTCATGAGTCTAAATGCACCATTTCTGAATTGAACACAAGCGGAAATGAGATTTGAAAGCATGTCTATTAACACTAGAGAATACTTCTTATGTACCGTTACAACTCTTTTGATACTCATTTGACCGTGAGCTCGTACGGACATGTACTCCACATGTGCACTACGACTACTTTGTGAAACTCCTTTAATACAATCACACATGCGACAGGCACATGTCCAGACGACTCGCAAAGACGCTACTTTCCGATGTTGTGGCATGCTTTGCCGTTTAGAGATTAATTTAATTTAAGGAATATTCCTTTAAGGCTACGGTAGTATTTCCGAGTGAAACAGGATATTCAACTGGGGAAAAAATGTAAGCCGGGATTTGATTTCATCCATCAGTAATTGATTGGATGGTAAAAAGTGTCTCAACGAGGGGAGGCCTTGAAAATAAAGAGGGCTTGGTGATGTCAGCAGTTGTTTCACAGGTGGAAATATATGAAAACATGTATTTAATGAATCATGCATAAAGACCAAAAACGTGTATTACTAAAGTAAATAGGGTCAATTTTAATTTCATGTTGACTTTAAATTATGAATATCCTGAAGGACTTTCTAGATTCAGAAGAAAAAAGCAAAATCTGTGCAAACAGGAATCGCTCGTCTCCATAAATCCATGGGTCATATTCGGCAAATGATTGATCACAAAGAATAAACTCTACAGTATATCAATTCCTCCATGTAACGGATCTGTCACCGCGGATGGCTGAGAATACCGCTGATATCACACTAATACAATCACAGATTATCAAACGTCTCACTGCCATTTTCAGCTTCACTGCACTCTCTCATTTCTCTTGTGGATCATGAAGATGATGATATTTGTCTTGTGATGTAGGGGACAGTGACGGCGTGTCAGAACACATGTAGATCTCCAGACATCAATAATTATGATCGTGTCATTGATGATTCACACAGCGTTCTGTCATATCATGATCATTTCTGGATGATCTCGGAGGGCGATTCTGGTGTTGTCTTTGAGGTGATCTAAGGGTTGTTAAACCTTTCTAAAGACAGTCTGATTACTTGAAACTGGCTTAAGCCTTGTGTGACCTTTGGGACATTTTTGTTGTTTTGATCATTTTGGCTGTGTTGATGCCAACGGCATAAATTTTGCCAAATGTGTGTATTTTTGGGGGAATTTTTATATAGCAACCTCAGTTCCTATAATACATCTATAACACACTGTGTACACAAAATAGTTACACTCGGGACCTTCTGGACAAAAATGTCCCCATTGAAACCATTAAAACTGCAATATCTGATCCCAGTGCCATTAAAACATAAAATCATGAATTGTATGATATTATGTTCATTCTGGAGCACTGGCTTAATATTATATATATATATAAATAAAACCACCAGATGGCACCATTATTCTCATGTTTATCCTGTGGAGCAAATACATGCTTTTCCCCAATCTCGGTTTCCTGTATTATAGAGACCTGCAGGACACCTGAATACATGATGCAGATACAAGTGTGTGTGTGTGTGTGTGTGTGTATTCTCTGTTCACTGTATTATAGAGACCTGCAGGACACCTGAATACATGGTGCAGATACAAGTGTGTGTGTGTGTGTGTGTGAGAGAGTGTGTGTGTGTGAGTGAGAGAGAGTGTGTGTGTGTGTGTATTCTCTGTTTCCTGTATTATAGAGACCTGCAGGACACCTGAATACATGGTGCAGATACAAGTGTGTGTGTGTGTGTGTATTCTCTGTTCACTGTATTATAGAGACCTGCAGGACACCTGAATACATGGTGCAGATACAAGTGTGTGTGTGTGTGTGTGTGTGTGTGTGTGTGTGTGTGTTGGTATGGATGTCAGAGTGTGTTTTGAATGTGTGTATTGAGAAATGTGTGTGTGTGTGTGTGTGTGTGTGTGTGTGTATGTAGGATAATTAATTGAGGAAATTTTTTTTGCCCCCACATTTTGAATTTCGGGAGCATTTTTGTCATTTCCCCAAGCCTCCCATAATTTCTGACCCTGATTTGGACTTAAATTTGAGGTTCTACTGACATGAATAATTTCCTGCTCGGCCTCGGGCTGTTCTGCTTTTGTCTTTGTGAAGAACTGAAACCTTTTCTGATGAAATGTCCTGCAATTAAACTTCTTTTTCTGTCACAATCACTGACTGATTGGATTTAATGAGAGATGTGCAGAGACACACAGATCAGGTGAGGAAAACGCCAATACATCAACACCTGTCCGTTCCATTGATCCCAAAATCACTATTAATAAACTCAATATTAACACTTGCATGAATATTTAAACACTTCAAGATGACAGGCCATTGCATTACCATAAATGTTAATAGTAACACTTTAATGACATTCATTTGTTTTGTTTATACCACAGTAAATGTGCATTTAGTTTGTCTACTAAAATCAAAACGCAAATATAAATGAAAGCAATCGGAGACACACAGATGGAAAACTCAGAGGTTTTGTTTATCTAGAGCAAATGAAGTTTACAGATTGCGAATTCTACATGAACAAAAACAGGTCATATGTACAGCTGCCATAAAGCACAAAGATGAAATAAATACAGATGTGAATATGAAATATGAGCGTCTAAATCAAACGCACGCTCAGCATATGAAACTCTACATATCTTCCTCTACTTAAATTAGCAAAGCGTATAAACAAAACTCTGTCGTGTCTTTTCCCTTTTGTAAATGAACGTCTCTCTCAGGTGAGGTCCTGTGAGGTCTGTCTGCATTCATGTAGGATTTACAATATGCCAGTATGTCACTTTATATGTAATGATTATGATGTTTTTTTAACAGTGGTTTAAAACGTTTTTGTTCTGAAGACACAGCAAAAGATTTGAATGATTTCTTCCAGAAAGCTCTTTTTTAACGATTGCCTGCGTGCTGAAGACAAAATGAGAGAAAGAAAAACAATATGAAATACAATTTTAAAGTCTTGATTGTTATTTTAAATAATAGTCTTAACACAGACTAAAAGGATCGTAGACGATTAATTCAGACGAGTTATTTGTGAGGAATGTTCTTTGGGTCATTTTCTTTTCAGAGACGACGGATGTGTGAGCACATGGTGCGGCTTTTCAATCAAACCAGAAAATGTGAAATATTCAGCAATAGCACGATAGAGTAAACTCAACTCATATTTAAAACATCTTACAAAACGAGTAATCGTGCACTTTAATCGGCCTTTTAAAAACCAGAAAATTGGGTTCAAACAGTGATTTGACTACTAGCAAAATCCAATTTGGATTATTTTTGTTAAAGTTATTGCTCTAAAAAGTTACGAATTCCACGAATAACTTTGCTTCAGACATCGTGTTCAAGTGTCTCAATATTCGGTAAAACGAACGCCTTCGTTATTGATTTACTGTATATTTCATTAGCAAAATTAACTTCAGCTTTACGGATATTTTTATTAAAAAGGTCTCAACATGGTCCTTAACCACAAAAGGAAACGTGTTAAGCGTAAAATTCCTCCTTTGTGTTGAACATCACGGTCCTTTTAAAACACATTCAAGTTAAACGTGTCTTGTTTCTTCATGTGACTGAGGCTTCAAACAAATTCAGTTCTGGAATGAGAGATTATGCACCAAAATCATATACTAATATTTATCTTTCTCTTAGGCTTAACATCAAGCAAAACTTCCATTTAAACGCTTCATCTGTCGGCTGAAGTACTGTTAAAATACAGTCTCTGATCTTGCATATTTTTAAATGCCCAAAACGAATGTTTCCTTCACTCTGATATCTGTTAAGGGCTCAAAGAACAGGGCAGCAGCGTCTTGCGACGGGCATTACATTCACTCGTGACGTCACTGAAGCCAACACGCAACGCTTTAAAAGTAACGCAGCTTCTGATTGGCCGATCTGAAATGGAACTGATATGTAACATTATAGATGTTTTTAACTCTGTCATCATTTGTGCTCCAAAGAACAAAGTCATAAATGTTTGGAACGACATGATGGTGAGTAAATAATGGAGGAATCTTAAGATATACGGCACTGCAAAAACTGTCAAATAACCGCAACAGTAAAAACGAATACTACATTTAAAGAGAAACTAAATGCGATGAGAAACGTAACACTCTTCTGCTGCTGAATAAAATGCATAACATCAGTTTTACAGACGGGACGGTAATGTTGGCACAACCACTGCCTCACGTACAAATCTGATGTCTGTTTAAATGCAGATGCAAAAGAGTTGTTAACGCCTCTTAAAATAGTGTTAAATAAAGCATGTGCCTTTTAATAATGCATTTACACAGGATCTACTCGCACAACGGACAGCTGCAAGAGTTCTTTGTGCACGAGCGTTTGACAGAGTTAAAGGACGTATAAAACCAGCTGGATTCAGCGGGAATTGTCGGGGGCATCAGAGTTCAGCTGTGCGACGAGATGTCTGAAGAGCTGCTGCTGTTGCTGTTGGTGGTCTGAGCCCGTTTGATGTATAGATTCAACAGCTTCATCTGCAGGAGTCACAGGAAACACAAAACAATAGACTCGTGAGATCTCCTTCAAAATAGTCCCTTTGTTGACTACAGCACAGCATTTTGAGTAGGGGTGCATGAAATATTGGTGGCCAATATATTATTAATAATATATAAATATTATTATTGCACTGGTAGTGGAACAATCATTTACTTGCTTGCAAATAAAATTGTGCACCTCCGTTTGGTACTCACGGTCATTTTTGACCGGAAGGGTCAGATGAGAACCCTTTTATTTTGACGATGATGATAATGATACTATTTCCTCCTGACATAAAATGATAAAGGCCGCTGCTTGCTTTATAGTGGTACAGATATGATCAGATGCACACTGGAGATCTCTTCTGGTTCTCTCTCGTGATTGACGTGAATCTAGCGGCACTTACTGTCGCTTGTGTAAATTACACCTGCATCACATCGCAATGGCCACTGGAGGACTATTATCATTTTTGAGTGAATTCTGACATTCTTGTCACTTCAGTGGAGAAAGGGAAACAACATTACAGTTCAGTGCAATTTACCTTCCAGTTGTGACGATGCTTTTCCACGGACCCAACATATCATTTTAAAGAAGCATTTAAAGGTAAGACCCACATGAAAATCATGTTCGGAAGTATAGCTAAAATGAGTCATAAGTATTCCCTAATTTCACCGTCCGATCATCTGCAATAAAGAGGGCTTGACGTTGGACTTTCGATTTTCACAAAATACCATGTTAACATATCATGTGATGTACCTAATGCAGTCAGAAGTTAATGAATGGTCAGGGCCAATTAGTCTCCACGCTAACTGCAATACATGTCATACAGATCGTCTGATTTGGTTAAAAATGTGGAGTTGTTCTACATTTGAACATATTCTGTTTCCCTAATAAGGAGGCACTGTCACTGTTTTTCACGTTATAACATTATTCAAATACGGTTTGTTTGCATTCAGGTGTGATTAAATGTCACATCGCTGTTCTCTGGACTTCATTCACATATGCAATCTTGATTTAATAAAAAGTAACTAAAGTAATCTGATTACATTACTTTCTTATTGAAGTGATTGTATTAAGTTACTTATTATATTTGATAAGTAGTGAGTATTTGTAACAGATTACATTTAAAAAGTAACCCTCCCAACCCTGCCGAATACCTTAGGAGGGTTAAATAACGATCTGCCGGTTTCCACATTATGTCATATTTGATGAAGTAACGAGCGAAAATGCAACAAAAACATATCTGTATATTTCTAAAGGGAAATCATCACGTGTTTACACTTACTACTTTAGGGACTCATTTTTAATTTCAGTTATCGGCATCGGCCACAATGTGCTCAGTGCAATATCAGTGCATCCCTAAATGTTAGGCATCACAGATGCAAGGGGTTTTTTTTCCCAAAAGAATAACAGGAACGTAACAATTGTGCTTTTGGCCAAATTTTGCAGTGTAGTAAAAAAATATAGACGCAGCACAAAAATTATACGCAGGTGTCTCGAGATGCGTTTTTAAAGTTGAACATCTTTTTAACTCGACACAGTGTCTAAAGAACATGCCATTCCTGCTCAAGAAGCTGAAATGAATAGGGAGACAGCGCACGATGACTAATGCATGGTAATGTAGAAAAACTATTGAAAAACAGCGCAGATGCAAAAACACTTTCGGTGTGAACAGCCTCAAGGCAGCATTGCATGTATTCTTCATGAATTAGACAATCCCATAATGCATTATTACAAACTCAGTGCAAATAATAGTCCTAAATGGTGAGCCTTTTAGCGTTGTGCTGTTAGCTGATGAAAATTTGTTAAAGGAGACCTATTATGCCCCTTTTTCCAAGATGTAATACAAGTCTCAGGTGTAGCTCAAAATACACCACGGATCATTTGTTACACCATGTTATAAATGCCTCTTTTTGAGTGGAATCAAAAACACGCTGATTTCGTGTGTGTCTCTTTAAATGCAAATGAGCTGCTGCTCCCCGCCCCCTTTCCAGAAGAGGGCTGTGCCTTTACAGCTCGTGCTTTGGTTACTACAGCAACAACAAACCAGAAACTATATGACTGACAGCGTAAATACGGGAGTTCAGACAGGGCTGGACTGGGAAGAGAAACATCTTTTACTTTTTGCAACTGGCCCAAAAGTTGAGCAGGGGGGAGGTGTTCGCTGTCCTTTTCTGCATAACGCAGCGGCTCATTTTAGCTTATCGAGGCCGACCCACCAGCCCGCTCGGTTCTCCTGATGGCCAGTCCGCCCCTGATCGGCCCCAAAGTGCGTCGGCCCACTGACCAGTCCAGCCACATTATGCCATATTACCAGTCCAGCTTGTCCACAGTGTCTTCAGTGGCTCTGATGCCGGGAGTACATGAAGACTCTTATGTTCACTTTTACAGCAGAAACGAAAAGCGTTCATTTTGAGACACTGTTTTTGATGAATAGACATATAAGAAAGAGGAGTGGGTGCACTTTTAACATTGTAGGGTGGTTGTGTACACACTGCCGACTCACATTTATATACAAACACTGTGTAAATGTTAATTTTGCATAATATATTTAACAGATTCTTCAGTCAAATCAGCAACTTCTGAGTCTGTTTATTAAGTTTAATTTCAATTATGGTGTTGCCTTAGAAGGCAGCTGCCTATGTAGACAGTAGACAGCAAAGCAGGTCACATGGTTTTGGAGCAGAGACACATTGCGAATCAAATCTTTGGTTTATATGTGTTACAGTATATATTACCTTACTGCCGGTCAGCTGCTGTAGATGTGGCTTCAGATCTTCTCCAATAACAGAATAAATGGCCACCAGACAGAACACACTGGCCTTCCGCACACTGCTCTCTATGTTATCATACCCCTGAAACACACACACCATATTTACTGTAACAGCACTGGGACGCTCCACTGCTTGTATCGCTCCACATGTCTGTGTTTTTGCAGTGTTCCAGACAGACTGCGCGTGTGTACCTGTAGCAGTCCTGGTATAATGTCGGGTAGGAGCTGAAGCAGAAACTCCTGGGAAATGCGCTCGATGATTTTGGTCTGCATTTTAATAGCGGCAAGGTTGATGGGGTAATCGGCCGTCTGGATGATTGGACACAGAACTTTAGTGCACTGTTCAGAGTGGATGGAGCTCGCGAGTGTCAGTGCCGTTTCTTCTGCGGCCCGCACCACCTGTGGAGCACACAAACTCATGTACGGTGCCACAAACTTCAGAGATGCCAACTTCTGCTGCCAATCAAGTCAACAAGAAACCTGAATGTACTCCCATAATGTGATCTCTGAATGAAACAGAATAGAGTTCGACTGTTGGAGGGGACTTGATTGTATCCATCAGGCTTTGATTGGATGATGGGAAGTGTCTCTGTATTACGGAGGAACAAAATTAAAGCCTAAATAATTTTTTTTATATATATATATATAAATATAGTTCAATATACATTGTCTTATCATTGCTTTACTGGTTTGCCACAATGAAATACATGTTAATTATCTGAATGATTATTTTATAATATATAATACATTTATAATAAATTAAATATTGTTTGTATAATTATTTCAATTGTATTGAATTATTGTTATTTTAGGGGCTTTCTATTGTTAATCCAATGAACTAATCAGCATAAATTAATTCGATTAAAACTTTTAATTGATTGACACCTCTCATATATATGCTTCTTCAACAAAAACTGAAGAAGAAGAAAAATAGTCAAATCTGACATCAATTTAATTTATTCTTTTATTTCCTTATTTATGTATTATTATATTTATTTATTTTAACATTTCTTTGTCTGTATGGTGTTTGATAATGTTTTGAGACTTGAGAAAGACACGCTCCACTTTTTACCCAATGGACAAAGAAATGCAGAAATAAATACATTTGCAAATAATGAAATTAATTAATTTAAATTTTTTTATTTTAATTTTGGCAGCTTTGGTCCTCCATACTGTATGTGAATAAAATGCTTGGTGATGTCAGCTAAAAGGAAAAGTGTTTCAGAGGTGGAGCAAATTATTAAAAAAAAAACATTTATTTCTTTAGAAAAACTCAAATGAATCGTCCACAATAAGACCAGGAATGTGCATTAAGAAAGCAAACGGGTTGAAGTTTGGTTTCATGTCGACTTGAAGAGAACGGCTGATTTAAGTCAACACACTGAAATAGTTTTCGTCTCACCTCTTTGTGACAGTCTTTATGGGCCTCCAGTGTTTTCATGATGGTGAGTTCTGCGTAGTTTTTAAATCGTGCTGGTTGACTGCGCATGATCTCCTTCAGAACACGCAGCGCCAACGCTCGAATAGTGTGCTGCACAAAATACAGCAAACAAAATCAACACAATACAGACAACTACAGGTTTTCAATGCACACTATAAATCCGTGATTCAATTGAAATCCCTGAGGGGGCGTTCATACAGGACACGTTTTTGCATCCCGTCTGTAATTGTTTCAGGGTTCACACCTTTTTGACCAATGAATTTTCATGACTTTTCCAGTCGTTTGTGATGAATGGAAATTGAATTTTAGACTGATTTGTAAACTCTTGACCAATTTATTGAGAAGAAAGATTCGCTCACAAATTAAACATCATTATGATTTGTGATGTAAAACAATCAATCACAGTTATTATCATATACATATATATATATATATATATATATATTACAGTATATTGTATTGAAAAACTGAAATAATGACCCTTCAGACATTATGTGCATTATGTGAGTTAGTTTAGCATGATTAATGTGTGTATTTAGAGGTGTATAATAAAGAGTCTCTCACATCTTTATCTCCCAGCGTCTCCAATAGCAACAGCAGGATGGTTTTAAAATGCTCCTCCCACACGGACAGACTGTCGTCACGAGTAACCTTCAACAACTCCAGCAGAGCGGCCCGCCTCTCCTCCACACGCTCGCTGTGATTGGACAGCTCCTTCAGCAGGTCACCAACCATCTCCGGGTGCTGCCCGGGTCCTGACCAATCAGAATCAGCAACAAGAAACGCAAAATGAAAAATGAAACGTAAAATCATGAAACGTTGCAATAACTAAAAACTACTATGAGCAAATATTAAAAAAATAAAAAGTATTTATTTATTTATGTAAAATGAAAAGTGACATGAAAGGTAATCGGTCACTTTCACCTATCAAAAAATAGAGGGTGATATTATTTATTTATGCTTTTCAATGTACGTTTCATTACTGATTGCAACATCCTATGATGTTTTCATGTATTTATTTGTAAATAAATATTCATAAATAATATATATATATAGTGTCTGTTTAATTCCTCCATAAATATTCAAAACCAATATTTAATGAATATTTAATAATAGGATTGTGGAAGCGTATTTTCCATTTATTTTCTCCATTTCAGGAAAGGTCTTCAAGAAATGATGCAGATCTAATCACTCTGGGTTTTTAAGTCTTAAATGTTTTAAAAGTCGACATGAACTCAAAATTTACCCTATTTACTTCCTTAAAGCAAGATCCTGAACAAAACGATCTTTGAACGCGCAGATTGCGCATGCGATTAGCGCACGGAATTGCACTAATTAGCGAGTCCACAAGGTGGCAACACTCACATTTGAGCTGTTGCTGTCACAAAGATGCGCTATTCCTGTTTCCACGGTAACAGCGACTTTTCTGATTGGCGGATCTCATTGCCAAAGTATACTATGGTTTTCCGCATGTGTCTCGTGCACGGTGCGGAATTTCACCATGAGCACAGTGCGCGCGGACTGTCCGAGAACTTGCCAATTAAAGATTTTTTTTAATAATGCACAACCTCGGAGTCACGGTAGACCTGTGTTTTTACATTATCGCAAAATACATTTTGCTATGAAGATCTTGAATGGGACTTAATTCCAGAACACAACTACTGCCAGCAGATAAACTAAATACTCTCATACCTGCAGACAAACTCTTAGGATGTATGATTTTGTTTTCCCCACACTCTTGTTGACGACCTGAAAGGAAAAGCAAAAACGGTGATATGTTTTTTTTACGGACGACATGTAATTCCATCATAGATCAGTTCATTTATTTACTGTCTCCACGTTGCTCCACGTCTTCGAACACAGCGAGCGCTCCTTTCTCGTAGGGGCTGATGGAGTCGCTGTAGTTGTACGGGTTGTACTCCCGTGACCACAGCCCGCTGAACGCCCGCGGGGACGGTGTGTTTAATAATGACGTCTTGTTGTCCAGTGCAGTTCGGCCCCCCTCCATCAGACCTGCAGATAGCCGAGGGTCTGCACACGACGACGCCAAACCCGTCTGACAGAGAGAGAAAACAAAAGTAATACATTTTTATCGGCAACTATCGGCATAGTCCAAACAGTCTTGTTATATTATATTGTTTTGGAATTTCTGTTGTGTGTCCCATGTGCTACACTGTTTGTTTCTGTTCCCTGTCTTGTTTTAAGGCCCCGCCCCCTCGTTTCCCTGTTCAAACATTGCAGATCATTTCTTCTGTGTTTCCTGTCCAAGGCGGTCTGATATAGTGCTTTCAACTATTTCATGATTGGTCACTTCATATGTTGGTCAAACAATCTGTTCCTGCCTAAGTGGGCGGTTCTTAATCAGAATGTCCAGGCCTTTTTTTTTCTTCTCCCCAATTTGTAACGCCCAATTCCCAATGCGCTCTAGGTCCTCATGGTGGCGTAGTGACTCGCCTCAATCTGGGTGGTGGACGACGAATCTCAGTTGCCTCCGCGTCCGAGACCATCAATCCGCGCATCTTATCACGTGACTTGTTGAGCGCGTTACTACGGAGACCTAGCGTGTGGAGGCTTCACGCTATTCTCCGCGGCATCCACGCACAACTCACCACACGTCCCACTGAGAGCAAGAACCACATTATAGTGACCACGAGGAGGTTACCCCATGTGACTCTACCCACCCTAGCAACCGGGCCAATTTGGTTGCTTAGGAAACCTGACTGAAGTCACTCAGCATACCCTAGATTCAAATTTGCGACTGCTGGTGTGGTAGTCAGCGTCTTTACTTGCTGAGATACCCAGAACCCCGTGTGGACCAGACCTTAGGACGATTGCTAAAACACTTGTGGCTGGTTTTGATGGCCATGAGTTTTTGAATATCTTTGACTATTTTGAGTGCTTCTTCTTTTTAAGCATATGAAGCATTAGAAAAACGCAGTGGCTCACCGTATCTTCCCTCTTGCCATCACGTTTGATCGGCTCTAGAATGTCCTCCTGACTGCGGAAACTGAAGCTTTGGATGGCTTCGGTTACGCCTCTCAAAGAGCTGAAGATCTCTTCAGAGTTCATGTTCTCTGTGTCGTACTCCAACATACTGCACACATACACACAGCGAAGTGAGACCGCCATTTTAAACATAAAACACAGGACAGGACACAATCATGTGGAGACGTGATGAATGCTTGAGCAGCTGCAAAGTTAAAGTGACACATTTTACACGATTGACAGACATCTGCATTCGCAACGTGCACTGCAACAAGTAATCTGTGAGATGAAAGACTAATCCAAGACAGATTCTTGCACAGAGACAAATGTTATGAGAGTGAAATTTGATGTAAGAAAATGAATCGCAAAAATACAGTTCATGATTTTACAAGTTTGCACTTCAGCAGACATTTTTCAAACATTAATTTAAGGAATGTTTTGGGTTCAATGGCAAATGTCGGAAGCATTTGTGGTACAAAGTTGTTTACCACAGTCAGCAACTGACCTGTCCCTCAAGCCTCAAGTGTTTTCAAGAACAAATTGCTTTCAATAAAAGTAAACAAGACATCAATCATTTTTTGCATTAGCACATAGGAGATTAAAACCAATTTATTATTTGAACAGTAAAGTTGTTGACATTTTTTAAAGAGGAACTACTTTTCTAGGTGGAGAAAGTTCTGGTTATATCTTACAGATGTTACAGAGCACAACAGTGCCCGCCCACTTCTTCAGCCATCTTGGTTCCAGAAGTAGTTTTTGTGCATCCTGACCCAAACCAACCAGCTTCGAGGTGAATCACAACTTTACAAACTTTGATTTGAACCAAAAAAAGTTTTTGAAAATCAAACAAAAAGACAAAGATACAAGACTGTGTCCTTAACGATTTTAATGAGGGAATGAACTACAATTCCATGAAGCATTGCGAATGATGTAACTGAATTAAATATAATATAAAAATATAAAAATATTGATTTAAAGCTGTTTATTATAAGTATCTAACCTATGTTTTTAAAGTTTATTGCGAAATATTCAGATATGGAAATATACAAGTCGATTGAGTGTGTAGTTCACAGTGCATCATGGGAGTGGGCAGTCGCCGCAGAGCTCTTTTGGCGCGCTTTGTTTGCCGTAGCTCTCTAATTGGTGGGTCGTTCCCCCTCAGGATCATGGGTAGTGTAGTTCTTCAAAAGGAATTCTAGTAGTAAACATGTTTTTTTTTTTTAACAATGAAGTTGAAATAATGCAAACTATTGTTTTAACAGAAGCATATACCATTGATTAACCCCAGAGACTTTCAGTGTACGTGCGTTGCTGTAAATGCGATTTTGGATCAAAGTGATTTTCTGTAGTAATCGATAACATGTCATGGATACTATACTTGTTTTGAGCCCAGAACATTTCTTTAATAATATGCCATGCAATGAATTGATAAAGTTCACTCTACTATAAAAAAAATAATTATTGCACAAGGTATTTCTTCTCTCATGTAGAGACGATGTAAGATCTTAACACCCGGCCGAGGTGCGTTACCTGGGCGCGTATGCCCTCCGAAGAGCTCGAAGAGGGGCCGTGGAAGGGCCGGGGTGGGGGGGAGTGAGGGGAGAGAAAAACTTTGAGCTCCACGCCCATAAACGGCTGACCCGAGAAAGAGAGAGAGAGATAGAGAGGTGTAGAAATAAAGTGGAGGAAGAAAGAAAGAAATACAGAAAGTAAGAAAGAAAGGGGAAACAGAGTGAAAGAGGCTAATACTCAAACTAAACCCCAGAGAGCTTTGATTTACACCATGACCAAACTGGTCTAATCTTACAAATCCTGTCAAGAACATGTCCCGGTCATATTTCACCCCAAAATCAAAAGATGCAAATAATAAATTATATTTTGCATGGGGCTGTCAACCATAAAACAAATGTTTTAATCAAATAAATGACCTGAAATGCCAATTAATTAATCAACTTAATGGTGCATATAAATATACAGTATATGCTTAGAAAGGCCCTCAAATTAGAATAATTTAATGCATAGTGATAAAATTACAAAAAATACTTATTTTAATATGTAAATAAATTATAAATAATCATTTTAAATGTCTACTTAAATAATTATAAATTGAGTTTGTCAGTGTGTCCAAGATAGATTTATTATAAGAGCTTTTCTAAGGTACACATGTGTCAGATTAATGCTTTTGGAGCGTTTCACTTTGGTTGTGTCATGTCATAAACAGAGTTTTAGGTCACTGTGTAGTTTGAAACTTAGAAAAACACATCTCAAGATTCCAGCATTTGAAATTGTTCTCCGTCCAGCTGTGTGTGAACACAAGAACGTGTTCACATCTTGTGCTGTCTTTACATCAGGAGTTTCGCTTACTGCCCCCTGCTAAAAACAGTTGGTACTTCAAACTTGTATATTTATTTATTGTTCCTCCCCTTTTCTCCCCAATGTTGGAATGCCCAATTCCCACTACTTAGTAGGTCCTTGTGGTGGTGCGGTTACTCACCTCAATCCGGGTGGCAGAGGACAAGTCTCAGTGTTCTCCGTTTCTGAGACCGCTTGTGGATGGGTTCATGTTCTCACTGCGAGAACCTTACCATGGCAACGCTGCAGTCGCGGCTTCCCTTCCTAAAAAGGAATGGCAGTCCAGCCGCCCCCCGCGTCGTTCCTTCTTCCCATGGGATTGAGGACGACCCGGCTGGCGATGGAGGCGATTTGGGGACGGCATCGGGCTCGGTTTCGCCGGGTACATCCCCACAAACCACCCACCCCCCAACAAGCTCGTTGACTTCCGCCCGGGCTCGGGGTGACAGCGGCTCGCCTCACAGCCAGTCTGCCTATCCTCTTAAGCCCCCTGAGCTGGAGGATGAGCTCGCCACTGCATCGGAGAGTGTTCTGGCGTCTGACGCGGAAGACTCGACACTGCTGCCACCCTCGGGTCAGCATGCCCAGTCAGAGACTGACGCTCAGATGGCCGACATGCTTGCCCGAGCTGCCGTCAGCGTGAGGTTGGACTGGAACCCTCCATCGTCCCCACAGCCTTCGTGGCTGGATAATTGGTTCCTCAGGTCTAAGCGCCGCTCACAGCCACCCCGGTTCCTTTCTTCCCGGAAGTGCATGATGAGCTGACGAGGTCGTGGAAGGCAACTTTTACTGCCCGTAATCGAACCCCTCGCTCATCCACTCTCACTACCCTCGACGGCGGAGTGGTCCACAGGTACTCGGCGGTCCCCCAAGTGGACAGAGCGGTTGCGATCCACCTGTGTCCCAAGAACGCCGCCACCTGGCGGGAACGCCCGGTGCTCCCCTCCAGGGCCTGTAGAATGACGTCGTCACTGACCTCTAAAGCCTACAGCGCCACCGGACAGGCCGCTTCCACCTTGCATGACATGGCCCTCCTGCAAGTTCACTTGGCCAAGGCACTTAAAGATCTGCACTTGGGTAGTCCTGACCCCGACGTGTTGCAGGAACTGCGCTCATTGACCGACCTCGTCCTCAGGGCCATGAAGGTCACAGAGCGGACAATCGGGCAGGCGATAGCTTCCTCAACGCACCTGTCTCCCAATTCTTCTCTTCGGTCTCGCCCAGCAGTTCTCAACGGTGAAGAAGCTGACGGAGCCCATCTCTCATATCATGCCCCGCTACGCCACCAGCATGGGCCGTGCTCCATCTGTCTGCTGAGGGCGTCCTCCTGCGGCTTCAAGAAAACGTGCAGCTCCGCCTCAACCTGGGCCCAGCTCTCAGCCCCAGCGTCCAGGACCCGGAGGGCTTCCAAGCATTCCTGAGACAGACGACCCAGAAATCGTGACATTTGCTATGGAGCTCGTAAGCAGACCCCTCCATCCCCCGTGGAGGGCCGGAAGGAGAATCCTCAGTTCAGTTTGTTTTCTTTGCCATACCAAATTCTCAATAAAGGAGTAATTTCATATTTCTCTTGGTCACCTGGCCCGTAAATGCCATTCTCACGGCACCCCGGTGCCACACCTCAACAGTCCCTGCCCTGTGGACATCGCGCCAACAAACCCACGACTGTTTCCCCCCCGGCCGGCCAGTTCTGACTAGTCTAGAGGACGCTTCCATGGGACCTCCTCCTCAGTCACTAACCCGACCCCCTGCCGGGTGTGTGGAACAATGTAAGTGCTTTGAGTCTTCCCTCAGCACCAGAGCCTTGGGACACACTTTTGCCCCCCGACGCCGTATTATCTGCTCCGCCCTGCTGCTCCGCCCCGCCGGGTACTTCAAAAACAATCGTCCCCTTAGTACCCCTAGCATGGAGCTTGGATGCGTGGCTTTCACTTCCCAATCTGTCACGCTGGCTGGCCAGGACCATCCGACTCGGTTACGCAATTCAGTTTGGAAATCGCGACTCTCTTACTCAAAGAAACAATAGAGCCTATAACAATAGAGTCCCTCCTGCCGAGATGAAGAAGGGTTTCTACAGCCCTTACATCATCGTACCCAAGAAAGGCGCCGGCTTACGACCGATCATGGACTTGCAAGATTTCAACCAGGCTTTGCACAAACTCACGTTCAAAATGCTCACGAAAGACACATCTTAACTTGCGTCCAGCATCTAGATTGGTTCGCATCGGTAGACCTGAAGTATGCATACTTCCACGTCTCAATCTTGCCTTGACATTGACCCTTTCTACGGTTCGTGTTGACAGCCAGGCATATCAGTACAAGGTCCTCCCCTTCGGCATGTCCCTGTCCCCTTGCGTCTTTATGAAGGTCACAGAGGCAGCCCTTGCCCCGCTTCGGGAAGCAAGTGTTTGCATACCCAACTACCTCGACGACTGGCTCATCCTGGCTCACTCCCGAGTTACTGTGCGTCCACAGGGACCAGGTGCTCAGGCACCTCAGCCGCTTAGGGCTTCAGGTCAACTGGGAAAAGAGCAAGCTTGCCCCGGTTCAGAGCATCTCTTTTCTCGGCATGGAGTTAGACTCAGTCTCACCTTGTTCAGGAAGCACCACGGCACGCACCGTGTGTTTATCACTCCCGCCTGACGCCAGACTTTCACATGTCACAACTCGCCCGCTGTCTCCTCCTTTGGAGCCAGCAGTGATTCAAGTCGCTGCGTGCCACTCACATCCCGGGCAGCCTCAACGTGGCAGCAGACGCGCTATCGCGACAGGGTACGCCCAGCGGAGAATGGAGGGTCCATCCCCAGTCAGTCCAGCTGATTTGGGAACGGTTCAGCAACGCACAGGTAGACCTATTCGCCTCCCTAGAGACCTTCTGCAAGTATGCATTTCCCCCAGTGAGCCTTCTTGCACAGGTGCTATGCAAGATCAAGGAGGACGAGGAACAAGTCATTCTGGTGGCCCCCTACTGGCCCTCTTGGACTTGGTTCTCGGATCTCGTGCTCCTCGCGACAGCCCCTCCCTGGCGAATTATCCTGAGGAAGGACCTTCTTTCTCAGGGACGGGGCACCCTCTGGCATCCGCGTCCAGACCTCTGGAACCTCCAAGTCTGGCCCCTGGACGGGATGCGGAAGATCTAGCTGGCCTACCACCTGCTGTCATAGACATGATCTTCCAGAAGGCTATGACGATCTTATAAGGCATTGGGGAAGGGTATGTGAAGTCTGACACGGCCTGTCGTTTTGCCACGCAACTGCCTGCCCGCACCTGTGTCAGCAGCGCACATACATGGTTCAGCACATGGCATGATTAAACTTGGACCCCTAGTGTCGCTTCTTCAACACAAGGTCGAAGTGAGCGACAGACGGGGAATGTCTAGGTTACTGTTGTAACCTCCGTTCCCTGATGGAGGTAACTAGACGTTGTGTCCTCCCAGCCACATTGCTGAACCGAGCCACTGTTACGGCCGAACCTCATTGTCGGGTCCTCAGGCAAAATCCTGAATGAACAGATGCATTTTCCTCTCTTTATACCCGTATGTCTTGCAAATTCTGTCTGCCAATTTCTCATTGTTCAGAGATGTGCGAGGCTTTCAAGAGGGACCCCTAGTGTCGCTTCTTCGACACAACGTCTCGTTCCCTCCATCAGGGAATGGAGGTTACATACGTAACCTAGACGTTAATGTGTAATCTTATGTATTCTGAGGTGAGAATACAGCTGCTTATACAGTGTGTTTGCGGTAAGATGTTGTTGTACCTGGGTGAAAGTCCTCCATGAGAACGGTTAGTGGGTGACGTCAGGGGGCTCGTCCGGGAAACAGGGTTTCTCGGCGGCATTCGTCCGACTGTATTGCTGGGTGATGCCTGAGATTGAAGAAAAATACAGAAATGTTAGCAAGCATTGCATACTGCCATATTACTAAATACAGTGTTTTTAGAACAAAAGTCTGGACACATCTATTCATATATATATATATATATATATATATATATATATATATATGTATAATATCATTTAATTTCTATTTTTCTCCTGTTACATTCAGGTAATTTTTTACCCAATTGAGTTAAAAACTAAAAAAAAAAAAAAAGAATCTTAAATGAATATTCTAGGTTCAATACAAATTAAACTCAATCAACAGAATTTGTAAGATAATTTTGTTGATTACCAGAAAAAAATCAATTTCAACTCGTTCCTCCTTTAGCAAACATCAAGGTCACAGTGAGACACTTACAATGGAAGTAAATGGGGCCAATTTTTGGAGGGTTTAAAGGCAGAAATGTTAAGCTGTAATTTTATAAAAGCACTTACATGAATTCTTCTGTTTCAAGATGTTTAAAATGTTGTTTTTTACAGTCATTTAAAGTTTTAGGGTTTGTTGACAACCATTATGGTAATGAAGATGTAAAATTGGCTTTAACTTTACACAGATCCACATATTTTCTCACACTAAAATCATGTTTACACACATATTCAGGGTTCCCACTCTTTTCAAAACACATTTTTCCAGGACATTTTATGTGCCACACGGTTGTAATATTTAAACAAAAACACACAAGAGATCATTAAATTGTGGTTATTAGAGGGTTATTTTTCCAAAATTCCATATTTGACAGTTTCATTATATTTCATCCTCAAAATGGTGTCTAATCAAATTTCAATAAAACTATAATCAAATGAAAATACAATTATTTTAATAATTAATAACATTTTTAAACATTGTATTATTTTTATCAAATGAATTTATTTTCTACAAAATCCTCACAGCATAATCCGAAACAACACAAAGATATTTTTATCAAATAAAAAGCAGCACAACAGAACATCACAGATGTGAGATATTGCCTTAATACATTTTTATTATTATTATTTAATTACATTAAACATGATCTTTTTTTCCCCATTTCATGTGTCCATTTAAAACGAGCTGTTATTTTTGTGTTTCTGTGCGTTGGCTGCATGACTAAGTGTGATTATTAATCCCCAAAAAGCTTTGATTTCATTACAATAAATACATAGTCTGTATGTGCTGCACACTTCAGAGTGCTCTGCTCACTGTCATCTGCAACAAACACGCACACACACACACACACACACACACACACACACACACACACACACACACACTCACACCCAGAGCACATGTGACGTTCATGATGAAGTGTTTTCAGTGTACGAGCTGCCGCTTCACACATTCATTTTGAAGCATGCAGCACATGCAGATTATATATTTATTTAATTAAATCGCAGCCTTTTGTGGTTTAATAATCACACCTGGACATATCGAGCTATAGTTTTTTTTATTGAATTTAATCATGCATTCAAAAATTCACTTTTGTCACAAATATGTCATATTCATTGACATTTTCCATTTTATAGCTAATGCAACTTTTGAATTCAGCTATCCGTGTTTTCCACATTGCGGAAATCGTAGGGCCCTACATGTGACGGCGGTGTAAGCAGACTCTTAATCTACACACTGAGGTGTAAAGGCCGCATCATCACCACGCTGCTACTACCTCGGGTGTAAATTCATTATCAAAAAAATTTTAATCTGCGTCTGACCGTCGTCGTTATCTAAAGTTTACAACTCAAATGTGTTTGTTGTTAACCCTATAGCAGCGTTGGAATGAAAACATTCTGCACTATATCAGTACTTGAAAATGTTACAAAAACATGAGTTCAAATCCAGGACGTGCTGAGTGACTCCAGCCAGGTCTCCTAAACAACCAAATTGGGCCGGTTGCTAGGGAGGGTAGAGTCACATGGGGTAACCTCCTCGTGGTGGTGATTAGTGGTTCTCTCAATGGGGCGTGTGGTGAGTTGTGTGTGGATCGTGGAGAGTAGCATGAGTCTCCACATGCTGTGAGTCTCCGCGGTGTCATGCACAACGAGTCACGTGATCAGATGCGTGGATTGACGTCTCAGAAGCGGAGGCAACTGAGACTTGTCCTCCGCCACCCGGATTGAGGCGTGAAACCACGCCACCACGAGGACCTACTAAGTAGTGGGAATTGGTCATTCCGAATTGGGAGAAAAGGGGGTAAAATTTTTTAATAAAAATCAATTTGTAGCACAACTGATGTGATGCTGTTTTCTGATGAAATGCACTTTTAAAAAGCTTGTGTTTAATGTGTAAAACAGGCCTATGCCAATGTTCAAGTTTATAATCAAAAGGGAGGTGTGCTGTACATCTGCTGTACTCTCCCGGGCATTATTGACCCAAACAAAAGATCATAAGAAACAGAAACTCAGTCAAGTGTGTAGTAGAGTAAAATCATTAATGGGTGTCTGTACCACTGCAGCGACGTGACTGTTGTTCTTTAGATGGTTGTGTAGAAGTTTTGTAGCTCCATCCTGGAAGGTTTTGGGAAGGGCGCCCAACAACATGGTGAATTCTGGTGTGTTCAGCTCAAACAGGGCGATCAAAACCATCTGTGCTGCCTGAAAAAAGACAAAAACCATGACAGAGGAGAGAAATACACAAATATTTACTTTTTCCTTAAATTCTGAAAAGTAAACAAGACATATATTATCATTATAAATGATCATAGAAGGTAAAAATGACTGTCTAGTGTAATTTTTATCATAAGACAAAAACAAGTGCCTGCCTATTTTTTCAGCATCCACAAGTATTTCCCATTCATTTTTTCATAGAGATTTCCTAAAGGCCTCCATAAAAGAGTTATGAGTCATGTATCAAAGCAACCAGCTCCGAGGTGAATCGCAACTTTACAAACTTTGATTTGAAGCAAACAAAAAGAAGACAAATACTGAGTAGTCTTTAATGAGGGAATGAACTACAATCCCATAAAGCATTGTGAATGAAGTAATCAAATGAAAAAAGATGGAAAAATATAAAATGATTTAAAGTTGTTGATTATAAGTTTAGCAGAAAATATAAACATTTCATTGCAAAATATCCAGATATACACAAATATATGAGTGCGCCTTGATTGCGTCATTCACAGTGCATCATGGGAGACGACGGAGCTGCAGAGCTCTATTGGCGCACTTTGCTTGCCGTGATTCTCTGATTGGTGGATCTAGGCTCTGCACACTTCCTATGAAATCGAAGAATAAACAGGTGTGACATCATTTAAAACTAAATCTGGAGAAAAAAGTGAAGGTGTTTTTATGTTTGTTTCGGTGGTTCGCCAGTGCAACAGTCTGACTGACTGCTAAAAACCTTCTTACTGCTATTGGTCCGTGTTATCGGTAGAAGTAATCTGGAGCTCCACCTACTTTGAGGCAGACAGCTAATTCCCGTTCAGTCAATTACGATCAGTTCACATGAACACACAAGCATGTAGCGTTATTAGCAAGCTGGTGCAAATTTGATAATTCGTGCATCTACCCATGTAAGATACAGTGTCCCAATCATCACTGTTTCATCTGTATTCTACCCATTAACACTCTTTCTTACACCCATCTTTTGCTTTCGGTGCATATTATGAGTGTAATCAGTGCATATTATTGCCCCATATAGCATGTTAGCGCAATAGCGCCATGAATACAAAAGGTAAACATTACAAATTACACATTATCTAGTGCATATTATGGCCGCCTATAGCATGTTAGCACCATCAATGCAAAAGGTAAACATTACAAATTACACATTCTCTAGTGCATATTATGGCCGCATATAGCATATTAGCACAATGAATACAAAAGGTAAACATTACAAATTACACATTATCTAGTGCATATTATGGCCGCGTATAGCATGTTAGCACCATCAATGCAAAAGGTAAACATTACAAATTACACATTCTCTAGTGCATATTATGGCCGCCCACGTAAGCATGTTAGCGCCATGAATGCAAAAGATAAACAATACAAATTACACATTATCTAGTGCATATTATGGCCGCGTATAGCATGTTAGCGCCATGAATGCAAAAGGTAAACATTACAAATTACACATTATCTAGTGCATATTATGGCCGCGTATAGCATATTAGCACAATGAATACAAAAGGTAAACATTACAAATTACACATTATCTAGTGCATATTATGGCCGCGTATAGCATGTTAGCACCATCAATGCAAAAGGTAAACATTACAAATTACACATTCTCTAGTGCATATTATGGCCGCCCACGTAAGCATGTTAGCGCCATGAATGCAAAAGATAAACAATACAAATTACACATTATCTAGTGCATATTATGGCCGCGTATAGCATGTTAGCGCCATGAATGCAAAAGGTAAACATTACAAATTACACAGTATCTAGTGCATATTATGGCCGCATATAGCATGTTAGCGCCATGAATGCAAAAGGTAAACATTACAAATTACACATTATCTAGTGCATACTATGGCCGCGTATAACATGTTAGCGCCATGAATGCAAAAGTTAAACATTACAAATTACACAGTATCTAGTGCATATTATGGCCGCGTATAGCATGTTAGCGCAATGAATGCAAAAGGTAAACATTACAAATTACACATTATCTAGTGCATACTATGGCCGCGTATAGCATGTTAGCGCCATGAATGCAAAAGGTAAACATTACAAATTACACATTATCTAGTGCATACTATGGCCGCGTATAGCATGTTAGCGCCATGAATGCAAAAGTTAAATATTACAAATTACACAGTATCTAGTGCATATTATGGCCGCGTACAGCATTTTAGCGCCATGAATGCAAAAGGTAAACATTACAAATTACACAGTATCTAGTGCATATTATGGCCGCATAATAGCATGTTAGCGCCATGAATGCAAAAGGTAAACATTACAAATTACACATTATCTAGTGCATATTATGGCCGCGTATAGCATGTTAGCGCCATGAATGCAAAAGGTAAACATTACAAATTACACAGTATCTAGTGCATATTATGGCCGCGTAATAGCATGTTAGCGCCATGAATGCAAAAGGTAAACATTACAAATTACACATTATCTAGTGCATATTATGGCCGCGTATAGCATGTTAGTGCCATGAATGCAAAAGGTAAACATTACAAATTACACAGTATCTAGTGCATATTATGGCCGCGTATAGTATATTAGCACCATGAATACAAAAGGTAAACATTATAAATTACACATTATCTAGTGCATATTATGGCCGCGTATAGCATGTTAGCGCCATGAATGCAAAAGGTAAACATTACAAATTACACAGTATCTAGTGCATATTATGGCCGCGTAATAGCATGTTAGCGCCATGAATACAAAAGGTAAACATTACAAATTACACATTATCTAGTGCATATTATGGCCGCGTATAGTATATTAGCACCATGAATACAAAAGGTAAACATTACAAATTACACATTATCTAGTGCATATTATGGCCGCGTATAATATATTAGCACCATGAATACAAAAGGTAAACATTACAAATTACACAGTATCTAGTGCATATTATGGCCGCGTAATAGCATGTTAGCGCCATGAATGCAAAAGGTAAACATTACAAATTACACATTATCTAGTGCATATTATGGCCGCGTATAGCATGTTAGCGCCATGAATGCAAAAGGTAAACATTACAAATTACACAGTATCTAGTGCATATTATGGCTGCGTAATAGCATGTTAGCGCCATGAATGCAAAAGGTAAACATTACAAATTACACAGTATCTAGTGCATATTATGGCCGCGTAATAGCATGTTAGCGCCATGAATGCAAAAAGTAAACATTACAAATTACACAGTATCTAGTGCATATTATGGCCGCATAATAGCATGTTAGCGCCATGAATGCAAAAGGTAAACATTACAAATTACACATTATCTAGTGCATATTATGGCCGCGTATAGCATGTTAGCGCCATGAATGCAAAAGGTAAACATTACAAATTACACATTATCTAGTGCATATTATGGCCGCGTATAGCATGTTAGCGCCATGAATGCAAAAGGTAAACATTACAAATTACACATTATCTAGTGCATATTATGGCCGCGTATTGTATATTAGCACCATGAATACAAAAGGTAAACATTACAAATTACACATTATCTAGTGCATATTATGGCCGCGTATAGTATATTAGCACCATGAATACAAAAGGTAAACATTACAAATTACACATTATCTAGTGCATATTATGGCCACGTATAGCATGTTAGCGCCATGAATGCAAAAGGTAAACATTACAAATTACACAGTATCTAGTGCATATTATGGCCGCGTAATAGCATGTTAGCGCCATGAATGCAAAAGGTAAACATTACAAATTACACATTATCTAGTGCATATTATGGCCGCGTATAGCATGTTAGCGCCATGAATGCAAAAGGTAAACATTACAAATTACACAGTATCTAGTGCATATTATGGCCGCGTAATAGCATGTTAGCGCCATGAATGCAAAAGGTAAACATTACAAATTACACATTATCTAGTGCATATTATGGCCGCGTATAGCATGTTAGCGCCATGAATGCAAAAGGTAAACATTACAAATTACACAGTATCTAATGCATATTATGGCCGCGTATAGCATGTTAGCGCCATGAATGCAAAAGGTAAACAGTACAAATTACACATTATCTAGAGCATATTTATTACTTTAAATTATGATTGAGTAGTTAAAACAGATAATTTTACTGATCTCGAGTGAATTATATGCTATTATTCTACTATGAAGTCATTGATAACACATTTTAATGTCATACAAGTTGATGTTTTACATGTAGTATAAATGCTCCCCTAAACGCCCCCACCTGCAACGTGGATGGTGTCTGAATGTTTGCAAAGCATTTGTCGTTGCTCAGCTGTTTCAAACTTTTTTTTGGCTCTGAGCGAAGAACAAAGAAGCACTTTCTCTTCAAGATCATGGGTAGCGTAGTTCTTTACCAAGAATTCCGCTATTAAATGCGATTTCTAAAAAAGTTACGTTGAAATAAAGTGTACTAATTCTTCAACAGAAGCATTCACCATCGATTAACTACCTCTGTCTGTCTTAAAAGTTAATGAGTTATTGTTAAAATTGCACTTTATAGGTTTTTATTTAAAAACAATATTTTTTATTTGAAATTTTGTACATAACCTTGTGTTCTAACAGCTGCAATCATAAAAAGTGAGGTTAGGACGCAGTACAACGAGACAGGAATTTCGCTGCTAATAAAAATGTTAAAGTTTCAAAATAAAGTTTGTTTGAGATGCACTGCAGAAGCATTAAGTGGCACAGAAATCAAGACAGACAGGTAACAGCCGCTCAAAAGTTGACATGCTGATTGGTTGAGAATGTGATCAAACGTCCAAGCAAAACTACCCCGATCCTTTGCAGGACAAATAGAAATTCCCACAGTGTTTTTTGTTGCAGACAGCAGCAGTGTTAGAAAAGCCCAGATGACCTCAGAGGGACCATGCGTAGAGGTCAGAGGTTAAAGGTCAAGGTTCGGGGGTCACTACCTGCTTACATCTCTCCTCCACGTCACTTCCCCCTGGCAGGGAGGCCACAGTCGAGCTCCGGCCCGACACCTCCTCATTCACCCAGCTGTGGAGACTCTAACAGCAAGTATGAGACACATCAGAACACTTCCTGTACGGCCGCTCATGCGCCTTTTAACAACTCTACATAGCGAACAAAACATTACTATTCTATTACTATCACATATTTAGTTGACAAATAATTTGACTATATTTTTTCACACCTCACAGATGCTTTATTTACAAATGTTTTTTAATGGGGATACAATGACACCCGGGACGGAGAGGTTTGGCGAACTTGGTGTGCGCAAATGTTAAGTTTGCACATATGTACAGAGATGATTTCACCTCTAAAGAAATAAATTGTGCCAAAAATGACCAAAAAAATTTGTTAAACAGCAACTGTAAGTGGGGTGGCCAATTGAGGTGGCCAGGCTTCGGTCCATGGTGGCCATGGCCACCCTTGGCCACCCCCTAGCACTGCCACTGTGTGGTGGGTCAGTTCTCCTGATTCGAACAGCAGGATATTGACTACACTGACTCTCTACTGGGCTGGCAGAGATTGTCCAGTGGGTTGGCCCTTCCCAGTGGGGGATTTAAGGCGACCTTCAGGCCACATGCATGCCCTACTGTCCTACTCTGATTCCCCCTGAATGGTGACCCATCCCGTATCTCCGCGGTATACCTCCTCCCTTTATTTATATATTTTTATAATTAATTTTTTCGTAGTTATAGCATATATACAAAAAATATAATTTTCCTCTCCCCTCTCTACTCTTTATTCCACAGCTTGCCTTACATATATATTTATATACATACTGAATAGAGACGTACACAACACAACCTCACACCTACACTTCACATAATCACATGCAAATCCTGTTTTGTTTGTTTTTGGTTTATTGTTTTGTTTGTCCTGTATTTATGTCGCTGTATTCCCATATTTTGTTCTAATAAAAAAAAAATAATAGTAACATTTAATATGTGTAACACAGACACTAAAATAAAGTGTTACCAATATTTATTATACGCAAGTGTAATTTATAAATGTCACGTTTAACTCGATTGCAATTCATTTGATTTGTTTGATATTTTTAAACAACTTCTGAGGTTACATCAAAGCAGCTCGCTTTGGCATAAAGATGCTGAATTGAATTTTGATGTTTAAACAAGTTCTCAAAACTATTACTAAAAACTCGGAATCAAACACCACGATGTGTCATGCTTGTTTGCGGGCAGCTTGATGCAGTCAGTTACGTCATCGTTCAACTTATAAACCGAGTGGAACTGATTGACGATGTTCATCTCTCCTGCCGAACGGCAGCATCATTTCAGTGGAAAAGGGATCTCAATCATGTTCAGATCCTTTGAGAATTCTACAGAAATGTGATTCTGAAGAATATTATCAGTCTGGACATCCTGGAAAAGGGAAAACAGTGGTGACATCATGGTTCCTCAGTGAAGCTCACTGACCTTTCTAACGTCTGAGCTCTTTGGTTCTGTTGTCCACGTGATGATTCGAGAAACAGCCAATCGAGTCTCGCTCGAATTCACGAAGTCTGATGGATCCATCTGTCTCGACAAAGACTCGATGTGCTTCAGGATCGCCACCTTCACCTGCGCGCGCACACACACACACACACACACACACACACACACACACACACACACACACACACACACACACACACACACACACACACACACTTTAAAGGTTTGGATGGCGGTGAAATCATTTTTTCTTGTTTTTGTTTAAAAAGGGCTTTTATACACTAGAGAAATCTCTGATGGAGCGTTTGATGGATAACAACGTGGATGATCAAGTTTGACAGTGTGGAAAGAGCCGAATCAGATTCAAATAAACACGAAGCAAATTGGTGAAAAATTGGTTCTGTATATCACACTGATCTATTTGCTGCAAATGTACAAAGGAAACAAAATCAAATGTTTTATTTGATTTTATTGTCATTAGTACAAACAAAACAACCATAAATATTCATTATGAATTGGTTAGAAATACTGTATTTGAGGCAAGAAAATTCTCTCAATTGACCCACCTTTGTGGCAAAAAGTAAATTTTGGAGCCTGGCTTTAAAGGATTAATTCACTCAAAAATGCAAATTCTCTCATCATTTATTCACGCTCATGCCATCCCAGCTGTGTATGACTTTCTTTCTTCTGCAGAACACAAATGAAGATTTTTAGAAGATTATTTCAGCTCTGTAGGTCCAGACAATGCAAGTGAATGGTGACCAGAACTTTGAAGCCCAAAAAAAGCACATAAAGGCAGCATAAAAGTAATCCAGTGGATTAATCCATGTGTTCAGAAGAGATATGATACGTGTGGGTGAAAAACAGATCAACATTTAAGTCTTTTTTACTCTAAATCTCTTTGACTTTTGGCAATTCGCAATCTTCATACATATCACCAAAATGTACATAAATATTGATCTGTTCCTCACCCACACTTATCATATCTCTTCTGAAGACATGGATTAAACCACTGGAGTCACATGTATTACTTGTAAGCTGCCTTTATGTGCTTTTTGAGCTTCAAAGTTCTGGCACCATTCACTTGCATTGTCTGGACCTACAGAGCTGAAATATTCCTCTAAAAATCTTCATTTGTGTTCAGCAGAAGAAAGTCATGCACATCTGGGATGCATGAGGGTGAGTAAATGATGAGAGAATTTTCAGTTTTGGGGGAACTGTTCCTTTAAGCGATCAACACAACAGTTCGCGTGACACAATCATAACAGATCTCTCTGAATCAACTCGGAAATGACTAAATAAAGACGTGACCAACCTTGAGGTTCGGAGTCTGTGTCTGATCAACAATAAATCTCATCAGGATGTTGAACTGCTGATCGTATGGAAACGAATCCCTTTGAAACACACGGGGGAAAAAAGAAAATAAACAAAACATTTGCTACAAGACACAAGCTCAAGACTTCACAGAATCAAATGAAGTAAACTCTTGGTTTGTTCGCTTGCACACTCCTGAAATGTTTATACTGTGTATAGCAAACTAAACTCGTTTCATTGGTAGAGATGGTTTAGGATGGAGCAGCCGGTTCAGACCTGGTAACGTCTAGGGCCCGCTGGACTTTGGCCTGAACGGACCCCAAAAGATCGGCCCCCATTTTCTTCAGCAGCTGTGTGAGCAACACAAACAGCCAATCCTGAAGCTCTTCTCTGTATATGGTGATGAAATCCACCAGCGTCTCCAGGAACATACTGAACACCTGCCGTCAAACACAGACACACACGCACTTTTGGTTAGTATGTCTACAAATATGTTGACTATAAATATTATATTTGTGGTATTTGTTTTACACACTTACTCTCTGATGTAACAGCCCAAACAACACAAGAACATGAAACACAAACAAGTCATTAGCGTTAGAGGCCGTAAACACACACATATATCACATATTGTGATAGAATAGATGTTCATATGAACTCTCACCTTGCTGTGAGGATCTGCAAACATCCTGGTGAAGATTTCACAGAGTCTCTTCAACTCTACACGACTGAAACAGCACCAGCGGTCAGGTTAATGACATCTCAAAGCGTCTTTGCATTTATTCTGCAATCTTTTTACATCATTTCATTTCCAAATAGGAATGTAGATTTATAGTCCTCTTTCGAAGCACACAAAAACATCATATTAACCCTTAAATCACTGTTCATTACAGGTTTACGGTTGTACTGTTTGGGTCAAACGTGTAAGGCACCTCAGCAGAACTCAGAATTTGGTACCTGAGGACTCTTTGGCTCTTCAGAAGGTTCTGGAGCCCCAGCAGTCCTTCCTTCCGCTCAGACCAGTTGGAGCTGGCGCAGTGATTCAGAACTTCAGCCACGTCCTCCGTCTGCCGCAGGTAATGCGGGATCCCTCCATTACGAGAGCTGAAGGAGCGCTCCGAACAAGCGCTGGACGCGTCACTGTTGGCATCGTCATCAGAGTACATGCCAGGAGACTCATAACGGCGGCGCATCGGTCTCACCTACAACAGAGAAGGATGAGTAAATTATTATTATTATTACACAAACCATAACGTTAATTGAAATACTATTATTCAGACTATAAAACCATGTGGATCGTATATAAAGGAGCTAATGTTCATTTTATATAAAAGTGGCATGAAATAGATAAAGGTCATTATTGTGTTTTGAACAATCTCCTGTATGTACTGTATAATGTGAAAGTGTGCATGGGTAAATCTCATGAAATCTGTCAAGAACACGTGCAGGTCATTTTTCATGTCAAAATTAAAAGGAAAAAATAATAAGAAATTGTCTTTGAAATAAATAAACATATACACACACACTGGTGGCCAAAAGTTTGGAATAATAACAGATTTTTCTCTTATGGAAAGAAATTGGTACTTTTATTCACCAAAGTGTCATTCAACTGATCACAATGTAATCAGGACATTAATAACATGAAAAATTACTATTACTATTTAAACTTAAACTACTTCAAAGAGTTCTCATCAAAAAATCCTCCATGTGCAGCGACGACAGCTCTGCAGATCCTCGTTATTCTAGTGGTCAGTTTGTCCAGTGTAAAGAGTTACAGAGACGTGGGTTCTGATAATTCTTTCCTTTCTTTAATGGCCACAGTCTCATACAGCACTTCTCAAATAATCACCTTTATGACACACACAATTCTAACTAAACATGAACATAAACAACAACGCTGGGCTGCCGTGTACATGTAGAACTCTCTCTCTCCTCTGTAGGTTCTGTGGCCGCTCTTATGCCGCTCTCCCCATGCTTACTGGAACTAGAGACAGGTGTTAGACATAATTTAGCTCAGGTGCAAGCGCCCTTACCGCTTTCTCTCCCCGGACGGACGCTTGACCACACCCCCGCTGCCACATACCCCCACCGCCCAACTCAGGCCGGGGCGCCATCCGGCCTGCCTACCACTCCCCCCCCATTTCTGGAAAGGAAGTCCGCGACAGCCATCTGCACCCCCGGTCTGTGGACCACCTTGAATTTAAAGGGCTGTAGAGCCAGATACCAACGGGTGATCCGGGCGTTAGTATCCTTCATGCGGTGGAGCCATTGGAGTGGGGCGTGATCTGAGCAGAGAGTGAAGGCCTGCCCCAGCAGGTAATATCGGAGGGTGAGGACCGCCCACTTGATGGCCAGACACTCCTTCTCTACGGTGCTGTACTTCGTTTCCCTTAAGGAGAGCTTCCTACTGATGTACAGCACCTGCGAGAGTACGGCCCCCAGTCCTCTGTCTGAAGCGTCCGTCTGCAATAGAAAGGGAAGAAGTATAGAATAGAGAGAAGTTAGGTGCATGTAAAAGCGGCCCCCCACAAAGTGCAGCCTTAACCTGCATGAACGCCTGTTGGCACTGCTCCGACCATTGGACCGGATCTGGAGCCCCCTTTTTAGTGAGGTCAGTCAGCGGGCTGGTGACGTCCGAATAATTAGGCACGAACCTCCTATAATAGCCAGCCAGCCCCAGGAACTGCCTCACCCCCTTTTTGGTCTTGGGTCTCGGGCATGTCGCAATTGCTGCGGTTTTGTCAATTTGGGGACGCACCTGGCCATGACCCAAGTGGAACCCCAGATACCGTACCTCCACACGCCCAATCGCGCACTTCTTAGGGTTTGCCGTGAGCCCGGCCCGGCGCAGCGACCTCAGGACCGCTCATCAAGGATGTTTGTGCCGCTGCCAATCGTTACTGTAGATGATAATGTCATCCAAATAGGCAGCGGCATAAGCCGAATGAGGCCGGAGGATACGATCCATAAGTCGTTGAAACGTAGCCGGGGCTCCAAACAAACCGAACGGAAGTGTCACAAATTGGTGCAATCCGAACGGCGTGGTGAAGGCTGTTTTTTCACGGGAAATTGGTGTCAAGGGGATCTGCCAATAACCCTTTGTTAAATCCAATGTCGAATAAAAGCGAGCCGTACCTAACCGACCGAGCAACTCATCAACACGGGGCATCGGGTACGCGTCGAATTTAGACACCGTGTTGACTTTTCTATAATCCACACAGAACCGCACCGACCCGTCGCTCTTGGGAACAAGCACGACCGGGCTGGACCAATCGCTGTGGGACTCCTCTATTACGCCCATCTCGAGCATTGCATCCAATTCCTCTCGAACTATTTTCTTTTTGTGTTCGGGTAAACGATATGGCCGGCTACGTACTACCTGTCCCGACTCGGTCTCGATATGGTGTTGGATGAGATTCGTACGTCCCGGTAGAGGGGAAAACACGTCTGCAAATTCTTTTTGCAACTCAGCAACCTCTGCAAGTTGGTACGGTGAGAGGTGATCCCCGCAAATGACCAGGGTGTTATGATCACAGCTTTTGTTTACCTCCGGTCCGAGCTCCGCCCTTGGTTGGTTGACGTGATATATTTGACGCGCGCCCCCTCTATCGGTTCGTTTCACCTCATAATCGAGATCCCCCACTCGTCGTGTGACCTCAAAGGGCCCTTGCCACTTTGCGAGTAATTTGGAGCTCGATGTTGGGAGTAATACAAGCACTTTATCTCCCGGTGCGAACTCCCTGAGCCGAGTGCCCCTGTCATACAGCCGGCATTGTCGTTCTTGAGCTCGGAGCAAATTCTCCTGTGTTAGTTTCCCCAGAGTGTGGAGTTTTGTTCTGAGATCAAGGACGTATTGAATTTCATTCTTACTGTTTGAAGGCCCCTCCTCCCAGGCTTCGCGTATCACATCTAGTACACTGCGCGGGCGCCGCCCATATAGTAACTCAAAAGGAGAGAAGCCAGTGGAGGCTTGCGGGACCTCTCGAACTGCAAATAACAGGGAGTCGAGCCACTTATCCCAGTTTCTAGCATCCTCGTGCACGAATTTACGAATCATATTATTCAGGGTTTTATTAAAACGCTCCACCAGCCCATCCGTCTGCGGATGGTACACGCTAGTGCGAATCGACTTAATACCCAGCAATTCGTAAAGCTCGTGAAGTGTTCGTGACATAAATGTTGTGCCCTGATCGGTGAGGATTTCTTTCGGAATCCCCACCCGGGAGATTACCTTGAAGAGTGCCCCCGCAACACTACGTGCTGAGATGTTGCTCAGAGGCACTGCTTCCGGATATCGCGTTGCATAATCCACCAGGACTAATACAAAGCGATGTCCGCGTGCTGTCCGCTCTAATGGCCCGACGAGGTCCATTCCAATCCTCTCAAATGGGACCTCGATTAGTGGAAGGGGGCGCAATGGCGCTTTTGGGGTGGCCGGTTGGTTTACCAGCTGACATTCACGGCACGCCGCACACCATCTGCGTACGTCGCTGCCAATGCCCGGCCAATAAAAACGGCTATTAGACGGAGTCGTGTCTTTCCTTCCCCTAGGTGACCTGCCATGGGATTATAGTGAGCCGCCTGGAAAAGCATTTCCCGGCGGCTCCGTGGAATCAAGAGCTGGGCTGCTTCCTCTTTTGTGTGAGCGTCCTGCGTCACTCTATACAACCGCTCATTTATAATCGCAAAGTAGGGATATGAAAGTGCGACACCCGGGCGGAGTTGTTGACCATCAATTACTCTCACTTGGTCGAAGGCGTGCTTGAGGGTATCGTCTCGTGACTGCTCCAGAGGGAAATCCCCTTCGGGAAATGCTCTGAGGAGGGGAGGGGCTGTCACCTCCCCCTCACTCGTATCATCCCGAGATGGAGCAGACGAAGACGGCCCCGGCTCCGCCTCCCCCACGAGAGAATCGCACATAACACATCCCTTTGCCTTCATGCAGGACCCATCCGCACATATTCCCCTTAATATTTTACTGAATCCGGGCCAATTAGTTCCCAAAATCAGCCGATGGGTGAGGCGGGAGCTAACCGCGGCCTCCACTCTATGTTTTGCACCGCGAAAATGAATTGTCAGAGTCACCACAGGGTATTTGTGAATATCGCCATGCACACATTTCACCCCCACCCTTTTGTGCGTATCCCATGCCCCGTGCCGAACCAAGCGTTGGTGGATGGTGGTTTGATTACAACCGGTGTCAACCAATGCTTGGTAAGTACCCCCCTTGATTCTTACCGGAATCCGGTACGCTCCGGCTCGATCGGGGGCAGCCCGTGGAGCCTCGGGGATCCGGACCACTGTCGCCATCTCCATCACCGGGCACTGATCCTGAAAGTGCCCCGGATCCCCGCAGCGCCAGCAGGCCGGCCCAGACGTCCCGCCCGCACCTGTGTCGGCGGGTGCCTCCACCTGAGGGGAAGAACGGCGATACGCTACAGGGGTGGGGGTCGTCCACTGCCTGGCGCGGGGAACTGGTCGCGTTGGCGGGATTCCTCGCCTCCGCGGGGCAGGAACGGGCCCTGGGGAGAGAGCAGAGTGACGGGAAGAGGGGGAACACACAAGGGGAGGGGAGAGAGAGAGAGAGAGGGAGAACAGGGCTCTTCCGCCCTCGGGACGCCGCCAAGTGGTCCTCCGCAAGCTGGACGGCCTCCTCCAGCGACGACGGGCGGTGGCACTGGACCCATTCCGCAGTCCCCTTCGCAGTGCATGGACCAACTGCTCCAGTACCACCTGATCGATCACACCCTCGACGTCCGGGCTCCCCGCCAGCAGCCATTTCCGACACGCGTCTGGGAGCCGCTGCGCGAAAGAAAAGGGCCGATCATCTTTCCCCAGCTTCAACGACCGGAACAGCTGGCGATATTGTTCGGGACTGTGCCCCACCCGCTGCAGGACAGCTTTCCTCAGGTCCGTGTAGCTTAGCAGATTCGCCGCCGGCAATTGTTGGGCCGCGAGTTGCGCTTCGCCCGACAGCAGTGGTAGGAGTCTCGCCGCCCACTGGTCACGCGGCCAGCCCCAGATCTCCGCCGTCCTCTCGAAGAGATCGATAAAGGCTTCTGCGTCATCCTCCACCCCCATCTTCAGAAGCGTTGGGGGGGGGCAGCTGGGAGCGGATGTCGGAGGACGCGGTCGGGGCACTCTCCTGGGCAAGGAGGCTCCGGATCGCGTGTCGGTCCTCTGATTGCGCCCGCAGGATTTCAAAAAACCGCCGGTCCTGGTCTTGGCGTAACTCCATCAGGGACTGTTGGTGCGTCTGATGCATGCTGGCGAGGGACTGGAGGATCTCGGACAGCTGGGAGGGCTCCATGGGGCGTACTGTAGCTGGTTCAAATGGGTGTTTCGGCACCAGTGTAAAGAGTTACAGAGACGTGGGTTCTGATAATTCTTTCCTTTCTTTAATGGCCACAGTCTCATACAGCACTTCTCAAATAATCACCTTTATGACACACACAATTCTAACTAAACATGAACATAAACAACAACGCATGTAGAACTCTCTCTCTCCTCTGTAGGTTCTGTGGCCGCTCTTATGCCGCTCTCCCCATGCTTACTGGAATTAGAGACAGGTGTTAGACATAATTTAGCTCAGGTGCAAGCGCCCTTACCGCTTTCTCTCCCCGGACGGACGCTTGACCACACCCCCGCTGCCACATCCAGATATTCAGGTGACCTTTCACCCCACACTTCCTGTAGCACTTGACCTTTCACCCCACACTTCCTGCAGCACTTGCCATAGATGTGACTGTCTTGTCGGGCACTTCTCACACATCTCACAGTCTAGCTGATCCCACAAAAGCTCAATGGGGTTCAGATCCGTAACACTCTTTTCCAATTATCTGTTGTCCAATGTCGGTGTTTCTTTGCCCACTCGAACCTTTTCTTTTTGTTTTTCTGTTTCAAAAGTGTCTTTTTCTTTGCAATTCTTCCCATAAGTCCTCCTGAGTCTTCTCTTTACTGTTGTACATGAAACTGGTGTTGAGCGGGTAGAATTCAATGAAGCTGTCAGCGGAGGACATGTGAGGCGTCTATTTCTCAAACTAGAGACTCTGATGTACTTCTCCTCTTGTTTAGTTGTACATCTTCCACATCTCTTTCTGTCCCTGTTAGAGCCAGTTGTTTGTCTTTGAAGACTGTAGTTGCACCTTTGGATGAAATCTGCAGTTTTTTGGCAATTTCATGCATTATATCACCTTCATTCCTCAAAACAATTATTGACTGACGAGTTTCTAGAGAAAACTGTTTCTTTTTTTGCCATTTTGACCTAATATTGACCTTAAGACATGCCAGTCTATTGCATACTGTGCAACTCAAAAACAACACAAATGCAACGTTAAGCTTCATTTAATGAACCAAATATCTTTCAACTGTGTTTGATATAATGGCAAGAGATTTTCTAGTATCAAATGATCAATTTAGCTCCATTACTCAAGGATAAGTTGTTGGAGTGATGCTGCTGTCTAGATTTGACCAAAAAGTACTTTTTTCAAATAATGATGGAGCTGTTTTTACATCAGTAATGTCCTGAATATACTGTGTGATCAGTTGAACGCCACTTTAGTGAATTAAAGTGCCAATTTCCTTCCGAAACAGCAAAATCTGAACATTATTCCAAACTTTTGGCCACCAGTGTGTGCATTTTGTATGTGCTTAATGGTCATGAAAGTAATGTCACAATGTACAAAATCGTACTTCTCCTAACTGAATGATGAATGAAACTGCAGATAAAGTGAAACAATGATGTTGAAGTATTGACAGGTGGAAATTGAAACAGTTAAATGTGAATAAATAATAACTACCTTATTCCTGGAGTCTCCTAACAGCTGATGAGGACAAGCACAAATATATCAGGAGTCATACAGGTCAAGAACATAATGTGAAATATTATTCAGACTGTACAGTGATAAACCTCAACATTACAGAACACTGCACAAATATACTGCAGATTTATCTGTGGCAAAAGTTGTCACAATTCATAGTTCATATTAATTAGTCATTAGGGTTAAGTTTACCAAATATGAAACTTGCAATGTACTTTTATTATATACATACATATATATATATATATATATATATATATATACATACATATATATATATTTTTTTACAACAACAACAACATATTACATTTACAACATATTATACCCACTGAATCTTAATGAAATTACAAAAGAAACAAAATGATTCATTATAATAAAAACGTATAATGAATATAATAAATATTGAATACATGCTGTACTGCTGACTAAATACTTAAAAAAATATTGGCACTAAAATTGCATTAAAAACAGGGACTAAAATGAAATCCAAAATCAAACTAAATTGTGAAAAGAGATTTTCAATTGTTCCAGAGAGAAAACATCATTTTTAAATCCTGGTAACTGTGTATAACTGTGTATAATGTTAATTTTGTTCTGATCATTTTTTCATGAAACTAAAGGTCAAAGTGTTTATCGCAGTATATTTTTGGAACTACAACAATGAAACAAGTACTTTAATGCTGAAGAATACTGCTGCAACAATGATTTGCCTTATCGCCTGTGAATGAAGACCTTTTTATCAACTATGTATAATTGCTACTGTACATATACTGTACATGCACGGCTAATTAAGATACAAGGAAAATGTTATTTAGTGGTAAAAAGTACATTTCTCAGTTGTTTTCAAGTCTTCACTGAATTATTGTTAGATATGATGCATTAATACAGATTCGATGCTGTCAGGTTTTGACTGTGAAGCAGATCTGTAATTAAAATGATACTTAACTGTTAATTAACTCTAAGCTAGTTCTGATTCTATGCTGATAAATCCACCACACAGGAAAAATATTTATTGCTTATTTTTCCTTATTCTGGTGAGGCAAGTTTCTCTTGCGAGATCTGCCAACACTGAAATTGGTATTTCACCCCCCCCTTTAGTACGGAGTACCATCATTTTAAAAAGAACATTATTAACCAATCTTTTACTTTGTTCTAACTGGTAAACTTTTGGAAAGGAGGCTCCAGAAACTCTGAACTAAAAATACAGTTTTTGATCAGAACGAACCGAAATGAAAAACATTTAGTTTTTAGTCCTTGATTTAAAAGTATTTTTATTTCATTAGCATTTGGTTGATATGTACGAATGTATGTTTTCTTTATACTTCATTTTTTTATTTACATTTTTTTATTATTATTATAGTTTTAATTTGTTTTAAATATTATAAAAGTTCAATTTTTTTTATTAAACGTCATACTTTATATATTAATGCAGTCACATGTCTGAAGCCCTTTGAGCTGCGCTTGATGTATGAAAGGTGCTACACAAATAACATGTATGAGTATTACTATTATTATATTTCATCTGATAAACTTGTTAGTTTAAAATTTAGCATGTAGTAAACAGAAAATGTTTAATATGCAGCAATTAACAATTTACATACAGCAGTAAACATTTGTTTGTGAAGTGTTTATTTGAGGACTGAGCAGTTTAATCAGTAAGATGTGATGCACAGAGATACTGTCAGTATGCACAACTTTATGAATTCATTGTGATGAATCTCACCAGAGCGTCTGCTACAGCAGCTTCCACCTCTGTGCCCGTGTTCAGGATCCGCATGGCGTTAACAGATGCCGAGATACGAGCGTGATGAATCAGACCGAACCGATCTGAGAGAGAGAGATACTCGTGTGAAATGTTTTGATCAGCCAAATAACACTCGTCATAACATGCATCTAATTAATTAATATCACACCAAACAACCCTGTGTAATATTGATTTTACAGCATGCAATAAAACAACACTGCAATCAATAACCAAAATAAGTTAAAACAAAAATCAATAAATTACAGGAAATGTAAACAAAAAACAATCAAGTACACAAACAAAATTGAAAACAAAAAAACTGACATCCTAATCAGTCAAAAAATGGCACATTTCCCAATAAAAAAAGCACAACAATCAAACAAACATACAATTATGAATCAAAAGGTACAAAATAACAAAATAAACAGTGGAAATAATTTCCCAGTTGGCATGCAGGACAAATAAGCTGTCAGTGAGGTCAAGAGCTCTGTGTGGAACTGTGATTGTGGTGTCTGGCGCCACCATGTGGATGAGTTTTATACACACAGAGGTCATAGGTCACTACATCACTCTGCTAAAAAATGCTAGAAACATGAATTTGACTGGCGGCCACATTTCAGAACATTTTGACATGAGCCCTGTTAAGTATTCTGGTATACTGAAATCTGGTGCCGTGACCCGGATGACATGCAAGTCACCTGTCTGCAGGCCGTCGCCCGCCGTCAGCGCGCTCGTCGACCGTGAGTGTCTGTGGGATGCTGGAAACGACCAGGAAGCAGGTGACACACATTTCAGAAACAAACCTTTACATTTAGTTAAACATAATTGCATTTGTCCTGTCATCACATCACCTGTAGATTTTTAATTTTGCTCACAAACACACTCAAAAAAATTTTAATTAAATTAAATATTCCTTGCCAAGAAGACGTGAACAAATGGTTTAGATGACATTATTTATATATGCTTAACTTTGCCAAGAATAATGTGTATTAAATGAACAGGTTGGATTTTAGAGTTGTAGGACAAAATAAAGAGATTTTGTAAGAGAAATGTTCACATTTTTTTAAAGGGATTATATCACAAGAAATATATTTTTCCTTGGTTCTTGATTAAGTTTAATGAATGATGTAAACACATGATAACTTTCAGAACTCAAAACTTGCTCCACAGTCCAAAAATACCATTTATTGCAACTAAACATGTTTTGTCAGCTGCCAAACCGACTTCCACAACTCTGACGACAGGTGATATATACGTCCACACATGCCTGTGCATTTACACACTGACGTCTGTTGGGTGATCCAGTCACGGTGAGGTAATAATGATGAAGCAAGATAAATACAATTATAACCACAAGAAGAACTAACAACATGAGTAAAATGAGGTCAAGGTTCACCAAACCTTGTGCTATACCTGTGTGTGTGTAGCACCTACAGCTCTGCAGATCCTTCTGAAGGATCCCAATGATAGAAATGAGCCGCTGAAGTTTATTTTTAACAAGATCCCTGATCATTGCAGTTTGATCAGCACATTTCAGCTCAAACTGTTTAATGAATGTGTCTCAATGTCATGCAGCTTTGCCATTAAAAGTAAAAACTACAGCCGGACAGCAAACACGCAGCCTGTGTGTGAATGCAACAAAGTGCTGTTACTCATTTCACATGCAATGGGGACGTTTCTTAAAGGTACAGCTGCAAAAACAGGCTGTTTTATTATGGCATAAAAAGGTATATAAAAAACGACATAAAAAAAAGTAACTAACATTATAAGTAGGAAAGTGTTGTAAAACAAGCTGTGTGATATGACCCCTTTAAACACAAACAACTAAATTGCAGCAGTTGAACCCAACAGGTATCTAGTGTGATGTTGGGTGTCTTACCCAGCGGACTGAACCCTCGAGCCGGACTCGTGTCTCTGCTGCTCTCACGACTCGTATCACGACTACAACCCTGACTCATACTGGGCCTCGGGATTCGACTGCCCCTCACTGACACACACACACAGACAGCAGCACAGTTGCAGGCCAGAAGACAGGAAAACACATGCATGTAGAACATGACAGCAGGTTTGATTAATCAGAGATTTAAAGACCTCAGAGGGTGAGGTGTACTTCAAAATGTGAGGTTTAAAGAACTGAAAATTCTGTCATTTGTATGGAAAAACAGATGCACTGAAAAGTGAATGTTGACTCAGGCAAAAGGACTATTTAGACTTCTTCGGCGAACCTCCCACGTAACCTCAACGCGTTGAACTATGAGGTGGTTTGCATTTAAAGTTCTGTGTTGGAGTAAAAACAGCAGATACTCCCGATTCAAACGAGCCCAAATATAATGTGATGTGATGCAGAGATCTTAAAATAATCCTGGAGAAAATGCGATGCTACTAATCATCTGGGAGGAGCATCTGTGGTTAAAATGAGGACCAATCAAAGCTGTTGTGCTCTGCGTAGAGGCACGCGTACTTACATTTTTGGAGAGGTGCATGTCAGCCTACGGCATAGATTCGTTTGACTCGGAAGTATAAATCGACCTTAACATTATGCCTTACACGAGTTTGGAAGAACATGATGGTGAGTAAATGGTGACAGAACATTCTTTTTTGTTGAACTATTCAACAGGTTCCCCATCAAGAAAAATAAAAGATGAAAATATAACAAATATAAAATATATTTTACATACTGTCTATATTTATATGAATAAAAATATCAATAGAAATGTTTATAAAATTAATACAAATAAATATACATATTAAATATTTAAAAATATATTTTATATAAATAAAAATATACATATTAAATATATAAAAATATATTTATATAAATACAAATATATATATATATATATATATATATATATATATATATATATATATATATATATATATATATATATATATATATTACATTTATAAAAATATATTAAAAATATATACAAATAAAAATATACATATTAAATATATAAAAATAACTAATATGTGTAAACAAATTGTTCTGAAGTTGAATTAAAAAAAACAAACAAACAAACAAAAAACCTCCCAAAACACATCCAGTGCTGAAATTCAACTAAACACCATGAGACAAACATTCAACAAGTCTTCAGCTCACAAATCAATCAATAGCTCAAGACTTTTAGGACAATAATAACTATTTAATAAGGCATATTGAGAGCTAAATGAAAGAAAAAAAGACATTGAATATTTAAACATTTTTTTGTGCAAATGCACACTACATGTACATACTACAGAGGTCTGATACCCAACCCAAGCCCGACGGGACCCGGCAAACAAGTTTCGGGCCTGATTTGGGCTCAACTTTGTGTTTGGTTTGTACTTGTAATGAATGTACAATTAAATGAAATGTGTTCTTTTATGCATATTGTTTTATAATTCTTGGAGAAGAAAAGATTCAGTGAGCAATTTGGGGTTTGTGCTTAAACTTAATGCCAGTGCAAACCTCGAGTATACTATACAGTAAGTACATGCTATAGTGGACAGGATTTATATGTATTATATTTGTACCCTCTCTGCTGCGGGTAGGGCTGGTCTCTCGACTGCATCCGTGACTCCGGGGAATCTGATTACGTTTATCTGACGGCGCTCCACTGGATCCAGTGACGCGAGCAGCTCTTCCGTAAGAATGAGCCAACAGCCTCCGGGGTGAATTAGAGCGACTGCCAGCTGTAACACACACAGTTATAAGACAATGAATATACAGAGAATTGATGTAAATGCCCAAATAAATACAATATATATCAATGATAAATCACAGGCTGATGGAGAAGCAGCACATGGAGTGAACACAAATACAAAGAGATGACGACTTCCACAAGCTATCAACTGAACATTGAAACACAATAAAAACAACAGTAAACATTTGGGTGCTGGACAGGACGTGACGCACCTTTCCCAGTGTTCAGAATGGAATAATAATACTCCACAGTGTGTTCCTTCAACTTTGGCAACGTTTATTTTTATTAATACAAACAGATTTCAACTATTTTTGGTCTCATTAAAAATGACTCGGCCTTCATCATTTATTTTTGTTACTTTTCAAATGTTTTATATGTCTAGATTTGACCGTTTTAGCCTTCAGAACCAGATTTACATTGTAAAAATACTAATTATTACATGTTTAAAACTATGATCATCTAAACAAAGAGTGAAATAAACCGAAACCATTTCAATATTAATTGAGTGTATTTAGTATACATAAAATGCTAGATATGAAATTATCCTTAACAAGGAGTCAGTCATTTTACTTGAAAAGCATTAAAAATGTAATCTGAGGTGTGCTGGAAAACAAAGAACACACAGCAGAGATAGTATGAGTAGTAAGAGTAGTAAGAGTAGTAAGAGTAGTAAGAGTAGTATGAGTAGTAAGAGTAGTAAGAGTAGTATGAGTAGTAAGAGTAGTAAGAGTAGTATGAGTAGTAAGAGTAGTAAGAGTAGTATGAGTAGTATGAGTAGTATGAGTAGTAAGAGTAGTAAGAGTAGTAAGAGTAGTATGAGTAGTAAGAGTAGTAAGAGTAGTATGAGTAGTATGAGTAGTATGAGTAGTAAGAGTAGTATGAGTAGTATGAGTAGTAAGAGTAGTATGAGTAGTATGAGTAGTAAGAGTAGTATGAGTAGTAAGAGTAGTATGAGTAGTAAGAGTAGTAAGAGTAGTAAGAGTAGTATGAGTAGTATGAGTAGTAAGAGTAGTATGAGTAGTATGAGTAGTATGAGTAGTATGAGTAGTAAGAGTAGTATGAGTAGTAAGAGTAGTAAGAGTAGTATGAGTAGTAAGAGTAGTATGCTATTCTGAACACATCCCTGGTTACATGATGGGAAATATGCAGGAGTGAAATGTGTGTTTTACTTCATACCGTGAGTTTTACCCCCCACTCGATTAGCCGATCTGGATCCTTGATGCGAAACAGTGAGAGATTGATGAAACTACATTACCCATGAATCCATGCACTGGACACGCTATAGGTGACTGTTAAGCATGCTGATGTTAATGACACAGAAGAGAGATGTGTCTGATCTTCATATCGTCATTGATTTGAACTAAGGCTTTCAAACGGTTAAAATATTTAATCGCGATTAATCGCATCATTTTTGTAGTTAATCGCGATTAATCGCAATATCTTTATAAATATGAGAGGACAATATATGCTTCATTCAGATGTATTTTTCAGTCATCAACACAAAACCTAACCCCCCCCCCCCCCCCCAAACAAAGGAGTTGAACAACAGAAAATAAACACAGCACATCTCAATTCAAATTGTGTGCAAAATATTGTAGTTGTAAGTGTATTATGACAGGATTTATTTGTTTCTTTTTTTGGGGAGTTCTGACAGACATGCAAAAAAGTCTGCAATGTCATTTACAATTGACAATCCCGATGGGATTAAATGGGTTCCAGCAATGTCTCCAACTTCTGCTTTGGCTAGTGCACTCTCAGACACTTGGCAACAGCAGGGTTTCTGTTAGCCGGAATCAGTACCGGCTCTCCCTATACGCATATTACACAGTCTGCATAGGGCACCAACTCCCTAGGGGGGCACCAAAATGCCAATTTAAACAACTTTACAGCTCAAAAAATACAGAAGAATTCATGTAAGTGCTTTTATAATAATCATAAGCTTAACATTCTCATTTTATAAAAAGGGTTTCCTATATACGAGCAGTATAAGATATGGTGACTCTGATTCTTCTAGTATGAGTAGTAAGAGTAGTAAGAGTAGTAAGAGTAGTATGCTATTCTGAACACATCCCTGGTTACATGATGGGAAATATGCAGGAGTGAAATGTGTGTTTTACTTCATACCGTGAGTTTTACCCCCCACTCGATTAGCCGATCTGGATCCTTGATGCGAAACAGTGAGAGATTGATGAAACTACATTATCCATGAATCCATGCACTGGACACGCTATAGGTGACTGTTAAGCATGCTGATGTTAATGACACAGAACAGAGATGTGTCTGATCTTCATATCGTCATTGATTTGAACTAAGGCTTTCAAACGATTAAAATATTTAATCGCGATTAATCGCATAATTTTTGTACTTAATCGCGATTAATCGCAATATCTTTATAAATATGAGAGGACAATATATGCTTCATTCAGATGTATTTTTCAGTCAATTGGCACCAATATGCCAATTTAAACAACTTTACAGCTCAAAAAATACAGAAGAATTCATGTAAGTGCTTTTATAATAATCATAAGCTTAACATTCTCATTTTATAAAAAGGGTTTCCTATATACGAGCAGTATAAGATATGGTGACTCTGATTCTTCTGCTGTATACTCTAATTGAATTTTCAGAAAAATGCAGTTCATTTCGGTTTCTTGATGTTCATTTTATTGGAATTATTATACATTTACTTTGAGTTATTGCATTTTTATGTTTGAAATCAATTATTGGTAGAAAAATTATTATTCTGTGTCTTCTCTTTGTAACACCATGGTCATGTTTGATTGTTAACTTCAAAAACTGACACTTCAAATCAATTGAAACATGATAAACTTAGACAAATAATAGTTTGATAATGTTTAAATATATATCCTAATGCATATCTTCTGATAAATATAACATTAATTTATATTAGGTCATCAGACTACACGTGTCTACAGTCATCTCCTGGCTGTGACTGGCATCACATGGTTTTCAAGTCATGTTATTTATATTTTGTTCACCAGACGGCAGAAATCTGCCTCCAATTTATGTCACATTTTTTCAGCTTATTGTAGTGTAGGTTCTGATTTTTATTTTATTTGCTTATTTGTATATGCAAATGAATGGTAAAATGTCAAATGTATATGTAAATAAGATCAAAATAGCATAAAATCCCAAAAGAAATTCATAATTGTTTTGTTCTTAATTTAGGAAAAATAAAAAAAATGGGGTTACACATCTAAAACTTCTGGTCAAAAATGAGCGTGAATACCAAAGGAAGGTGCCATTTTTGCATAGGGGTGTTAAACCCACCAAACATCAGCCTCATTCAATTCCATTGTAAGTACAATTTTTGCTTCTTTTATAAAAAAAAGGATGGACGAGTTGAAATACATTTTTGTGAATAAGTGATACAGAATATTTTGGGCGACCTTTAATAATATCCAATATTTGTACAGTTTCTCTGGTGAAAATGGATACTTTATTGACATATATGACATCCTTTATTGATATAAATCCTGTACATAATTTTGATGGCCAGTATGGGGCAAGAGAAGAGCATGATGTAATTTACAAACTCACGCTGTGATTGGGACACAATTTTGGCTCGGCTCCTCCCCCTGCTGTCTGTCACAGAGGCTCCGCCCCCAGCAGCAGTCTCTGAACTCTGTCGTCTTGTGCGCACATGGCCTGCAGACAGACGAAAAACATGCAAAAACAAAAGCAAAACTGATGCAAAACTGTATCATCCTTTAAATCTAAAGAGACACTTTCATGCACAAGAGTATGAACACAACTCATCGACAATATTTACACTACACAAGCAAAAACTGAGAGGAACAGTCAACAAATATGCTGTGAACCTTCTTACGAGACAATCATGCTAATGAAAGTGTAAACAAACTAATCTGGTTACAATCTGTGACCAATCAACACAACGACCTAAACATAAACCACCACCTTCAGCTGATTATTACAACTTCAGACAAACATGCTTGATGCATACAAGCTTTGAATGTTTGTATCGTAGCAAGTCTTTATATGTATGGAAGTAACATACAATATTGCACTTATTTCTGGAGGTTTACGAAGATTTGATGCTGAAATGCAGGTATTTCCCCAGTCCAGTATACACAATAACCAACACATTAAAGAATCTTAACTCCTGTATCTGATGCTCTGGAGCACTAATAGTCCATGCAAACAGTTAACAAATGAGCACTGGACTGACAATATTTCAACATTATACAACAGAAAACAACAGAGGGAGTCTATGAGGCACAAACCTCAAATAAATATACTTATAGACTCACACACACATCTTACCCTCCACATTATCAGTAGCATCTTTGAGCAAACACAAGCAGAGGAAGTGATTAACAGACATTATCATCAGTGCGTGTGAGAGGACGGGAAGGAAATTTGTATTCAATTTCAATCGGTTTCTCACGCAAAGCTATCGTACGACTTTTGAAGACTTTCTCTCGTTTACTTCATCCACTCATCTGCTCTCCATCTCTCTAAATTCGATTTCTTTCCCTTTATTTCTGTATGTCTGTTTTACCCAGTGAGGCGTAGGAGCCAGGCGGTAATGCTGCGGCAGAGCTGAAGGGGGCAGCAGCGGGTACGGTGGGCATTCGAGACTTGGCGCTGGCTGCAGCGTTGACATCGACGTCACTGCGCGATCGCTGCAGTGAGCCTGCCGTGGACGACACACGAGAACTCACGGCTTTAGCTGAGAAAGAGAGAACAATGTGATATTATTGTGTGTAAAACCATGTGGTGTTACTGTGGTCCACTTATATACTACATTTTGTTATTTATTTTTTTTGCAATAAATAAGTCATAATTTATCTTGTCATAACTAGGAATGCACTGATATGAAATCTTTTGGCTGATACTGATATTAACAAAAGCCTATAGGCTGATGCTGCCACCGATATTTTACACTTACTTTATTTTGTCATCAGATCACAGTTTATATTGTTTTACTTAAACCCCCTTTTAAATTCTGTATTATAATGGTACAGTGGATAATGCCACCCAGACCGCTAGAGGGCGCCGCTTGCTCACACAGTGCTGACTGGTACCCTTCATGAGACTATGTTTTCAAATGCTGCCTTTTGAGGTTTAGTAATATTGCAAGGCCATGTTGTGATTTTAATCTTAATTCAATCAATCGTGCAGCTTTAATGGATATTATACCGATGTCTAAGAAGTCAAAGTCTGCTGGTTTAAAAGTGTTTTGGATGGTTTCCCTCATCATGTTAAGTGCCACTCACAACTGTCACGTCTGTAACGCTGGTTTTCCCTCAATGTGAGAACGAGAAATAATATTACTTGTATTAGATGTGCCAACTCTACTAGATATTGTGGCTATTATTGAGTTTTTACAAATTGTGTTACTAGTTAATTATACATCACATTACCATCAGTTTTTCATATCGGCATTGTCATCCTAATAACTGATTTGCCGATGGTTTTAATTTGGTCAATAAATGGCTGATAAATATCTGCATCCGATACATTGGTGCATCCCTGTTCATTACTCTTTTTGTTGAAAAGGCCATTTTTGGCTTGCGTGCCTTAAGAGTTATGTTAATACCATCTAAAAATGTAAAATGAGTAACAGCGGTTTACTACGTTTACACACGAGCTGCGGGTTTGCTGTCGGGTTCAATATAGTTTCCAATTTTAACTGTACATTGTGACAGATTCATAAAACAATCTGAAATGTGCTGCTGAAACTGTAAAGATCACATTGAAATGATGAAGGATTTTGTGAGGGACTATAACTTTAGTGGCTTGTTTCAAAAGTTTGGGAAAACTTGATTTGATACAACCCCTTTAAATAAAAAACACTTTGCACTATTCCTGAAATAAAGCATCTTTCTCTCTGTTTGATAACTACAGTATTTGCATCCTCATCTTCATCATCTTTCATAACTAACTCTCTACATACAACGATGTACTGCTCTTATACTGCTTTTAACACATAACTGTCTTTATAAGATAAAATGTTCTCACTTCTGCTCAAGTTGCTCCCGACAGGCGTTTTAGCCGTCAACGGCCGACTACAAAAGAGTGAAAGAAACACAATGATTCAAGTGTGAAAACTCATTGGCACAATACAGAGTGGTTCATAAAACCGATAATACACACATATTAAACAGATTTTCTCACTTTAAACTCTCTTGTGAGCTTGAAGACGAGCGATCGGACTGCGGCAAAGACATGATACTGTCCGAACCCTTCAGATGAGACTGAAGCGCTTTCTGATAGCTCAGTTCCAGCGCCTGAAACAGCTGCTCCGCCTCTTTACTGAAGTGTGCATGAAAACCCCAGTAACATCTACAAGGGAATAATTCATAATGCAGAAATGTTCATGCAAATACAGAGCAGAAACTGTATAGGCTATAGTTTGAACTAGGTTTCAAAACTTTAACCATCTGTACTTAAAAAGTTTCAATGCCGGATTTTACTTGAAGCATTTCAAATTCTAGACTGGAGCTGTAAGGTGAACATATTTCATAAATAAGCAGGTAAAACATTAAAGATTCATCAAATTTGCAATCATATCAGGAGGCCCAAAGAACTACGTTCTACACGTTTTCATTTTCAATATCTTTAGCTACTAATAAGAGCGTAGTACTTACGTCATCGTTTAAAATATTTTCTAAAAAGTCTCGGAGTGCGTTTTAGTTATAGTTAGTATTTTTAGCTCTCTTTAACACATTTTACCATGTCTATATATTATCTATATGTTATTATAAATCAGATTTAAGTCCTTTGATCAAGTCTAGGGCTGCATATCGGTTATCGGACACAACAAAAATTCTTCAAAATCGGTATAACCCAAAATTCCATTCTTTTTTTTTTGTTTTTTTCCAGTTTGGAATGCCCAATTCCCAATGTGCTTATATGTCCTCGTGGGCATGTTGTGACTCGCCTCAATCTGGGGCGGAAGACGAATCCCAGCTAACTCCACGTCTGTGAATGTCAATCCGCGCATCTTATTACGTGGCTTGTTGAGTGCGTCGCCGCGGAGACGTAGAGCGTGTGGAGGCTTCACGCTATCCACCGCGGCATCCACGCACAACTCACCACACACCCCACCGAGAACGAACCACATTATAGCGACCACGAGGAGGTTACCCCATGTGACTCTACCCTCCCTAGCAACCAGGCCAATGTGGTTGCTTAGGAGAACTGGCTGGAGTCACTCAGCACCACCTGGGATTGAACTAGCGAACTCCAGGAATGGTAGCCAATGTCTTTACCACCCCCAGAGATGTTCTCGCGAAAGTCAGCAGATATTTAAGTCCTTTGATCAAGTCTAGGGCTGAATATCGGTTATCGGCCACAACAAATTCAAAATCTTTTTTTGCAGAATTCTGAAGATCTTCTCTCAGAAAATCATCACGGAAAATGCTAAAAAAGTAATCAGATATGCCCTGTCATTAGCCACCACAAAATGTATCGCTAATCAATATTGTGCAAGATTTCTAGTGATCAGTTCTATGTAAATACGTTAGCTGTGTCCAAACATGCATAACCTCACTATAAAGTATGCTAAAAACAGCATGCCAATGCAGTAGCATGTCCGGATCCTCATTATTCATAAAAGCACAAGTTAGAAACTGACGACTGAACAATTTACTGTCCCATAATCCCATGGGAGCTGAGGAGATGTCACGGTTAAAATGCTGGATTTAAAATAATGCTGGTGAACCACGAGTTGGACGGCTCTTCTCAACTGTAAGTGATGTACAGTATATACCAAGACAGTTGTTCCTTGTGCCTAAATGGTTCTTGTTTAACAAAACCAGAGTAGATTATGTTCACGGTTGTTGTTATTATGTCATACACTCAGGTCACAACGGCCACGTTCATGGACGAAATATGTCCAATTCATAATCTATTCACACAACTCACCTGAATACCTAAAGTTTGTACTGTTCCTTCATCAACTGCTGTACGTAATTGGACAGTACGTGATTTAGGCCGCAGCTAATCTGGACAGCAACCATCGTGTTTTTATTATACAGTATAAATACAGAAAACACTCACTTTCTAGCAACGGATCTTGCCTCTGAATCGGCATCATGTACTCCTTTTTTAATAGTTTCCACGAGAACAGCCACATGCCTGTAGACACAAAAACATAAAAGCAACTTTTAATGCAATATAAATACAGCGTCCGTTCAACCGCTCTGCCAAAACTCCACCACAGCAGTCCCACGGCTGTCCCAGCAGACCTCTCAAAACCGGCCATTAACCAAAGACACAAAATGCTTTAATTGCACTATAGTGTACTGAACATGTTTAGCTTGATCAATAATGTTATATTGAACATGTATGATTGTGTGTGTGTGCTGTGTACCATCGTAAAAATCTTTGCACACTTTTATGCACTTATCTCATCTCGCATTAATTCCCAAATCTCTCTTGGGAATTTTCTCTCTCTCTCTCTCTCTGAGATATATATATATATATACACATGCAAGGTATTTTTGACTTCTCAAAGTTACAGTATGTCACATCAAACACTTTTATTTCAGATGAGTGAGAAAAATCCTGTTTTCCATGAAATGACCATTTAATAAAGGAAGATTCTCACCTGTCCAAAGAATTCTTCTGCCACTCCTGAAGCAACAGATCCAAAAACTCAAAACAGCGGCTGCAAGACAAAGAAAAGATGACTGATGAAATCTGAATCGCTGTGATTGGAGAATGTGTTCATTGAGATGTGTGTTTTCCTCACCGTCTGACGGCCACAGATTTAGACTTGCAGTTGTTGGTCATGATCGGGATCAGTCGTGGGTAGTGTGTGTGCTTTATGAGAGACAAATGCAAAACACAATGCTCAAGAACACAATGCTCAAGACACACTTGAAAGTTGGCAAATTGCACGGACATGAACCTACTTATAATCATGATTTTAGGTTCAACGTACATTAGGGTCCAAGTGTCTAGAGGTCGACCAATAGTGGGTTTTGCCGATACAGATGACTAAGGTGGTGGAAAAGGCCAATAACCGATTAATCGTCGATCGTTTTTAAAATCTATTCATAGAATGATAAAAAAAAAATCTTAATCTTTCCTTACTATGACAGGCACAGACAAAGAGTCCTAAATTAATAAAATCCCAGATGCAGATTATTGTTCAACAAAATCCCAAAAATAACCAGAAAGATTTTTGTCCATAAATATAAACAACACTGAAACACACCGGAGACTCTTATTTTGAAATGACGAAATACCTACCGGCAACCATCGCCATTGATTTTTGCCATATCAATATGTGGCACGGTGGAGGGCGGGACCGGCGCGTGATTACGCACGCCCGGTCCCGTATTAGGCTAATTAAGCCGTCAAGAGGGATAAAGGCCACTCGCAGACGGCGCTCGAGAGAGAGAGCTCAATTACGGATGTCCGTCTTCTTATGTGTTTGTCTTTTGAGTTCTTCATTAAACCTTTAGTTTATATGTCAAGCCGGTTTCTCGCCTCTTCCTTGCCCACGAATTTATTTTGATCTGTGTTACACAATAGTTCTAAAAAGCAACTATCGGCACCGATTAATTGGTAAAACCGATATACAGTATCTCACAAAAGTGAGTACACCCCTCACAATTCTGTAAATATTTGATTATCCAGTCCAAGATGAAGGTGATGGACTGGCCATGCATGTCTCCAGACATAAACCCTATTGAGCATCTGTGGGGCATCCTCAAACAGAAGGAGGAGGAGCACAAGGTCTCTAACATCCACATGATGTCGTCATGGAAGAGTGGAAGTGGACTCTAGTGGCAACCTGTGAAGCTCTGGTGAACTCCATGCCCAAGAGGGTTAAAGCAGTGCTGGAAAATAATGACACTTTGGGCCCAATTTGGACATTTTCACTTAGGGGTGTACTCACTTTTGTTGCCAGCGGTTTAGACATTAATGGCTGTGTGTGAGTTATTTTGAGGGGACAGCAAATGTACACTGTTATACAAGCTGTACACTCACTACTTTACATTGCAGCAAAGTGTCATTTCTTCAGTGTTGTCACATGAGAAGTTATAATCAAATATTTACAAAAATGTCAGGGGTGTACTCACTTTTGTGAGATACTGTGTGTGTATATATATATATACTGTATATATATATATATATATATATATATTAAAATACTCACTGTTTCAGAAGTATAGACACATAAACAATATGTGTGTTAACATGATTTCACTTTCATTAACTCACCTACTAACCACATCTGTGTAAAGTTAAAGCCGATTTTACAAATGTGTTGCCATGACGACATAACGCAATAAACCTTAAAACTCTAAATTGACTGTAAAAGTGATCATTTAAACATCTTTACAGCTCAAATAATACACAGGTTTTCACAGAACAATTAATGTTTATTCTTTTATAAAACTATAATCTTCACATTTCTGTCTTTAAACCTCCAAAAATTGCCCCCATTGACTTGCATTGGAAGTGTGTCACTGGAACACACACACACACACACACACACACACACACACACACACAGATTAAACCCCATTGACTTGCATTGGAAGTGTGTCACTGGAACACACACACACACACACACACACACACACACACACAGATTAAACCCCATTGACTTGCATTGGAAGTGTGTCACTGGAACACACACACACACACACACACACACAAACACAGATTAAACCCCATTGACTTGCATTGGAAGTGTGTCACTGGAACACACATTTGTGCTTTTATTCAAGAAAAGGAGGAACCATCCAAATTCATTTTTGCGGTGATCAACATTATGACACAAATGCTGTCGATGAGATTAACTTGTACTAAACCCGGAATATTCCTTTAATAGTCCTGATGTGTGACAAATAATTTTTAAAGTACAATTATTCCATATAGTTTCTCAATTAACATTAGACCATAAAATATTGTGTATTCTAATAGTGTGTATTGACTTTTTAATAAGTCAAATAATGACTTGTGTTGGTGTAAAACTGATGTTTTCTTTAATATTCAGATTCGAGGATTCTGTCCGTCACACCCATAATTCCAACAAGCTTTCCATGACTGTCCAAAAGAGCCGGCAGACACGTAAATAACGTTCAAATCAATGTTATTGGTCATGCTTGCCATTCCTAATTCAACATAGTACATCACAGCTGGTAAAATGTGCTGTATATTTGTGTGTGTGCATTAAACATACTCGTATAATAAGACGGATCGCTGCCACTCCAGACGTCGCCATCACTTTCGTGCTGTTTGGTACGAGGTTTAGTAACGTTGGCATGATGTTCTCTGCTCCATGATCAAACTTACTCCCCAACACAGATGACAGATACCTGGAAGAGACACCTCAGGCAATGAATACAAAACGCTCTGTTCCGAAACCTAGTGAGCTGCCTACTCAGACAGCATTTTAAAGTGATGGTTCACACAAACATTTTAATTCTCTCATCATTTACTCACCCTCATGCCATCCCAAATGTGTATGACTTTCTATCTTCAGAACACAAATGAAGATTGTTAGAAGATCCATACGATGCAAGTGAACAAGGTCCAAAACTTTGAAGCTCAAAAAAGCACATAAAGGCAGCATACAAGTAATACATACGACTCCAGTGGTTTAATCCATGTCAGAAGTGATATGATAGGTGTGGGTGAGAAACAGATCAATATTTAAGTCCTTTTTTACTATAAATTATCCTCCCTGCCCAGTAGGTGGCGATATGCATGAAGAATGTGAATCGGCAAAAAAAAGATAAGAATGTGAAAGTGAAAGTGGAGATTTACAGGAACAAAGGACTTAATAAAGATTGATCTTGATGCTTTTTGAGCTTCAACGTTTTGGACCTGTATTGTATGGAGCTGAAATATTCTTCTAAAAATCTTAATTTGTGTTGTGCAGAAGAAAGAAAGTCAAACACATCTGGGATGGCATGAGGGCGAGTAAATGAATCCACCACAGAGAAGGCAATCCCAGAATGCACTGCAAAAACTCCATCCAAGATGGTGGACGAAGTTAAAAACATTTTGTTAATCGAATTCATTACATGATATGCCAAATTATTAATTTAATGAATCACATTGATCCATTTTTGCTGAAAAGGCCCACAAGTTCAAAATATAATAAATATGATATATATTGTGTCATCGATATATTGGTTGCATCATGTTTCACTAGTTTTCAGCATCTCTAGCCATAAACGGTGCATTTTCAGCATTATTAGACATTTTTTATATACTTTAATTAATCGCAAAGAATTACTGCATTTAATTGACAGCCTTTGTTAATTATAAATATATAAAAATATAAACTTAAGTTATAT
>JAVLUX010000045.1:2682500-2747500 GCA_032164185.1 Moxostoma hubbsi
AAAGTAAAGTCTAAATTAAGCATTTGTTCACACTAACAAGATTATTTAATTTGTCTTCTAATAATGTCCAACAGTGTGTGCACGTGCAGAACAGGAGATGTGTCATTGAAGTCATGAAACTCCCCACACTCAGTGCCCACCAGAGTGTCCTCTTGATTAACAAGCACACTAATATTTAACAAAACATTATCACGGGAAGAAATTGTTTGGTGTGGCGGAAAATCTTAAAATAATAATATAAGTAATCAATTACTAAATAAATGTTGTTCTGTTTATTTCACTCTTTGTTTAGATGATCAGAGATTTAAATATGTCATAATTTGTATTTTATAGTTTAATATTGAAAGTTTGGGTCTGAAGGCTAAAACAGTCTTGCAGTATACATAAAAGAAAGTACCGAAAGTAAACGATGAAGGTCTGATGAAAAGTTTCCAAGTCTGTTTTAATGAGACTTTCATATAACAAATAAAAACATATATAAAAAAATGGAATCAGTGAGTTTGAATAAAAATCAACCCCTGGGACATGTGCCTGAAGTTGAAGAAACCACCGATGTTTAGTCTTGATACATACGCACACACACACTGTTCACTCACCCCAGTGTGATACAGGCCTCTCGCACCACCTGCGAGCGCAGATCTTTGGCCGACAGCTTGAACGCCCCCTCAAGTTGCCGCAAATGCTGTGAGAAGCCGTCGTAGTCTGCCGCTCCCGCCAACAGCAGAGAGCGCACCTTCTTCAACTGTAAACAAACAGATCAATCAACTACTGCACAGGGGTCAAAGGTTATCTCACAGCTACTTACCAAATAAATCAATCAATGGACATAAAATATTGATTTGAGCTGAAATTATTGTAATACACGAGAAGAGAGTACAAAGAGATCCGAGAGACACGAGCACAGCTGACACAACATTTAATAATACAGTTTAAAAACATCTGACCGCAGGATGCCATGATTGGCCAATCACAATCAGGTATTCCAGAGGGCCATGAAATAGGCAGTTTTATTCCATAATATGTGATGTTACTCACTGCTGCCACTCTCTGCTCCCAGTCCTGTTTGTCATCGGAGAGAATCTTTTCGATTTTATTCAAGGACTCCTCGAGGTCCCGACTGGAGTAGATCTGAGAGGCGGGAGACAACAGTGCCATCAAAATGCATTGTGGGTTCTAGGGAGACCTGAACGCGTGGGAAACTGCCAGCTCGCCACAGACCGAATGAAACCTTTGAAATCTTTTCTGACGGTACAGAACGTCCAGATTGACACTGCAAATAACACATCTCAAACTAGTTTGAAAAGTTTAAAGTTTGATGGTTAAACGGACATTACAGTAAGGCTATGTTTGATAGCGGAATGGACCTTTCCCTGCAAATATTGATGTGATCAGGGGCGGATCTAGAAAAATATTTATGGGGTGGCAAGAGGGGGGCAGGAATTTTTGAGGGGTGGCAACATATGGCAGACTTATATATACTTAATTTAATCACGTTTATCACAGTTTGATGAGAAATAGTATGTACACACTACAAAAGGGCACAGGCTGCCATTTACAAACTCATACAGACAAACTTAATCTCATGCAATCAATGTCTTGCATTTGAGGTTTCATGTGAAACAGTTCATATTAGGAATAAGTGACCATACAATGTGATCTCACTTAACAGGAGATAGAAGTATGATTGAAGTAAGGGCATTATCGCCGGAAAGGCATTAAGGTAAGACACTGGTGATGACAGGCAGATGTGTGAGAGGGGAAGCAAACGCACGCAGCATTTGTACAAGAAGAAACTATACAAAGAAAAACTTACACATGAAGATCTATGGACTGAGCTGTACTAATGTGGGCATAAATACACTGTGGAAACAACACTTAGTTTGGAAAAACTTGCTTTTTGGGAATTTTCTTAGGAAACAGATGCATTTCCCCCCCTTTATACCTGTATGTGCTGGGGCGGAACATGCATATTCTGTCTGACAATTTCTCATTGGCCTTTTCTCAAAGTTTCTTCAAAATTCACTAGACCCCTAGTGTCGCTTCTTCGACACAACGTCTCTTCCATCCATCTGGGAACTGAGGTTACAACAGTAACCTCCCAGCAAACACAGAACGTTCCCCTAACGTTCCCTAACGTTCCCGTATGGTTCCCATTTGGTTATTTTTTGGGAACCAAACAGGAACATTCTAGGAACGTTCCCTGTAGGTTATTTTTAGGTTTAATTTTATAACCTAAGGAGAACGTTCTGGGAATGTTCCCTGTAGGTTATTTTTAGGATCTATTTTTATAACCTAAGGAGAACGTTCTGGGAATGTTCCCTGTAGGTTATTTTTAGGATCTATTTTTATAACCTAACCTTAAGGGAACGTTCTATTTACGTTAAGAAAACTTTCCTGGATCACCAACAGGGAACGTTCTTGCAACGTTCTGGGAACCAAAAACTAACGTTCCCAGAACGTTCCCAGAACCTAAAATTGTTAGCTGGGCTAGACGTTATTGAATATTTTTCCCCCAAATTATGCAAAAGCAGATTTTTCCAAGCTAATTAAGTGTTGTAGTGTAACCAGCAGGAGACCACTGATGTGTGAACTGAATTTGGTGACACTACAATGTGTAACAGTGAAGTTATTGAATATTTGTGTAGTCTCACATTTCGGTTTTGCACTTTGCAGACGGTCCCTGCGGTCTTGTCTCTCAGCCGGCTGCGCTTAGACATCAATGCAATTGTCCAGCTCATGATGGAGGCTTGTTTTGATGAAAACGAGGTTGTAGCTCGTTGTCTACATTACTGCGGTTGGAAAGAGGTGTTGTTTGTGTTTTAAGAACGTTTCGCTTATGAGTTATTGATCCGGAAAGTTCGAATCTGTGAATATATGTCCAACTTTACCGAACTTTATGAGGCTGAGAGATGAAAAACTTCGTTCACAAGATGCAGTGCTCACAGTTAAAACAACCGCTATTTTACACAACCTGATAGTTAATCCGTTTTGACCTCTTTCTCCTGTGTCTCCTTTCTTCGCGACTCTTGGCTCATTCGCTTCGCGCCACTCAGTTTTCCAAACTGATCACTGATCAGTCTATTGCCGCTCTCTGGCGTCATCTCGTGCTGCATTCAGTGCAGTCGGACATTGGAGATTCGCGCTCGTAAATTGTCTAATTTAATTCTTTGCTGCCAACTGGGGTGGCAGCAGGGGTGGCAAGGTATTCTTTTAGGGTGGCATTTGCCACCCTATGCCACCCCGGTAGATCCGCCCCTGGATGTGATTAATTGCGATTAATAAGATAATAATAACAAATTGCCATATTATTTAACTCTTATTATAATTTGATGTGATTGACATCTCTGGCCCCGTTTACTTTGTACGACTGTTGCGATTGTAAGTGCCCTCTTGCTTTGTTAAAAGGTACTGCTATAACATGAATGACCCGACATTTAACGATTGTTTCAAACAAAGGAAGTTTGTTGTAATCCCAGGTAAAGTGTGACTTACCTGTATGGCGGGCACATCTTCAAAGGCACGAATGAAGTCTTCTTCATCAAGGGCACCGGCACTTGCGCTTTCTTTACCTGCCGAGAGAAGAAGCAACAAGAAACTCCAGCAGGTTTCCCAACATCTCGTACACACATTCACACAGCACTGATGCGGTCTTCACCTGAGCTCTTCGTGCTGGAGGCAGAGCTCGGCTGCCGCATGGATCCTGTCCGCCGCACTGACGACGCTCCTTTAGAAGACGACGAGGAACGGCCTCCATCCACGGAATCATCATCGTCGATGTTCTTATCTGAGGAAGAAGAGGGAGATCCTTCGTCTTCTCTGTTTGCATAACAGCTAAAGTAACGGGTGGTTAGATTACAGTTGTGGAAATGACTTTTCTTTAGATTTTACAAACTTCCATGACTTTAACAGGCCTGGAAATCCCAACAAGTGATGTGTGACTAACTTCAGAGCAGAGGTGCTAGTTTTAATAAATTAAACACTTAAACAATCAAACTGACAGTCTGTTATTGATGATACTAGACTACATGTACATACGGCCGTGATAAACCCAGAATTTCTTGAAGATGTGCTTTGAAGGACACAGTCTTCTCTTCTGTGTGACATTGCTCAGGCACTGACGAAGCCTCATACAGATGAGAGACGACCCCCCCCCCCCCCCCCCCGAGAGAGAGAACCACCACCAAAATCTGCCAGACCAGCGATCAATCGCCATGAATTATTAATACACACACATGCTATAATACTACAGAAACCACCAGGAAATTAAAAAAACATCATTCCTTGCTATTTAGCTTATAGGGACATGCCGTGAACGTGTTTTTCAAATAAAGCAAATTATATTATAACTATTATAATGACTACAGACTAACCCAAACACAGGAACATTACTGATAGAGTGAAGCTAGTAAAATATGAGCTACATCTGTAAAAAAAAATTGTATTAAAATCTGAATAATATAAATGTTTTATTCATATTTAATTAAGTTTATGGGTCCCAGGTTTGTATCCCGGACGAGCCCCCAATTGATAAATCTTGTATATTTAAAACGATTATAATCAATGCATGTGAAAGTGTTTATTAATAATTATGCACTTTATATTTCAGATAGATTTCAAAAAGATATCAGAAAAATATATTTATGAATCATTTCCCCAAATGACTACACCGTCAGATGTCCCCAAAGAGACTGCACTTTTACATTTTCATCAAGACATCATTTTGTATGCTTATTGAGCCACTTTTCAGGTTTTACTATACTTATGGGAATATTTGGTCCCCTATGTGCTCATTTTATTAGCCACCATTAAATTGTATGATTTCAGCATTATATCAGCCACCCTGCTCTTTAGATATTGGTGTGCTGACCTACCCCTAAAACAGATTAGGCACAATTAGAATGAATCATCTAAGTTCATAAATGATTCAACTGGAACAAATGCATCATCAAATTAATCATTTGTCTAACGTGAACACCCCAAATGTCCTCAAAGGGAGATTTTGTCAGATTTAGCTCACTTCTGGGGGAAAATTTGTCCTCAAACTAAAGCCGAGTAAACCTTTAAACACACACACACACACACACACACACACACACACACACACTCACACTCACACACAATGCACCATTCAATCAAAGTGATCAGATTTCGCACACAGCACAGAAAGACTGAGAGAGAAAGACAGATGAGAGCGACCCGCTATCGTTCCCGAAACTCCAGCATCTCACTCACGTTAAGACAGAAATCAAATCCGTTTGAAAAATAAAATCACACTGATATTCGTCTGCAACACAGTCCACTTTTGACCCCTAGTGACCTACAGAAGCTGCTGTTATTAGCTCATCTCCCATCTGACTCTGAATCGCTCTGTTAGTGCAGTGTAAAGTGAGTCTCTTACAGGAGCAGATTCTCCGGCACACCAGCCTTCTCAACATGTCATCACGGTTTCCCACGCTGCCTCATTCTGATGCGGCCTCCAGCAGCGCCGCAACCCCTCCCTGCCTCCGCGCGCGCGTGCGTGTGTGTGTGTGTGTGTGTGTGTGTGTGTGTGTGTGTGTGTTGTAAACTAGAGCATGTTATAGATCTATTGCTAACTAAACCCCACCCTTCTCATTTCAGGGGGGGGGGGGGGGGGAGAGCAGGTGGGAGGAGCCAAACACAGGCTGTGTTCAGAATAGGATCTGTTTACATACACACTGCATACTGTTTTATACAAATAGTGAGTAAAAAAAGTATGCCGCGTGCAACAATAAACGTTGCAAGCAAGAGTATGCTACATTTCTACATTCCAAATTCTATTTGATTTTATTATGATTAATTGGGGTATAATTCAGTTATACTGTTCATTTTGCTCACATATGAAAGCAATTCGATGATGGAACGAATGATAAAACGGGATTCACTACTTCCACACTGAAGTTTCATGAGATGCAACTGGCGGTCAAACACATATTGAGCTACACATAACACACATTATGAACATAAGCTACACTTTTCTATTTTCTCAGGCACTTATTGAGTCTAAATAGACGCACAACTCACATGATGTCAGCAGTGGACCCAAATGCCAATAGCCAAATCATACGGTTCGTGTTAAACTTGCTATAGTTTGCTTCCACACTGCTTCTTCACCAGTTAACGATGTCAAATGTAAATTAAGTCAATCACTGAAACATCAGATCCACTTTGAGTCAGAAATATCATGTATAATATGTGTACACGCACACGAGACACGGATAATTCACCACTGTCACAGGAAATCAACATGATTTAATATTCATTTAAATTAATATAGTGTTCGTTTGTCTTGTAATAAACAAAAAAATATATTTCCTGTTAGAGTAAACTTATATTGATATGAAATGGAAGAGCAAAAAAAAAAAAAGGCGACATTATTACATATCTCGGGTCTTTAATGACCCTGTACACTTTTTGGTAACTAAGAAATTAATGTATTTATTTTCAATACAATTTTTACACTCTGTATTTTAGAAAACCCCGAGGTATTAAAGGGCTTAATGGCATTATAGACAATGGTCTATTAGGCTGCTGTAGAGCGGAGGAGGGTGGGGCCAGGCTGGAACAACACACATCCGGACCCCAATCAGCCCGATGGGGCGCGATAGGCATAAAGGTGGCCGGTGACGACAGTTAGAGAGAGAGAATTACAGGCAGCTGTGCTGTGTTTATGTTTGTGTGTTTTGGTTTTTCATTAAACTATTATTTATTTTGCCAAGCCGGTTCTCGCCTCCTCCTCGCCTTTAACCTGCTTTAAATCTGCATTTTCATTTCAATTCCAATATTTGACACAAATTCGCTCTGTGTCCACTGTAAATGACTGTTTTAAATTCATTCCTCACCAAGCTGGACATTTGTATGGAAATTTTAAGTGTATTTAAGATCACAATTAATCAGAAAATCAATTTATTTGTGTTACTCAGCCCTAGCATACAGTTATCATCTTGAAAACAAAAGTTATTTTGCAATGGTCTTCCCATTTCAAAAACAAAACTAAAAGGTGCTGCTTTTAGCAATAAAAGAAACCGATTTAAAATCACTAAAGATATTTATTACTGATGATTTCTCATTTAGTTCTTTCATCACATACTGCACATTGTTGCAAATGTAGTAGATTAAATGAGTACCAAACTGCACAACACACAGTACATACTGCAGAAATATCATGAACAGTACGGAGTAAACGATTCTGAACACAGCCACAACTAACCCCTCGCAAACCCTTCTCCATCACCCTACACACACACACACACACACACACACACACACACACACACACACACACATAAACACATACACACACATACACACACATACACACACACAATCTCACACTCACTCACACACACACACATACACACACACACACACACACACACAATCTCACACTCACACACACACACACACACACACACACACACACACACACATACAATCTCACACACACACACACACACACACACACACACTCACACTCACACACTCATACACACACACACAATCTCACAATCTCACACTCACTCACACACACACACAATCACACACACACACACACACACACACATACACATACACATACACATACACACTTCTTGCTGACTGTCACTAAAATCACACACCTGATGACATCATCACCACCCAAACTATCGTCACACACAGACAGTTCCCCGTCTGTCACTCACTTGACATTGTGTCGAATGAAGTGACACAAGGGGTCTTCCTTGGGCAAACCTCTGAACTTGAGAAAAGGCCAATGAGAAATTGGCAGACAGAATTTGCATGTCCCGCCCCCGGGCATATGGGTATAAAGGGAAACGGGCGTGTGTCTGTCAGTCAGATTTTCTCTTCGGAGCCGAGCGGTTGTGCAGCAGCAAGCTGAGTCTCACTACTGTTCCACTCAGCTCTGTTGGCAGAGCACTGCTGTTGGATCTACGGCGCATTTCCAGCGGCGTTCTCTCTCTAGGCACGCTGTGCAGTCCACGCCCCTGGGCGCTTAGACAGCGCTTTCATTGCCTGAAAGAGTGTTCTCCTCCTAAAAGGAGTTTGAGTTTCACTCATAAAAGAGCAATACACAGACAGGCGTTGAACGCGTCTTTTACAAGATGCCCTTCCGCCTCGGTGTAGTTCCTGCGGTCAATATCTCTATACACAGCTTCAATTCAATCAACAATAAGCAGATATGATGACTAATTTCATCAGTAGGTGGCAGAAAACGAACACAATGTGTTATAAAGCACATTTGAAGAGTTCTTTGTAATATTTAATTTAAGGAAGTATCATAATAAATTGCCAAATAAAGAGTAAAAATGTGTGATAGAGTAACATAATCAAACTGCTTTACAAGGATCTTTAAATAACGATGGTACATACAGCCTGAACTATAATAAACATTATATTATAGAGACATCAACAAAACCCTGTGAAGAAAATGCCAAATCATCAATGCAGGACGAGCAGTGATTTTAAGGAACGGCACAGGCGCGCTCTCATTACCCCTGACAATCTAAACGGTTAAACATCACTGATCTGAGGATGTACGAGTGTTTAATGGCACAAGCTTAAAACCACGTCATCGAAACCCCGTCATAAACTCAGTACGACTGTTAGACACGACACGTAATTTGGGCTTTAAAATATAACAGGGTAAAGTTGTGACTGCTGACAAAAAAAACGGACCGTTGCCTAAACTTTCTTCATTTAAAGTCAATGTAAAATCTCCCCAACATCTTCACATAAAAACCTGGACTGTGTCGTTTAGGGAAACACAATAATCCTCATTAAGAACGAATGAATGGCATGCAGATTAGCAGAGACACGAACAAAAGACACGAGGAACGTTCACTCATTCATTCGTGTTATTCATGGGCTGATTGGACCACGTAACCAAACGCGAGTTTATACTTTGTTCTTCATGTTCTCCGAGTAGCTGGACCAACCAAAAGGGCAAAAAATGGCCCTATTTGAGCCGCGTCCAATCAAAAGCTGCTTATTTTTGAAACTGCGCTGCTGTGTGTGTGTTTGTGTGTAGGTTGTTCTCAAAAAGGCATGCTCGTAAAACACACACATACAAGCACCAAGACGCTGGATACACACCAAAACCCCTTCTGTGTTTCTCTGCCAAGTGCCCACTCTCCCTAAACCAGCACAGGGAGTCGAGGCAAGTCTGTGTAACAGCAGCCAACGAGGTTAAACGAAACTTCTTTAGATTGCATCTCAGAGGCGTGTTGGGCTTCTAATGGTGAAAGTTGATGCCAGTTTTGGTCGAGTGCCCGTCTCTCTTTGTGCCCCTGATGGTCGTGATTCAGGGTTCTATTCACAGCAGGCATGTTAATTGGCCGCTGAGAAATGCAGAACAAAAGCAGCTCATATGATTGTACAAACCACGGCCATCTGAGACACAACTGCTGCTTATATTTGATTTGATTTTTTGCCCAATCAAATGCTGTCTAGCATAAGAATGCAAGTGTGCCTCGTCCGAAAGGCTCGGGTATACTTCTTTATTTCTGCACATCACGTGCACGGTAAAACACTCTAACATTTCAAAGTACACTTGTAAGACCACGAGCCCATAGGATGCATGCACACGCTCCCTACACGCACACTACGCAGTCTGCATAGGGCACCAACTCCCTAGGAGGTCACCAGAAAGTGGGACCCAAAAGCAGTTGCAGAGCACAGATGAGCGCTTCACGCCATTAGTGATTTTACGGCATTTTACTGCGCTTCGTTTAGCTGGTGTTCAGTGTGTTTAACTCACGCAGCTCAAGAGCGGACATCTCCATCATACTGGATTAATGGATTAGATGAATCCTTATCTAATATCTTCTATAAACAGATGTTTCTCTGAATGTTTCTTCTTCTGGTTATATCTGGCACTGTTGATATCTTGCAGTATTATATTTTACTCATCATATTTTCGTCAACAGTATACTTTAATACAATCGTTCAATGATCATCATGATGTGTTTTGCCCGTCTCATATTCGTTATTGTTGATGAAATCAAAAACCCTTCAATAAAGCAATCTGCTTGATGAGACTGTGTCTCTTGCAGCACAATCAGGTGCAGCCGGACATGGACGTCTGCATATGTACAGAAGCAAGTCTGCGTCGTACAGTGTGAAACATGTACCAGCAAGAGGATAACTGAAGTACTCTATTGGCCCTAATAACACCTGCCTATGATTAAAAAAGCCCTTTGATATTTCCCACCCCAACATCCAGTTTCAATGGCAAACAGGTAAAAAAATATAATATCAGAAATTGAGTTTGTCAACCCATTTCCTGAGGATTTTAAGCTTAATGATCCAACTGCCAACCACAAGGTCTTTTCTAATGTGTCGTCCATCCCAAATGTCCAAATTCAGTCCATCAACTGTCGATGGCAACATCTTTATCCAGCATCAATTGTTATAACTAAGAAAGACAACTTTGAACTTTTTAATATTGACTTCACCCGTTGTGTTCCGGTTATTTTCAGCCAGACTCAATTTTTTTACTTAATCCAATTGGAATAAAGTTAATTGACTTTGTTCACATATGGTATCTGAAAACACACAAAAAAAAATTGGACCATTTTATTGGTTTTATTTCACTTTGTTACACTTGTTGTGTTCCCGGTCAAAAATGACCGGCCAGTGGAAATGAACGGATTAGACTAAAAAATACAGAAATACTAAGTGTTCAGCAGCATCACAATCCTTTAGCACATGTGTGGATGTGTGTTTGCACACACACACACACACACACACACACACACACACACACCGTGTGTGGAGCGCCCTCTTGTTTATTGTCTTTCCATGTACACTGTTTGAGGAATATTTCAAGATCTGCTGATCATATTATGTTGTGTTTGGGCTTGTTTGAATCGGGATCATCTGCTGTAAGTTAAGTGAATATTCATTTATCATGCAATTATTATAAGATTTTTTGTTTTCTGCAGATCCAGTCTAAGCTCAGTTCAATGAATCCATCAATAAATAAATATATAATGCATTATACAAGATACTGCATTAGATCTGTTTAGCAACTTCTTCTTGTTAGTAATTATGAGTTAGTTATTATTTTAGTAATTATTTAATATATAAAATATGTTCAAAAATCTAGTACAAAGCCTGTCTTCATTAATAACAAGAGGAAGTTGCTATCTTGTGATAATATATGCAATATGAGAGGTGTATAGACAATCATATGTAAGTGTTAGCACAACACATGGATTAATATTACAAAAAGTGAAAGTGAAACACGCGGTTGAGTGTCTAATGATTCAACAGGGACATTTTGCTCCTAAAGAACAAAAAAAACATCAGGATAAATTTGAGAGTTTAGTTTAAAATATCTCTATATTTATACTTGAAACAGAAGCAGAGGAGCAAATATTTGAATCAACATAAATACTTCAGAGCACTTACGATCACACACTGACAGCAACTAAAACATAACCATTAAACAACAACAAAAAAAGCAATTAAAGAACCATTAATAAGCTGATGATGTTGCTGGAGTAACCTTCGGCTGATCGATTGAAGAAATATTCAGATCCAACATACAGAAGACAGTAAAACTCACACCTAAAAAGCATCAGATCATTCAAAAGAGAAACGAAGCAACAATCAGACGATCACATCAGTGCACAGAAACAACCCCAGAAAACAGCAGATGTAAAGCACCCACAACAGTGCAGTAAACACCTCTAGAGCCCGTGAACTCAATGCAGAATATGTACCGTGTTTCGCAGTTCTGCTCATCTGTTCGTACCGTCGGCCGCTGTCATGACGAGAGTGTTGTTTGTATTAATGTCTCTCTCCCTCTCTCTCTCTCTCTCCCCCTCCTTGTGACTGAACACACACAAGTGTCGCTGCTTTCGTCTGCAGTACCTCCCTCACTACCGGCCTCTAAACCTTGACCAACAATATTGCTGGAATGATTCAAAAATTCCCGAAAACAATCCATATGAGCAATCTGAAGAAAACACATGAGGGCTGTCCACATCCTACCTCCCCAAACAAAACAGCCAAACTACTGTCACACACACACATACACACACACACAGAAACTGGGGCATTGAGGAAACAATGGTTTAACAATGAGAACAATCTCGCCGGTGAGATATACACACACAAACATACATATGCAGAAACTTTATCTCATCTCACAGAGAAACATTTATTTATGACCCAGGACCCATAGAGCACATAGAGGTGTGAGTTAGATCCCTCACCTGCAGACAGGATCATATTCCCAGACCTCTGGACTTCATCAAACCTGCTGAAAATCACATTCAACCTAAACAAAACACAAAAAGAGAATATTTATTGGGACATTATTACCGTATGCCAGGGCTGTTTCAGACCATTCTGCCACCCTAGGCAAGATCCCTATTGGCCCATGGGATGGGTGGGGGGGCAGAGGGGTGTGGCAGAGGCCTCCTCTTTGGTGCCATCCCAGCATCTAGTTGGCCTATGCCGTATGCCATCTCTCACATTGCAAGAAAGAGGAATGGGTCAAAGTTTTATTGGTCAGTTAAATGTTTTATTTGTGCTCATAGTAAAATAAGTTATTTTGCAAACTCAACATTTAAATAAAACATGTACAGATAAAACATAAATCAAAGAAGGAATAAGTAGTGATAATAATTTAAAACTTAAAAGTAAATTGCTAAAACTATGACCAGGTAAGTGCTCTGTATATGAAAGGAGTATAAGAAATTAGGTCACTGCAAAACAAATCAATTAATAAATATATATATATATATAAATGAATTAATCAATAAAATGATACATATATACATACATTACAAATAATATATATATATATTATTAACAATAATATTTTTTCTGTTGCTCAATTTGTTTAATTTATTAATTAAAATATAAATTGCTCAAAATAAATGTACAGGTTTATTTTTCATTAATGTTTATATATATATTATGGTTTATAAAAGTACATTAACAATGCAAATTGCTAAACCTATGATGTGGTAAGTGCTCGTTATATTAGAAAAATACAATAAAGTAGGTCAACAAAACCAACAAATTAAATAAAGAATAATCTATTTTTTATTAAATAAAAAATATAGAATTACATATTTAATTATTTATAAATTATTAAAAAGAATGTTTTTTTGTTGATTATTTTTTAATTAAATAGAATATAAATTGCTAAAAATAAACATGTTTTTATATATATATATATATATATATATATATATATATATATAAATATAGAATTACATATTTAATTATTTATAAATTATTAAAAAGAATGTTTTTTTGTTGATTATTTTTTAATTAAATAGAATATAAATTGCTAAAAATAAACATGTTTATATATATATATATATATATATATATATATATATATATATATATATATACACAGTACATAAATATTAATATAACAATATACTTGTATATTATATTTTATAAAATTAAATATAAACAGCTAAAACTATGAAGTGGTATGAGCTCTGTTAATAAGAAAAATATATTTTGTGCATATATATATATATATATATATATATATATATATATATATACACACAGTACAAAAATAATATTAGTATATTAAAAATATATAATAAATCAATTGCATAAAATAAAATATATATAAACATGGTTTTATAATATTCTGTACATGGGTTCAGAATGATGTCATTACCGTGATTGTGGGAGTCCCTTTTTCCCCAGATCGATCCTCACTCTCTCACCCACATGTTTGTAAATCTCCAGCAGGCAATTCATTGCACCATCTCGGACCTGTGGATAAACATATACATGTGTTTAGTGTCAGTGTAAATGTGCTCATTTACCAGATATCTTTTAAGTTTGGTGTGACCAAGGATGCCATTCTGCCAAACATCCTCTGTGCTCCACAGAAGAAAGTCATACAACGTGAGAGTGAGTAAATGAAGGCAGAATTTTCATTTTTGGGTGAACTATTCCTTTAATAAAGCCTTTTGTAAGTAGTTCCTGAAATCACCAGCAGAGGCTCCCCCAGACCAACATATAACGCTCCCAGTGACGTCACGGAATTCCATCGTCAACAAAGACACGTCATTTACCTGACTCGTGGGGTCTCCCAAAAGATTACAAATATGAGGAACGATCTTGCTGAGGGTTAACCCTTGGGCTCCATATCTGTAAACCATCAAAAAGGTTAAGTTAGCCTTTTTAAAATGAAAATCTCATAAATCAAATGTGACTCAATTGGTACATACACATTAAGAGTGGAAATCAGGCAAAAGCAAACAGCTTCTCTGGTCCTGTTGTTTTTATGCTTGAATCCACTCAGCATTCGGTCCCAAACATACTGTGAAAAAACATAATTATCTGTATTAAATGCACACTGCAATTGAAAGAGCTCCAGTAGATGAAGTGTGGCGCACAGAGCGAGTGTGTCACCTGTGGATTGGCTGCTTGCTCCATGATTTTTAAGAGAAGTGTTTGTGCTTGGTCTCGAACTTGGTCTTTAGAATCGCCTAAACGATCCATTAAACAAGGAAGAACTAAGAGATGGAGACACAACAAAGAATACCATTAAATCAGAGATTATTAACACCTGTATTGTTCTAAAAATCTGCAAAACAATGAAAATTAGACGTTTTTATTATTATTATTATTTATCAAATGCAAATTTCTGCTGAAAACTTTATACTTATCTTTATATTATTTAAACAGAAAAAGTGTAAAAGTCTCCATTATAATTATTCAAAATGTATTTTTAAAGTTTAAAGGTAATTTGTACTTTATTAGAAAGGTTTTACCTGTTCCTATGTGTGTTTTGAATCGTTCCTGTAGTCTCGTCACTAAAGCACACACTATATCCATTCCCAGCAGTGCCACCTTAAACAAATTATAAATAAAATTAAAAAATGAAAAACATTATTCAAACATACAAATTTTTTATTCAAATGGAAATCACGCACATTACATAAGAAATTTAGTGGCATTGCATTTCAATGTCAAAACCGACTGTAAATGGTTTGTTTTTTGTTGGTCAGACGCAGACAGCAAATCCGCAAAGGATTATGGGTAATGGACAAAAATGATGTTTCATTGTCAAATATTCACTAAAATAAGAATAGTTTTGGGGAAATACCCACTGATTACATGCGAGTAAAACCTAATGTATCATACAAGTGAAACAAATCAGATAAAAAGCAATGTTTATAAAAACTGCACTGTTACCATCTATGTAAACACCAGCACCACTTCATGAAGTTATTGGCTGACCGTATATATTTAACCTTCCTTGTTTGGGGGTGGATTGGGCTGTTCAATGAACGTATAGTGAGGGCATCCCTGCTAACACCTGACCAACACATCTCGCATCACCTGAACTTCATTGTTCGGGCTATGGTGCAATTTTTGGACCAAATTTCTTGTGTGATGTAAAAAGAAGAAATTATACAACGAAGCAACAGCTCCCTCTAGAGGGCAGGACATGTAGGATCACCATTTCCCCCCAAACAGCACGAGCCACGACCAACAGAACTTCACCGTGAAACACAAAAACATGCAGTTCAATCACAGTGTTTGATAAAACCGGGTATCATTCATTTCATATTCAATTAGGAATTACAAATCGTAAAAACTAAAACTACTTCATTATACTTTCACTATTAGTTATAAAATCAATATTAAAAAACAAATAATTACTTGTTTTTCGTAATTTAGACATTGGAAACAATAGCCACGGGACAATGTGCGTTTTGATGATTTGACTTCACTAATATATGGCTTGAATATTTGATTGGCACATATGGGTGTGCCTGAAACGCCCCTTTCTTCTGATTGGCCAACCTGCACCGTCGTCATCTCAATGCTGTGAGACAGAATAAAAGTTCTCTGCCGTTTTAGTCTCGTTTAATTTTATTCTTTACCATTTATTCTCCAAAACTCGCCACGTTGTGCCAACACACAACCGTTAAATGTTTACTGAATGCAGACAGGGTTTAATCCGCATGCGCTTTCATTGACAAGTGAAGCGATTGATAAGAGCGCGCGCCCGCACGCACGCACACACACACACACACGGATGTACAACACACTCTCACACACAACACACACACACACACAACACACTCTCACACACAACACACACACGGACGCACTCTCTCTCTCTCACGCACACACACACACACACACACACACGGATGCACAACACACTCCACACACAACACACACACACACACACACTCTCTCTCACACAACACACACACACAACAGTCACATACACACACACTCACGCTCAACACTCACATACACACAACAATCACACACACACACACACACGGACGCACAACACACTCACACACACTCTCTCTCTCACAACACACAACAGTCACACACACACACACACACACAACAATCACACACAGACACATTAAGATGTTTATTAAGATCAATCCGTCTCTCTGTAAGCCAAATGTCTTTCACAGTTTTCCTTCTTCATGCCACACAACTTGTTTTATTCATTTATAAGTGGTACCATGCAGCTGGTCAGTTGGGCACTGGTGGTCCACGCTGCACTGGAGAATCGGCTGGCATTCACAGTTTGGGTGACGGCACTTTAAACCGCGGCCGGTCCCAATTTTACAATCATGTACCGCGTTACAGTGGACTTACAGTCGGACACCTTTGGTCCTAATAATTAGTCCAAGGCAGCTGTAGTTTGATTGCTTTAGACACGCGCATTAAATTGACATCAGTGTTTCGTGCATTTCTGAAATGAGAATTCATCAGAGTATTGAAAGAACCAGTTTATTTTAATTTTAACATACTGCAATGAAATGAAGAAAGCAAGATGCGGTTCAGGGAACATACAGACTTAAAGTAGTGTGCAGATGAGCTACAACAGTAAATAACATCAGATAAAAATCATAATAAAAATAATAACAAATAAATTGAAAGATATTATTACATTTAATATTTAATATAAGACAATAAGTATTTACATGGCAGTGAAGAGTAGTAATTTCAAGCTCAGATCATTCCCACATCCATGTTTTGGAATGGGAATATGGGTGGCCTTTACCTACTGGGTTAAATACACGGCAGTTTTGTGTCCTTTTATTATCGGACAAATGTGAAGAACGTGTGTAAATTCACTGGTCGAGCTTTTGAGAGACGAGCATTCATGAACTTCCTTTAATATCATTTCCATGATGAGCAAAATTTGGATATTTGGTTTCTCTGCCGGTGGCAAGTTTGCAAAGATTTCGGACTGGTCTTGATGTTATGGTACATAAATGGTATATAACTATAATATACAGACATGAAACACTGCACTCAGAACTGTCAGCTGGTCAACGGGTCATTCAGCTGACGTGCAAGTTAAACATAAAACATTAAAAGTACACTTTTACATTATAAAGGTCGTAGTATGTTCCCAGTAGATAGACTGCTTTACCACACGTCAGATTAACAAATAATGAAACAAGTCATTTTTGCTTTTCTGATTCTGAATTCCTAAATATATATGAAATGAATGATACAGGGATTAAAACAGGTCAGATATTCTGAAGCTGCACATTAAGTTGACAAAAGAGCCACATAAAAAGTCATGCACGTTCACTCTCAATGCACACTTTTAATGTTTGCAATGCACAGTTGCAATAATCTGCATTAAACATCATTTAATCATGTATGTATTAAATAACATGATTATTCCATCACTTCCATCGCTGACTCTGCACGCGTGCATGTGTGTGTGTGTGTGTGTGTGTGTGTGTGTGTGTGTGTGTGTGTGTGAGGTAAAATAAGAAGTCCACGGGTTGCATTGGGACCCCTGTCCTCATTTCCGCGAGTAGGGTGATTACTCTCACTGGAAACACTGGGTTTCCAGGACAGGCGTTCTGATTGGCTGTCGCAGCTCAGGCGTTTTTGTACTGTCAAATGTTTGCTAAAGGACTGTAGAGGTGCGAAGAACAAAGTGATGCCACAAACACTCTTGAAATCTCCTCTGATAAGAGCTAAGACTGCAACAGAGACAACATAATAATAATAGTGGTCAAAAGCAGCGGCGGGGTGCCACCCCACTTGCATTCTGGAGACGGTGTGCAACGGCTTAACCCGTCCGTGTCTGTGAGGTACAGCGTTCCACCTCAGTAGACAAATCTCCAAAACTGACCTGACAGAACAATGTCATTAATGGTGAATGTGGCAGACAGCTCCGCTATGGCGGAGACAGCACCTTACAAATGTTACCATCAGCCCACGCTGAGAGAATACGCACAAGATTTCAGAATGATCTCTGTGTTGAATGGAGTTTGGCTAACATGCATAAGCTAGCGGCTTGAAACGTCACTTCCGTCAACTGACAAATAGCGAATGTTTCCATGTAAAAACTTTAGTGTTGCGATTGAGGCGATACTACACTTTAAAACTTCATAGACTACAGTGTGTGTAGCGTTTAGTGTGTCATTTGGGACACAGTTCATGACTTTATCAGCTCTTTGTGTAGTATAGTATTTTTTGTATCATTTTAAAGAGATTTACAGAGATTATTTGTGTGTTAAGTAACAATCATTACAATGAATAATAAGGCAAAATATTAAAATGTAATATTAACAATTTTTTGAATGCGGTTCAGTGGAGGATTCGGCTTTCTGGGCATACATTTTGTAAACTTTTATTTTTTTTATTAATTTCCACGGCTTTTCCAACTACATGCACAAATTGTTGTAATTGTTTGTGTTCTCTGAAGTCTTCTGTCTCAACCAATGGTGTGAGACTGGGGCGGGACTACCTATTTGTCTGACCAATGGAAGGCAGGGGGAAATGTTCAGGAACAAATCTTTGCGATTCTGTTTGGTGCTGCAAGTGGCACAGTAATTACACACTTGAGCTTTATGGTTTAAACTTAAAATAACTACTAATATAACAGATGTATTGAGAGTTGAGATGTATTAATATTCCTGGGTGAATCATCACATTTCTGCAGAAACATCATGTTTAAGGTCCACTAAAGCCCACTGAAATACTGTCGGTGTCAGAAGACGTTTACTAAGAGCTGACGCTTCTCACGAAGATGTTAGTTTATCTTCTGTTTTGTTACTTTAAGTGTTTTCCGTCTCATGCGGAGTCATCACAAACCTATTATGGACATTCTTGGATTAAATCCAAACCACTTTCGGGCGCGGTTGTGTGCCGGCCTGTGACCGGGCAGCCGTGACTCACGAGCTCTCTGCCGTCCGAACACGCCGTGTGATCCGCAGCGCTACAGCTGCAGGTAGTAGCGGTTTGATTCATCACTCCAGCAGCTGCCTCTTGTTTGGACATTTTATCTTTTCACTTGCACTCATCCTGTTCGGACTGTCTGCATCACTCCTGCGGACACGTCACGGTTGACTGCGGCTCTGTTGCTGTTTTTTGTAAGTATATTGTGTTTGTTGTTAAATTGTTGTCATTGTCATTTTTATGGAGATTTCCAGTTTCACAAGGTTAATATTAAGTTTGATGTTTTTCTACTGTAAATATACCAGATTTTTATTTTTACTTTTACAGTGCCAGCATGGTCATGTAAATTATAACAGTTTTAAACTGTAAAATGTAAAAGTTGTTCTGTAAAGTTGTTTACATTATTATTCTTCCAACCACAGCAACCAGATGTTTTTTTTATTTAATTTTTTGTAAAAACAACAGGATATTTTTTACAGTGTACTAACTTACTTAATTGGATGAAACAGTGCCATGCGCTGTCAACAGCGGGCACCCCGCTCCATGTAAAATTAAACAGCTTTTATTGGGCTACTAATATAACTAGTGATGCAGCGATGTATCGGCCAATCATCGGTATCGGCCGATATTCGCCTTGTTGACTGACATCGGCCTATCGGCAAATACGATGTCATTCACCGATGGCAGTGGCCGATGATTATCTGTTCATATGTCTTGGTTATTTGCTGTCGACTTGGACAACATTTGCCTACACAGCTGCAGTTTTGGAGAAGATCCAACAGGTGGTGCTATAATACGACCCAACGCCACTGGCTAGACACGACACTGGCATGACGTAAGAGGGCAACGGACGCTGTGCGCACGTGTGGTTTGTTTTCAAATAAATGCAAGATGTCGGTGGTGTGGGAGTATTTCACTGTATGGTCTGTGATTTAGTGAAACATTCTGCTGTATAGCAGGTGTATGGCAGGTGTATGGCAGGTGTATGGCAGGTGTATAGCAGGCTAAAAGTTTTTTTACACAAAAAGAAAAAGAAGGTTATATTAAACGTTGTTTCATCATCGTCCAAATTGTTATTTTAAACATCAGTATCGGCCTAGAACTTCATAATCGGTGCATCCCTAAATATAACTGGAGTTTTCATCTATATTTCTAAAAAATGCCATTCAGATCTTTAATAGTCATTTTTTTAACTAGCAAAAACTTTTGAGTAAGTTACACACAATATGGCCAGATATTTTGTCTATTTTTGCTTCGCTAACAAAACTAACTCCAACAAAGCTAAAACAGGATCAACCGTTGACAGCCCTTCTGGAACGCCGCGAACACAGACGTGTAATGATACAAACAATCAGTGCGTTTACATGCTCAGAGCTAATCGAGCTAAAGCGGGTTTGTGTATACTCATGCTACAATCTTCATCTGTCTGTCCAAGTGTACGTGACAATTACATATATGTGAGCGAAGGACAAATACGGCGGGTAAAAAACATGTCCCGCGTCACCTTTGTCTTTTAGAGCAACAATTGTGCCCCGATTAGCATGTATGGTACAAACCTGGGTACACAAGTCAAACCAGTTGAGAGCCACTGATTTAGACATCATAAGACTGTAGTCAGTGTTCTCATTGAAGGTGACATGAATGTGCTGTCTAGCACTCATCTTGAATACTAAGTAGTACGTGTGGAGATCTGTTAGCACTTAAACATGCTAATGGCCACGCAGAACCTCAGGACACTAAACAATCAAAGAAAGCACTGACTATTTCAAACATACGTTTATTTCTAAATATTTCATTTGATCAATGCAGATCCAGGAGGGACGTTTTTGTATTGTCACAAATCCAACAGACGTCTTTCAGAAAGCTGCTCACTGACAGGAAGTAGTGTCAGTAAAATAACAACTCAAGTCCAGCTGTGATGGGAATATAAATACTGATTTCATAAATGCACAGATCCACTAGATGAGCTGTACACAAAACACTAATTCAACCTCACAAATGATCACTTTTTACTTTGTGTCGGAAGCATCAATAAAATTGTCAAAAAGTCTCATTTTCTTCAGGATATGTAGAAAAAAAATATGTTTCTTGAAAACTTTTCTATTTATGATGTGACTGTTACTTACAGTGGAACATTTTTCAGTTGCTGTTCAGATGTGTTTAGTTACAGACTTGTCATATGTGAAATCTAGCAGCAGATGTTCAGAGAAATGGTTCATATACCAGTAGAAACAGCTGCAGTGGCAGATGCTGAATAATCATTCGTTTACAGTTTAACGCTGTAGTTTGAATACGATTGAAGCAACAGACTCACATACAGCCAACAAATATTCCACGATTCTGTGGATTCATCCACGTGAGCGATGCTAAAATAATAGATTTGATAGAGTTTGATGCATTACCTCGAAACTGGCCCATTAGATCTAATTTAACTCACAAAATGAAAGACAGAAAAGCTCCAAAAAGGACAAAAGCAAAATATAAGTGTCATAAAAGTAGTTCATATGGGCTATATTCTAAGTCTTCTGAAGCCATCCGTTACAGTATAGTTCTGTGCCAATAGACCCAATGTAAGTCCACTTCAGTGTTTTGGAGACAGACATGAGAGACTTTGAGCGTTGTTGTAGCTGTATCTCAGAGATATTTCTACATTTATATTCCATTGAAACAGGTCTGCCATGATGACACAAGCACAAGTAATGCCTTATTTTTTGGTGAACTACTACTTCAACACTAAAAAACACAAAGCCACATTTTAGATGACAAGAAGTCACTGCCAAATTCAAAAACATCCAAATGCATCTTCTAGATAATGTATCACACTTTCCAAACCACTCTTTCCATCACGTCTAGACAGCAGAGTTCAGATTTACTCTCTCAGATCACTGAAATAGAGACTTTTGTAGTTTATTGGCATAAAAATAAAAACCCACCCAAAAAAACAATAATAAACCAAATAAACCAGAATTTCTTGAACAGAACGGCATCAAACGAGAAATATTGTCAAAACTCAAGCCTGAATGGGAGTGACACACTCTCCTTCCTGGCAAACGCTTTTATCATCCTTCAAATCAACAGTCATTTCCACAGTGACAACATTCCCCAATTCCAACGGAGACGTTTGAAAGAGTTGCGCCAAGCAGTGTTGTGAAAAATAAATAAATGCACACTAAATGTGAAATGTCATTTCTGTGCCATGGAATTGCGACATGACTTGGCACAACATAACAACACTAGATTAACAAATGGCGGGAGTTTGGAGCGGGACTACCTGTCTGGCAGACATTAGCAGGGAGAGAAACTGGTCGTTATTTTTGCAGTTCTGTTTGGTGCCACTAGTGTTGCAGATATTACACACTTCACCTTCAATGCTCACATAAGGTGATCATTTAAAGCGGAAAGCTCCAAGGAACTATTACACTTACAGCAATTCATACAACCACACACTGGTGGCCAAAAGTTTGGAATAATGTTCAGATTTTGCTTTTTCAGAAGGAAATTGGTACTTTAATTCACCAAAGTGTCATTCAACTGATCACAGTATAATCAGCACATTACTGATGTGTAAAACAGCACCATCATTATTTGAAAAAAGTCATTTTTGATCAGATCTAGACAGCAGCATCACTCCAACAACTTATCTTTGAGTAATCATGATAAAAATGATCATTTGATACTAGAAAATCACTTGCCATTATATCAAACACAGTTGAAAGATATTTTGTTAATTAAATGAAGCTGAACGTTGTGTTTGTGTTGTTTTTGAGTTGCCACAGCATGCAATAGACTAGCATGTCTTAAGGTCAATATTAGGTCAAAAATGGCAAAAAGAAACAACCTTCTCTAGAAACACATCAGTCAATCATTGTTTTGAGGAATGAAGACTTTACAATGCTTGAAATTGGCAGATTTCACACAAAGGTGTAACTACAGTCTTCAAAGACAAAGCACAACTGGCTCTAACAAGGACAGAAAGAGATGTGGAAGACCAGATGTGCAACTAAACAAGAGGATAAGTACATCAGAGTCTCTAGTTTGAGAAATAGACGCCTCACATGTCCTCCGCTGACGGCTTCATTGAATTCTACCCGCTCAACACCAGTTTCATGTACAACAGTAAAGAGAAGACTCAGGAGGACTGATGGGAAGAATTGCAAAGAAAAAGCCACTTTTGAAACAGAAAAACAAAAAGAAAAGGTTCGAATGGGCAAAGAAACACAGACATTGGACAACATATAATTGGAAAAGAGTGTTACGGATCTGAACCCCATTGAGCTTTTGTGGGATCAGCTAGACTGTAAGATGTGTGAGAAGTGCCCGACAAGACAGTCACATCTATGGCAAGTGCTGCAGGAAGTGTGGGGTGAAAGGTCAAGTGCTACAGGAAGTGTGGGGTAAAAGGTCAAGTGCTACAGGAAGTGTGGGGTGAAAGGTCACCTGAGTATCTGGACAAACTGTGTATTTAGTGTCTGTCATGAGGGAGTAAACTACAATCCCATGATGCTTTGTGAATTATGTAATCGAATTAAAATGGGAAATGGGAAATATAAAATTATAGATTTAAAGTTGCTGATTAGAAGTATAGAAACAATATATTTATTGCAAAACATTCAGATATGTACAAATATATAAGTAGTTTGAGAGTGTAGGGAGAACGACTCTATTAAGTCATTCACAGTGCATCATGGGAGTGGCAGTCGCTGCAGATCACTTTTGGTGTGCTTTGTTCACCGCGATTGTCTGATTGGTGGATCTTTATCTTTAGGATCATGGGTAGTGTAGTTGTTCATCAGGAATTCTGTCATTTAACATGATTTTTTATAAATAATTTGAAATAACGTGGAGTGACGGCTTCAATAGAAGCAAATACCGTCAAATTACAACCACGTGGTAGGTTTGTCTTTTAAAGTTTATAAGTTAAATTAAAGAAAAATTCCTCTAAGGAAAGAATTTATGGGATTTTTACTTCCGAAACCCGACTGTTGTGCTCTATATTGTTAAACAAAGTGTTCAATGGGAAGCTTAAATAACAGTCAAGGAATATTGCTGGGTTTCCACCCAACTATTTTGACACTAGATATGCGCATAAACTCTTAAACAAAAAAGCTTAAACATTTTTTTATGCGCTGGAGTTTCGTGATTAACAAAATGTGCGTTAAGGCAATGGAAACAAAATCAAAATGATGATGTGTTTTGACCATTTGTGCAAGCGCTCCCAGGTAGGAGCAGCCATTTCAGCCCTCATTAAATAAAAAAAACGAATTCTGCAGCATCTCCTGCTGGAAGCATTTAATAAAACAATGTACAATCCCTCCCATATTGCGAATACAACTCCCTGAAGCAAGGAGCTCATTCAGCTGATCCATCATAACAAGGAGGTCTCCCTCAAGATAATGTGCCCAACATGGCAAAAGTCCTCACCTTGAAATTACTTGCATTGACCCACGAGGTCGCTAGACTGTTCACCATCGTGTCCAACTTCATCTGATCATGTTCCAGATCATGTGACTTCTGTCTGTCCAGGATGTAGTCTATGATTTCTGGTCCCACTTGAAACCGTCGCCCGACCTCTTTCTGCATCACCTGCGCAACAATGTACTCCATGTTGGGTTCCATGATTTTGTGGCGTCTGAGCCGTGATGGACAGGCGTTCAGGACAACACATAAAAGCACAAACAGTAGGCAGAGAACAGCCTGTGATGCTGTGGTCGTGGATTTTAGATTTGGGTCAATCCCAAAACAGTATCCAGGGGGGAGGTGATCGATCGCTGTAGGTATGAATGCAGATATAGGGATGGCAACGGTGCAACATGAGTTGACTATATGATATTATGGCAAACAGGTCAAAGACTCCTGGTGTAATTCCTTTCGCAGAGAAGTCTCATCAAAGGCCCAGTCCATTATGCTTGTGTAATCCAGCTCCACAGGTCCTATAATGCAAATTAAAATAGTTATTATTAGTATTGCACAAAGTGATAGTCCAGGTATTGCAAAATAATAACCATAAAGATTTAACGATCACTCAACACAACACTGGATGCATGTCAACATATCACGACGACCTTAAAGACTAGCATAGAATTCAACAGAAAGGCCTGAAGTATATACTGTGTATTATATACAGTAGATATTTAACAGTGACTTCCTAAATTACATGTTTAACAACCTCATTTAACCAAACTTACCCAATACTACCATAGCACTTTTTGCTAGTAATACACATGCAAAAGACCCACAGTATTTTTGGAACGTACATTTCGTCACAGTGTTACATGAGACCATAAAGCAGCGATATTTAAAGACATTTACAGTAACAGTTCTCTCATTAAGCATTAATTAAGCAGCTGTTGTGATTGTTAATCTAACTTTAGCAGTGTTTCAGTGAGCAGTTGTTTAGCACAGTGCATTTGTTTAAACATGACATTCAGCTGCTACACATACTGTATCTTGACAAGTGACAAAAATACCAAACAAAAACAGCAATACGATTGCATTTACCACGGTGAAACTATAGTACTCTGAAGTACCTTGGAATATCATGTAAATACCATGGCATATGACAATCATTCATAACCCTGAATCACTGTGCAATAAATACATACATATAATACAAGACATACATGCATACTTTGAAAATTGTTGTGTAATGTTTGTCTTTCCCTGTTTATTTCCCAAATTATGTGGGATATATTTGCATAGAGTATACTGTGTATTCATTGTGTATAATACATGCTTGTTCTAAACTCCTGTCGTTATTGTATAATAATGTGTTGTTATTGTCTGGCTGCTAATGCCCCCCAAAATCCCAAAACGGGATCAATAAAATACCTAAAGTTAGAGCAATATAATATAGACTATTTTTACAATTTTCAGATCTCTTTCTAGATTTGTCTAGATAATATACAGTACATACTTATATTGTATGTACATACATTACATACATTTAAACTATATCCATAACTTTAATTAATGCATAAACATATACATAAATAATGTCCCTTGCATCTCAGAAATAAAACTAGTTTGTGATTGCTGAAACGAGAGTTAACCGATTTAGTTTCATTGCTAAAGTAAAGTCATTAAATAATTAACACCATTATGAACAATGCAACTCGGCTTTCAGAATATAACGGTCCCTCTGCATGCATGACTTTTGGAATGCATGCAGCAGCGCATGCTGTTGATATTACTGCATGCAACAAACTGTTTTCATTGACAGTACATGTAAAACTCAGCTGCAACATGCTGAGTCAGAATGCAACTAGTGATAAGGGTTGTTAAAAGCTCGTTTAATAATGAACGTACCTGGCACATCGCTCAAACCCCTCTAAGCGGTCACCGTTTTCCCGTGGGATGATGATCAGTTGGTATTTGGAAGGAAACAGTAATGATCTCCGCCCATTGTGCGGCTTCAAACATGAAGATCCTACTGAGCATGCGCAGGATATTATTAGAGAGCCGATAGAGCGCCCTCTGCTGTCCTTTCAACTCAATATTATTACACAGCAGATAGAGCGCCCTCTGCTGTCCGTTCAACTCAATATTATTAAAGAGCAGATAGAGCACCCTCTGCTGTCCGTTCAACTCAATATTATTAAAGAGCAGATAGAGCGCCCTCTGCTGTCCGTTCAACTCAATATTATTAAAGAGCAGATAGAGCGCCCTCTGCTGTCCGTTCAACTCAATATTATTAAAGAGCAGATAGAGCGCCCTCTGCTGTCCGTTCAACTCAATATTATTACAGAGCAGATAGAGCACCCTCTGCTGTCTATTCAAATATATATTATTACACAGCAGATAGAGCGCACCCTGCTGTCCTTTCAACTCAATATTATTACACAGCAGATAGAGCGCCCTCTGCTGTCCTTTCAACTCAATATTATTACAGAGCACATAGAGCACCCTCTGCTGTCCTTTCAAATAAATATTATTACAGAGCAGATAGAGCGCCCTCTGCTGTCCGTTCACCTCAATATTATTACAGAGCAGATAGAGCACCCTCTGCAGTCCTTTCAACTCAATATTATTAAAGAGCAGATAGAGCGCCCTCTGCTGTCCGTTCAACTCAATATTATTAAAGAGCAGATAGAGCGCCCTCTGCTGTCCTTTCAACTCAATATTATTACACAGCAGATAGAGCGCACCCTGCTGTCCTTTCAACTCAATATTATTACACAGCAGATAGAGCGCCCTCTGCTGTCCTTTCAACTCAATAATATAACAGAGCACATAGAGCACCCTCTGCTGTCCTTTCAAATAAATATTATTACAGAGCAGATAGAGCGCCCTCTGCTGTCCGTTCAACTCAATATTATTACAGAGCAGATAGAGCGCCCTCTGCTGTCCTTTCAACTCAATATTATTACACAGCAGATAGAGCGCACCCTCTGCTGTCTATTCAAATATATATTATTACACAGCAGATAGAGCGCACCCTGCTGTCCTTTCAACTCAATATTATTACACAGCAGATAGAGCGCCCTCTGCTGTCCTTTCAACTCAATATTATTAAAGAGCAGATAAAGCGCCCTCTGCTGTCCGTTCAACTCAATATTATTACACAGCAGATAGAGCACCCTCTGCTGTCTATTCAAATATATATTATTACACAGCAGATAGAGCGCACCCTGCTGTCCGTTCAACTCAATATTATTACACAGCAGATAGAGCGCACCCTCTGCTGTCCCTTCAACTCAATATTATTACAGAGCCGATAGAGCGCTCCCTGCTGTCCGTTCAACTCAATATTATTACAGAGCAGATAGAGCGCTCCCTGCTGTCCGTTCAACTCAATATTATTACAGAGCAGATAGAGCGCCCTCTGCTGTCCTTTCAACTCAATATTATTACAGAGCAGATAGAGCGCTCCCTGCTGTCCGTTCAACTCAATATTATTACAGCGCAGATAGAGCGCCCTCTGCTGTCCGTTCAACTCAATATTATTACAGAGCCGATAGAGCGCCCTCTGCTGTCAGTTCACCTCAATATTATTACAGAGCAGATAGAGCACCCTCTGCTGTCCTTTCAACTCAATATTATTAAAGAGCAGATAGAGTGCCCTCTGCTGTCCTTTCAACTCAATATTATTACAGAGCCGATAGAGCACCCTCTGCTGTCCTTTCAACTCAATATTATTACACAGCAGATAGAGCGCCCTCTGCTGTCCGTTCACCTCAATATTATTACAGAGCAGATAGAGCACCCTCTGCTGTCCTTTCAACTCAATATTATTAAAGAGCAGATAGAGCACCCTCTGCTGTCCGTTCAACTCAATATTATTACAGAGCAGATAGAGCACCCTCTGCTGTCTATTCAAATATATATTATTACACAGCAGATAGAGCGCACCCTGCTGTCCGTTCAACTCAATATTATTACACAGCAGATAGAGCGCACCCTCTGCTGTCCTTTCAACTCAATATTATTACAGAGCCGATAGAGCGCTCCCTGCTGTCCTTTCAACTCAATATTATTACAGAGCAGATAGAGCACCCTCTGCTGTCCTTTCAACTCAATATTATTAAAGAGCAGATAGAGCGCCCTCTGCTGTCCGTTCAACTCAATATTATTACACAGCAGATAGAGCACCCTCTGCTGTCTATTCAAATATATATTATTACACAGCAGATAGAGCGCCCTCTGCTGTCCGTTCAACTCAATATTATTACAGAGCAGATAGAGCGCTCCCTGCTGTCCATTCAACTCAATATTATTACAGAGCAGATAGAGCGCCCTCTGCTGTCCTTTCAACTCAATATTATTACACAGCAGATAAAGCACCCTCTGCTGTCTATTCAACTCAATATTATTACACAGCAGATAGAGCGCTCCCTGCTGTCCATTCAACTCAATATTATTACAGAGCAGATAGAGCGCCCTCTGCTGTCCATTCAACTCAATATTATTACACAGCAGATAGAGCACCCTCTGCTGTCTATTCAAATATATATTATTACACAGCAGATAGAGCGCACCCTGCTGTCCTTTCAACTCAATATTATTACACAGCAGATAGAGCGCCCTCTGCTGTCCTTTCAACTCAATATTATTAAAGAGCAGATAAAGCGCCCTCTGCTGTCCGTTCAACTCAATATTATTACACAGCAGATAGAGCACCCTCTGCTGTCTATTCAAATATATATTATTACACAGCAGATAGAGCGCACCCTGCTGTCCGTTCAACTCAATATTATTACACAGCAGATAGAGCGCACCCTCTGCTGTCCTTTCAACTCAATATTATTACAGAGCCGATAGAGCGCTCCCTGCTGTCCGTTCAACTCAATATTATTACAGAGCAGATAGAGCACCCTCTGCTGTCCTTTCAACTCAATATTATTAAAGAGCAGATAGAGCGCCCTCTGCTGTCCGTTCAACTCAATATTATTAAAGAGCAGATAGAGCGCCCTCTGCTGTCCTTTCAACTCAATATTATTACACAGCAGATAGAGCGCACCCTGCTGTCCTTTCAACTCAATATTATTACACAGCAGATAGAGCGCCCTCTGCTGTCCTTTCAACTCAATAATATAACAGAGCACATAGAGCACCCTCTGCTGTCCTTTCAAATAAATATTATTACAGAGCAGATAGAGCGCCCTCTGCTGTCCGTTCACCTCAATATTATTACAGAGCAGATAGAGCACCCTCTGCTGTCCTTTCAACTCAATATTATTAAAGAGCAGATAGAGCGCCCTCTGCTGTCCGTTCAACTCAATATTATTACAGAGCAGATAGAGCGCCCTCTGCTGTCCTTTCAACTCAATATTATTACACAGCAGATAAAGCACCCTCTGCTGTCTATTCAAATATATATTATTACACAGCAGATAGAGCGCACCCTGCTGTCCTTTCAACTCAATATTATTACACAGCAGATAGAGCGCCCTCTGCTGTCCGTTCAACTCAATATTATTACACAGCAGATAAAGCACCCTCTGCTGTCTATTCAAATATATATTATTACACAGCAGATAGAGCGCACCCTGCTGTCCTTTCAACTCAATATTATTACAGAGCAGATAGAGCGCCCTCTGCTGTCCTTTCAACTCAATATTATTACACAGCAGATAAAGCACCCTCTGCTGTCTATTCAAATATATATTATTACACAGCAGATAGAGCGCACCCTGCTGTCCTTTCAACTCAATATTATTAAAGAGCAGATAAAGCGCCCTCTGCTGTCCGTTCAACTCAATATCATTACAGAGTAAACATTAACATAGTTTAACATAGTAGAATTAACATAGTTTTATATACAATCATGGGCATAAAAAATGGGCAAGGCCAAAATTTTTACACATTAAGCTTTTAATGGTCTCCACAACAAATCATTTGTCAGGAAATTAGCAAGAATTAAACACCTGGTGCACTTCTGTGCCACCATTTGCAACTGTTTGGGGGGGAAAGCTGGAAACAGGTATATTCACTTATGTAGTGTTCTTCTATGCAAAGGTAAGATCATGATAATGATTAAAATTCAAACTAACACATGTCTAGGTGTACAAAAGTTTCCAAAAATATATTATCTGAAATGATTAGTCATTAGTTGGTGATCTGCCATACCTGATGCAGACCATCAAAGGCCTGATAACAAACTCATAAATGGCACCAGGAGTGATCTACAATATGCAGGTTTGTGAGTACCAAGGTAAAGGGGATCCCATATCTGCTCAATATCGTGCAGGGGTTGCTGTCAGAAACCATTTAGCTGGTCTACGTCAGGCTAACTGTAACTATTCTGAAGTTTACAAGATCCTAAAGGTGGAGAAAATCCCTATTTCTCTATCAGCAATTAAGAGAACAGTTCAATGCTTTGATATCAGGTGATGTTGCCAGAAAGAAATTTACAGTTCTCATACCTTCAAAAGACCGGGAAAAAATGTCATAATTCAAGACCTCAGAAAGCAAGACTCTTTTGAGAAGAACAATACCCAGCAGGTTTCTAATGCAGGGTTTGTGTCAAGAAGGTGTGTTAAAAAGCCAGACAGATTAAGAAGTTTTTGGCAGAACATGGTAAGTTTGATTCAGAGATGTGTGGAGTGATGAATCACGATTTGAGTTGCATGGCGATGCTCCAGTGAAGTGTCTTCGAAGATCTGGTGAGAAATACAATAGAGAATGCATCTCTACCACAGTGAAGCATGGAGGAAGAGGTGTCATGGTGTGGAGAGCCTTTTCAGCTGATGGTACTGGTGCGCTGCTTCACTGTGAAATGCCCATTCATGCTTTGGAGTACAAGACAATAATGCAGAAAGTCTTGCTTCCCATGGAATGATCAGATATTGTCTTGCTCCTGCCTACACGGCAAAAACCATCAAGAAGTGGCTTGAGAACAAGTCCATCATGCTCATGTTTTGGCCTGGTCAGAGTCCAGATTTGAACCCTATGGAGAATATTTGGTCTCAACTATGTGTTTGATCTTGTAATCAAACACAATATTACCCTGCAAGTGCAGAGAATTGTATCTATGATGGTGTAATATTAAAGTTGGATAGACTGTAGGCCTATACTTTAATATATATATTTTATATGCCACTCCGAGGTAAGCAGCTTAAGGGTATTAGCATACATGCTCAAAAAGCATGTTATAACCATGGTAAATGCAAAACAATAAAAGTAAAACAAAAATATAATGCAACGGTAATATTATGTTCAATATTTATATTCTGTTCTATGCATGAAGATTGGACAGCATGGCATGATTCGCCTGATCGCCATGTGGTGTTGTACTCCATCACCCATCACCATATATAATTATTGTATGTCCCACCTCCGACACACACGAACCGAAAACGCTCTTTAACATCAATGCTGTTTGATATGATCTGCTAAATTATTATTGGCGCATGGTTTATAGATTCTGTGTAACTCGTTGTCAAAGGTGAGAAGGAAAGAGACGCATTGAGATGTCGAAAAAAACCGCAGACAAACCTTTGACTTTCTGAAGTGACTGAATTCAGCTGCTGCTCGCGCTCAGGTGAGTCTCATTACAATTTGACTAAAATGGGTTTAAAAATAATCAGTCGCAATTAAATCATAAAAGTCATCAAACGAAAAGATCAGGGCTGAAAAGTGTTAAATGGAATGGCTTTTTAACATATATTTAAATTAAATATATCTATAGTATACAAATATATACATTCGAGTAGTACTTATTAAGGATACAATAAATGCATTAAACAATACAATGAAAAAAAATTGATACAATTTTTTTTTTATACAATTTCAAGGTATTTAATTTAACAACTAATACTACTACAAATAAATGAATCAAATAATTATATAGCACCTTTTACACACCCAAGGATGCTTCAGAATATAATTTAATATGAAATATTACATGTTTAATATTTAAATACGAGTCATATTATAATTTACATATTACAAGTATTTAAATGTATGTGTATAAATATAATTAATTTGCATAACTATACGTGTGTGTGTGTGTGTGTGTTTGTGTAGCCTGGTTATTTGTTTGTTGAGTGTCATGGAAAACATTTGAATCAGATTATCAGTGATAAAGCACAAATGCTAACCTTTATCTGAATGACTTTTCCTGCCAGCCAGACTGCTTTTTCCAAACCTTTTTATCCACTTTTACATCAAATACTGGTTAACCAACACATCATCAAGTTTCAGACCTTTGGTTTTAATTGCTCTTTTGGCACATAATGTTGTTCATTATAAAGGTTGTCGTTTTGTGTAAACTGCTTGCATGGCAAAATCTCTCAGTTGTGGTCTACAGTTTTGCACAAGCTGCAGAATTTTAGCATATAAAGTCATAATGCAGTTTGTCCTATTTACAGCTACTTTAGGGATGGTGCATGGGAGGATGCTACACTTAGGTCTGCACAATACAACACTGACCTCATTCTTTACCATAATACCTGGTCACTGGCCATTTTCAGTTTTTACCATTTTAATCACCGCAGTCACAGACATGTTCTCATAGCTCAGCATGGTTCAGAGAAACTGTAGTTTGTAAATTCCAACCCCCTGCAACACCGTGAACCTTAACATTAGTTTGAAGAACTAATATATCATCTTTAATTGTTTGTTGACTGCAGAGAGATGTGTGATGGTGTATTTATACGGTACAATAGTTACAGATCAACATCACACGAATTACACATGTGCAAAGCATTAAAATAATGCTTTTTTCCCCTATTGCTTAATTTACAGATTTGCGAAACGTTGTGTTCGCATGCAATTTTTCATGCTTGCAACTTCATTTATGCTAATCACAAATATTTAATCTGCGCATGAAAATCTTTCTATTACACTTGTAACTTAATTTACCCTTTTACAGATCTTACTTTACACATGCAAATATTTTAGGCACTAATTTACCTTCATAGATATACCATCGATTAACAACCTCGGAGCTCAGTTCAGTCTTTAAAAGTTAAAAATGAATTCCCCTATGTAGAAAATGAATGGGAAGTCCATAATGGGATTTACATGGGATGGTAAATCATAGCAAATACCTGTTGCATTTATAAATAGTTTACCCAAAAATGAAAATTGTGTAATTATTTACTCAACTTCATGCATGTCGTTTCAAACCAGTAAGCTGTTATTTTTCACTTGAAACACAAATGGAGACATTTGGAAGAATGTACAAGTTCCTCTTGTCCATACAACATCAACGAATTGTAACCAAACCTGTCAATTACAATAAAGGTAATTAATTCTTGGGTGAACTTGTAGTCTCTTGGGTTGTAGGCTCTGTTTTATACCAGTAAATGTTGGAAAGCTAGAGCCACTGTTATAATCTCCAGAAAACTGACAAAAATTAGGTGCTGGTTCTCTTCTTCAGATTTGCGAACCGCATGGCCCGCCTCAGTGAGCAGTACATATCCACAAACTCTCCAGAGGAGAATGACGAAACCAGGAGTGAAGAGTTCAAGTCGGGACATCTGCCAGACCTCCACAACAATAAGAACCTTCCCACAACCTTTTCAAGTACAACAGAAGAATATCACATGATCCACCAACATGACGCAGTCAGCCATCATCTACCACACCATCTGTCTGCAAAATACGCCCATCAGACACCCTACCCCAGCTGGGAGGATCCCGAAAGAGCCAATCCTGACTTCTGGCAGTACTCCGGTTACAGAGCTGGTGGTACTCACAGTCTACCCTCTTGCATCTACCAGACCATCTCGGATGGCGATTCGTTCTATCCCAGCAGACCTCACTCGCTCCCAGGCAGTTGTAGTGCAAGTCTCACTGGTCTAGAACAGCCCAGATCTCTACATTCAATTCCTCCACCACATACACACCCTCACCTCTCGCCTTCTTACCCTGGTCCATACCTTCATCCACCATGCTGCAGTCAGGATGGACCACCTCAGCACCATGTGGCTCCTGTGCATCACTGCAGCTCCAGGCCTGGACATCATCTGCCGTATGGACACTCTGGTACGTTGCAAGAAAAACTTACCATCAAAGGTGTCTGGAACACTTTTACATTTCTTTCTTAATGATTAAGGCTCTTCAACAAGCTCCTATATAGTTCTTTGGAGATTAAAAAAAGTCATTGATGTTTTGTTATACAGTAGGTCCTGAAAAATAAGAGAGATTCGTGACATCAACCAAAAACATCACATTCCCAGCGGGTCAGAAGTTTACATACACTTTGTTAGTGTTTGGTAACATTGCCTTTAAATGGTTTAACTTTGGTCAAATGTTTTGGGGATCCTTCCTCAAGCTTCTCACAATAAGTTGCTGAAATTTTTGTCCCATTCCTCCAGACAGAACTGGTGTAACTGAGTCAGGATTGTAGAGCTTCTTGCTCGCAAGTGCTTTTTTTAGTTTGGAGCACAAATGTTCAATCAGATTGAGGTCAGGACTTTGTGATGGAGACTCCAATATCTTGACTTTGTTGTCCTTAAGCCATTTTGCCACAACTTTGGAGGTGTGCTTGGGGTCATTGTCCATTTGGAAGACCCATTTGTGACGAGCTTTAACTTCCTGTCTGATGTCGAGATGTTGCTTCAATATATCCACATAATGTTCCTTCCTCATGATGTCATCATCTATTTTGTGAAGTGCACCAGTCCCTCCTGCAGCACCCCCACAACATGATGCTGCCCCCCCCACAACATGATGCTGCACCCCCCCACAACATGATGCTGCACCCCCATGCTTCACGGTTGGGATGGTGTTCTTCGGCTTGTAAGCCCCACCCTTTTTCCTCCAAATATAACGATGGTCAATATGGCCAAACAGTTACATTTTTGTTTCATCGGGCCAGAGGACAAAAAGATCTTTGTCCCCATGTGCACTTGCAAAGAGTAGTCTGGCTTTTTTATGGTGGTTTTGGAGCAGCGGCTTCTTCCTTGCTGAGCAGCTTTTCAGTTTATGTCAATATAGAACTCATTTTACTGTGGATATAGATACTCGTCTACCTGTTTCCTCCAGCATCTTCACAAGGTCCTTTGCTGTTGTTCTGGGATTGATTTGCACTTTTCACAGCAAACTATGTTCATCTCTAGGAGACAGAATGCGTCTCCATCCTGAGCGGTATGATGGCTGTGTGGTCACATGATGGCGTCTCCTTCCTGAGCGGTATGATGGCTGTGTGGTCACATGATGGCGTCTCCTTCCTGAGCGGTATGATGGCTGTGTGGTCACATGATGGCGTCTCCTTCCTGAGCGGTATGATGGCTGTGTGGTCACATGATGGCATCTCCTTCCTGAGCGGTATGATGGCTGTGTGGTCACATGGTGTTTATACTTGTGTACTAATGTTTGTACAGATGAACGTGGCACCTTCAGGCATTTGGAAATTGCTCCCAAAGGATGAACCAGACTTGTGGAGGTCCACAATAGTTTTTCTGAGGTCTTGTCTGATTTCTTTAGATTTTCCCATGATGTCAAGCAATTGAAGGAAGGCTTTAAAATACAGTTTTACACCTCCAGTACTTTACACCTCCTATCAGAAGCTAATTTTCTAAAGGCTTGACATCATTTTCTGGAATTGTCCAAGCTGCTTAAATGCAGTTAACTTAATGTATGTAAACTTCTGACCCGCTGGAACTGTGATATAGTCAATTAAAAGTGCAACAATCTGTCTGTAAACAAATGTTGGAAACATTACTCGTGTCATGCACAAAGTAGATGTCCTAAACCACTTGCCAAAACTATAGTTTGCTAATATGAAATCTGGGGAGTGGTTTAAAATTGTTTTTTTAATGACTTCAACCTAACTGTATGTAAACTTCTGATTTAAACTGTATTTGCTGAGAAAGGACCTCTAATAACAATTCAATATGTATTAAAAAATATATTTTAAGATTTATGCATTTCAATTTCATAATAAGATTCCATCAAATTGAATTGAGTAATCTTTAACAATTAAATAATTAAAAAAAACTAATTTGTATTTAGTCATATTTTTAAGATTTTGAGTTTACAAAAAACCATTTGAGCTGGAACCATGGTACAGTGATCGTATTAGATGACAATACAATATGATTACCATTTTCATGCATCTTAATATTTACATTTAATTCAAAGAATACCATGGTATACATTCAAAACACCTTACCATTTTTGCTAGTGTGAACTCTCAGTTTGCTTCTATTGGCATGTATGTGTTTTATTTTGCACAGGCCTGGCACACAACAGACAAGTGGATACACGCTTTTCTGAAAAGTGAGTTTGCTTATCTGCCCATACTGTCATATTAAATCAAAAACTTCCAAAGATACTGCATCATTTAAATCTGCTACACACCAAGATAGACAAAGTGGCTTTAAATGGACTAAAAACAGCCTACAAACGTATGCTTTGCAACATTGTTATAGTCCAGTAGCATCTCTCAAACCCATAAAGCATGTCGAATTTGCCGTTAGTTAAAAAAAAAAAGTCATGCTATTGTAATTTAGAATTGATTGTGTGAGCTTTTTGTGTACATATAGAGTGGCATGCTGCCTATATCTGGCTCTTTGGTTTCTGTGTTTCTACAGCAGGAATGCATCCCCAAAACCCAAACCGGCCGGTCCCAGTATCACTCGCCTTTCTCAAGAGCAGAGTGAGTACAGTTTCCTGTCTGCACGTCAACAAGACCAAAACGCCTAAAATAACGCATCGACGTTTGCATTTCGGCCACAATATGGCACGTCCTGGCTGATATGGGAAAGTTGGTAACCCTACTTTTGACTGACCCATATTGTCCCGTTTACAATTAGTACATATTATTTCACAAACATAATTTGGAAATCAAAGTTCTGCTCATGGTTATCTCGTTTATCTTCTACTAATTGAAAAGTGTCTTTCAAAGATTTGATGTTGCTAACCTGGCAAACTTTGACAAATACAGCATCTAGGTCTTCTTCAAAAGTGCATATTTGATCAGCGCGTTACTTTGTCAGCTACATTTGCAAGCAGACTGATAAAGAATGTGCGTGCTCTTCTGTAAGTTGCGTAGCGCCACTGCACCCGCCAATCGGACTGGAATTGGCGATTTCAGCCAGCTCCAACTCAACAGTTTTTTGTGTAATATGCATCAGACGGTCAGTCAACGTGCTGTGGGTGGTCCGTAGGTTTGTCGTTTGAGACTGTGAATGTTGTGAACACAAATCAGCATATGTGCTTTGAGTTTACACTAAGCTGCTTTGGTCTCAATTTCACATTTATTTCATCTTTTGTTCCACACAGGGAAAGTTTTTGTCACATATGAGACTGATGACGAAGAGCATTTGAAGGAGGTCATCAAGTTTGTAGCTTTGCTCAGGAACAACGGTTTCGACACGCATGTACGCCACTAGTTGTTTTGATTTGTACTTTTTAAACTTTTCTGATGTCTGTTACTGCAAATATGGATTTGAATGAGTTCTTTGTGTTGACAGATCGATGTTTTTGAGCAACAACTGAACAGCATCAGTAAAATTGACTGCATGGAGAGATACCTCAATGAAGTACGTAAATATACAGAGATGAAGTGACATCATCATCATCTGAAACGGAGTGCAATGCACTCAATTTGCCCTTCAATTTCCAGTGTGACAAAGCACATATACTGTAATATCAACCATTCTATAGTTTGAAACGTTCCTAGTTGCATAGTTTGAATTCATCATTACATACTGCATAATGTTTCACAGGCTATTTAAAAAAGAATTAGTAGGCAATATACTGTAATGTGCAGCATTCAGTAAGCTAGTTGTAAACATACTGTAACTGTCCATCTTTCTACCTCCAGAAAGACTACCTGATTATCATCATCATTAGCTTGAGATATTACGAGACCATAACAGGCGTTAATATGAATACGAACAATGACGAGCGGACATCAGACACCATGTACATTCACAAACAGGTGAGAAAACAGCGCCTGTCAAAGACAGGTTTCTAATAATTTGTCTCTGCAGTACTTTTAAACAACAGTACCTTTGGGCAATAGCTAACATCAAATGAATTCAACTGTTAGCATCTAAATGAATTTAGGGGATTCATTCACACACTTCGCAGTCTGTACGAGGTTTATGTGGATAATTGTTTTTGCAGTTTTATCTGTTACTGAAATCTGTTACTTAATACAAATGCATTATTCTGCTGTTTGCGCGAATGTAGTCGCACATTTTGACGCTAAGGAAGTGTGTTGCGTCTAATTGCGGTTATTTGAGAAGTGCGATTATTGTGCACTTTATATTCCAATCATATTTTAATGACTAAATAAGGGCATTTCAAGCGAATATATCGCATAAATGCCACGAACGCCGCGTTTGTGTGTCTCACTTTAACTCTGAGCCGCACCGCTGACGTCACCGGGGCAGCTCTATTGCGGAAGTGCACGTGCCCTTCTCAAGCACTCTGATGCGCGTGCGCGCCAGCAGTCGCGGCCCGATCTCCCGCGAAAATATCAATGAACAAATATACACTTTAAAGATCGTTTATGGACAATATTCACAATGACACAGAGGAGACGCGCGTTTATTCTGTGTCTGTGGAGTGATAAAATAATGAAATTAAATCTCAAAAGTTTTGCTTCATGAGAAATAAGGTCTAGTGGGTTAATCAAAGAGCTAAACTAACGTGTGAAAGTGAAGAAATTAGGACAGAAATGTTCTACTATTGCATAATATAATATATAAATATAAGAGTTTTATATATTTATTTATTTTTTGACAAAAAATGACATTTGTTATGAGTTCCAAACGCAACAGTGAAAATGTAAAATTGACCAAAATTAGACATTTTAAGTATTTAGAAATATTTTGATATTTAAAACATCATTTTTCGTGCCATTCATAAGTTTTAAAGCCTTAAAAGGAAATCATATTTATATATATATATATATATATATATATATATATATATATATATATATATATATATATATATATATATATATATATATATATATATATATATATATATATTTTTTTTTTTTTTTTTTTTTTTTTACTTGTGTGTATATATTTGAAGTTAAATATGTAAAAATGTCTTAAGATGTATGAAGCACACATAAATCATAAGAAATATGACAATTTATATGACAATTAATCGTCATAGCCCTGAAACAGATAATTAAGGTCATAATTGCAATTATTTGTTTGACAATTATTCGTCAGCCAAATTTCATAATTGTGACAGCCCTGGTTGTCAATTACACAAATGTATTCAATTATAGCGCAAACACAAAATGAGTTGTGACTGGAGGTTGCCGAGGTTTTAGAGTTGCTCTGTTTGTTTTCTCCATCAGCTGCAAAGTGAATTCATTCAGAACGGCTGCAGGAACTACAGGTTCATTCCTATTCTCTTCCCTGGAGCCAAGAAGGTAACAGTGCGATATCTTCACAGGGTTATTGCAATTTACCTTCAAGCATTTTGACAAGTCAAGTCACTTATAATCTTGCTAAACAACAAAACCAGTTAATCCAGTCCCACATGCAGCCTAATACATACAGTATGTCTAGAGCACTTTCATGTTTGCAAAAGGTTTTTTAAATTAGAGGTGAAGTGTGTTTTCTATATTAAAATACTTTCTTGTAGCCTAGCTAAGATGACTATTAGTAAACTATTCAAGACTTCCCAAACTTAATGACTCTTGCTCTGCATCCTACATTATGGAAAGGAATTCAGCTCGACACAGCAACATTGGCTCAATGGCTGATGGCGTATGTGTTTTGACCAATGGCAGAGGGGAAGTGTGTTTTTATTTTTGCAATTCTGTTTTGGTGCCACTTGTGGAACAGACAATTCACACTTTACATTAAATTCTGTTTATTTGGGGGTCTGGGTAGCTCAGTGAATATTGATGCTGTCTTACACCCCTGGAGTCGTGAGTTTGAATCCAGGGTGTGCTGAGTGACTCCAGTCAGGTCTCCTAAGCAACCAAATTGGCCCGGTTGCTAGGGAGGGTAGAGTCACATGGGGTAACCTCCTCATGGTCACTATAATGTGATCTCGCTCTCGGTGAGGTGTGTGTGTGTGGTGAGTTGTGTGTGGACGCCGCGGAGAATAGTGTGAATCCTCCACATGTCTCCGCGGTGACGCGCTCAAGCAATGTGATTAAATGCGCGGATTGACGGTTTCAGACGCGGAGGCAACTGAGATTCGTCCTCCGCCACCCGGATTTAGGTGAGTCACTACACCACCACAAGGACTCGGAGCACATTGGGAATTGGGCATTCCAAATTTGAATAAAAACATTTTTGTCTGTTGCAGATGACGTAGCGTTGACATGTTGCATTTCCTTGTTTGCAGAGTTACGTTCCCACTTGGCTGCAGAATACCCATATCTACAGCTGGCCCAAGGATCAAGACGATATTCTCCGCAGGTTAATGCGCGTGGAGAAATATAATCCTCCTCCGATCGGCCCTCTGCCTACAATCGTTTCAGTTCCCCTGTAGCGTCAACAGGCAAAAACCTTTCGATGGGAATACATGGGTTGTGTTCGGAATACCGTACTTCTCGCACTACTCTCGAGTATGTAGTGCATATATCGGCCTCATTCATGAAACATGAGCAGAATACATTTCTGTGTATATCGTTCGTCAAATCATTATGTAAATCACACTTTCAACGCACACATTTACAGAATACTATATTTAGCTGAAATGTGCAGCATTTTGAGAGCACACCGCGAGGAATACTGTAGCACACGATGCAATCCCCTCAATTTGGCTTTCCAGAAGAATGAAACAGTTATTTTAAACATCTTGTTCTTTGCTCATTATTTGATCTGACTGCCAACAGTTCAGACATTTTGACACAAAGATGTATAAAAAAAATGCAAAATAACTGCCTGTGTTTGTTTCCGAGATGATAACTGGCCGCCACTCCCGGAATGAAACATGTAGTGAGATTATGCGACATTAATGGCATACTGTACTATTAGTTACATATCGCATACTGTTACACGTACTATTTAAAAAGGAAATGCTATGTAACATACAGTAAGCAGTACACAGTCTACCAAACAAGACCACAGAAATTGAAAAAAAATAAAGTGCCAAATAGTTTGAAAAGTTGTCCAATGTTAATATAAATTAAACGTAATTAAATGATTAAGTGCAATCTGGCGTAAAAAGACGAGTCAGAAATTAACCAATTATTATACTTCAAGAAATGATAGATTTGATAATATTATTGTAATTATTTTGGATTTTATAAACTCTATTTTGTGAATCAAAAGAGTGATTGTTTCTGTTCAACTGTGACTTCTATAAAATGAAACATTGTTTTGAAAAGTGGCCAATTGTACGTATCCTGTTGGTGCAGCTAGCAACAGCACAAGCAGAAATGCACATGCATTTATAGTGTTATAGTTCTCAGATTTGCTGTTCTGTTCTCTGTGCAGAATGTTTCATTGGATTGCTTAATAAATAATCATTATCACATTTCAACTCTCTGTGTGGTTTTGTGTCTCTCAAGTGCTGCCTTTTAAGCCGTGCATCATTTCTGAAATGTCATCGTGTTTTCTGAAAATATCCAAACCCATAATAATTATACAATAATACTTGGCTGTGAATCAGCAAGGGTTATGTTTATTATGATCTGCCAAACTGGAGTAGTGCTTGCACATTATACCTGTAACAGAGACGCAGTGTTTATTTCACAAGGATATTGCTGTTTTAATACAAGAGCAAATATCACCATTCTTGTACCAGTTCAAAACTAACACATTGAATTAATAAATACTATCAAAACTGAGATTATTCTCACAAACCTGTAAACGATCAAAGTCACCATAACTTGCATCTGATTAGTGTTCTGGAATCTGAAACTTTTTCTATTTGATATATTTGTATTATAATACATGATTTAATAAAGGAGTTTACTGAATAACCTCACAAAGACCTTTACTTAAACACAGTAAAACAGTTAGGGGCACCTTCTTATTTTCATTGCACATGTTTATAGAGAGAATTCACCCAAAAATGACAATTCTGCCGTTATTTACTCAACCATAAGTCATTCTCATCCCAAACCTGTATGAGTTTCTTTCTTCTGTGGAACGTAAACGGTGAACATTTCCATATTGTTGAATTTATTAATAAAGTTATACAGATTTAGACTGAAAATGAGGGTGAATAAATAAATATATATATTTTTTTGGGTGAACTATTCTTTTAAAGTTTGTTTAAATCTTTAAAATTACAGTAATGCACATACAAAATAAATATGGCGAGAGCAGCGTGATAAAAAAATAACAAAAACAACATCAACATTGAAAAAAACCCAATTGACCGACAGTCTCCATTGCACCAGTCACATAAACACACATTGTGCCAAACTAGACGATGAGTGCGTAACAGATGACGGGACGGGTGCGCTATGTACAGAGTCAGTCTGCAGCGGGTTCAACTGTGGGCGACGGGAATCGTGCTCCACACAGCTGTTAGTTGAACATGATTGATTCAGGGTCTTGATTCATCATTTGTGCCATGTGTCGCAGGACATCCTTCTTAGTAATGATTCCCAGCAAACGTCTGACAAGAGAGAGTGGTTATTTCAATTATTATCAGCACTTACCACTGATTACAGATCATGCTAGTGCTAAATTACAACAGTTTAATCACACGTTGCCTGATTTAACCCTCAAGAACCAGACTTTTGATTATCAGCATTAAATCTAGCTCACTTTGCAGCTTATTTTGGTCAAGAAAATTCCACTTTTAGACAGGAAGAGACCATCTGAGTGACAGGTAAGACGATCAATCACTCTGTATTCTTGTGATGCTTAAAGGGACAGTTCACCCAAAAAACGTTTACTCACTCATGCAGAATACAAATGAAGATTTTTAAAATAATATCTCAGCTGTGTTGTTCTTCAAAATGCAAGTGAATGGTGACCAGAACTTTGAAGCTCCAAAAAGCACATAAAGGCAGCATAAAAACAATCCATGTGAGTTCAGTGGCTTAATCCATGACTTCTGAAGTGATATGATATATGTGAGTGATAAACTGATCAAAATTTAAGTCCTTTTTTACTATAAATCTCCACCTTTGCCCCAACCAGTAGGTGGCGGTATTAGTGGAGATTAATAGTAAAAAAATTACATTAGTATCTGTTCTCATCCACACCTATCATATCACTTCAGAAGTCATGGATTAAACCACTGGAGTTGTATGGATTACTGCTGCATTTATGTGCTTTTTGGAGCTTCAAAGTTCTGGTCACCATTCACTTGTATTGTATGGACCTACAGAGCTGAAATATTCTTCTGAATATCTTAATTTGTGTTCTGCAGATGAAAGAAAGTCACACACATCTGGGATGACATGAGGGTGAGTAAATGATGAGAATTTTCATTTTTGTGTGAACCAGCACTTTTAAGTGTGGATAAATCTGAGAACAGAGCAGAATAAACAGCTCCTGCATATATTGTTAACATGCTACTAACTGCCTCAAATAAATCTTTGAAGATCTTTCCAGTGGCTAATTCTTCCTGTTGGGAAGTTTCAGTTGACAGTTTTTCAATTATGTTGATCAATCATTAATATGTTTGATACATGTTTAAATAAATGTTTATACATTTGTCAAAATGATTGCATTTTTGGTTTGCTCTGATACAGTTTGACTCGTGTTTTTGTCCTTTTCCACATTATTGTCAAATACAAATATGTTATTTTCATTGACCTTTTGGTCATGAGTAAAATTGACTAAAATGTATTAAATTAATGGTTGATTGTCACAAAACCTGTGAAGAAAATTGCAAAATAATTTAAAACCCCAAGAAATATTGTATTGATTTGCATAAAGAAAATTAAGTTTACATTTGGGACCATCTGTGACATTATTTTCAGGACGCTTAGCCACATTTTATCCCATTTCTCATTACCATAAAGTTTTCCTTTTGCCATTGTTTTCAGTTATGATTCTTATTACCATAACGCAGTTTTTTGTTTTGTTTTAATTTATTACAGTAAAAAACTATTTCATAAAATCAGTGACGATGTAATGAAGTACTACTCTTATGTATAAATACTTTACAATTCAAATAATACTGTGTATCATTTTTTCAAGTTCTGGTAATGGGAACATCATGTTGACGTCTCAGTGCTGTAATAAGAATCGGGGGGTTAAATGTGAGTTACTGTCATGAAATTAATGTCACAATGTAAACATTTAAATGGCCATAAAAACAGGCTTCCTTTTCTGTTAAAATACATGCAAAACATCATTTCATATTTCTTTCTACTGATTTTAGAGTCAAATAGGGCCAGGACGTTTTCTTGACAGGTTTCGTGAGAATCGCCCTTTTTTGTGAGAAGGTATAAAGGAAAAATGAACTGCGCATCCCGCGACATTGTTGCTTTCAGTGCAGACAGATGGAAACGTTTGCGCCCCAAGTGTTTTTCATCTTAGTTTGTGAAAAAAAAAAAAAAAAATGGCCAAAATGTTTGAAGGGTCTTACCCGCTGCGTGTGACGAGACACTGGCGGAGACCCAGTTTGCGGAAGATGTCCACCACCGTCTCCATGGGCGTGTGGTCAGTGACAGTGAAGGGACTGAGATTCAGGATGCGTCGGAGTTTCAGTGGCTGCGGGTTTGATACAGAAAGCTGCGGCGCATCTTCAGTGAAATAAACTACTGAATTACTCACCACACCGTCCTGTTTCTGACGTGCATTTTCTACACACACACACACACACACACACACACACACACACACACACACACACACACACACACACACACACACACACACACACACACACACACACACACACACAGAGAGAGAGACTCACACTACAGTAGATGCAGTTATATTTACTTCATTATTATAATACACTATTGTATACTAGGGCTGGACAAACATATAAATATGTTCACAATATATTTGGAGTACTATTGCTGCTGATATAAAATGAAGGAATATTTCACCAAATATTTGTGTGTTTTTTATTTGGCCATTAAGTTAAGATTGTGTCATTAGACTAGTTTCACAAATGTCCTTGAACATGCGAGCGTTAAAGGAATATTCCAGGTTTAATACATGTTGATGGAATAGTTCACATAAAAATGAAAATTGTCTCATTTATTCACCCTCATGCCATCCCAGATGTGTGTGACTTTCTTTCTTCTGCTGAACACAAATTAAGATTGTTAGAAGAATATTTCAGAACTTTGAAGCTCCAAAAAGCACATAAAGGCAGCATAAAAGTAATTCAGTGGTTTAATCCATGTTTCAGAAACAATATGATAGGTGTGGGTGAGAAACAGTATTCAACAGGACTCAATACTTAAGTCTTTACTATAAATCTCCACTTTCAATTTTACATCTGAAAGTGAAAGTTAAAGTGGAGATTTAGAGTAAAATAGGACTAAATATGGTTCTGTTTCTCACTCACACCTATCATATCACTTCTGAAGACATGGATTAAACCACTGGAGACGTATGTATTACTTTTATGCTGCCTTTATGTGCTTTTTGGAGCTTCAACGTTCTGGTCACCATTCACTTGCATTGTATGGACCGACAGAGCTGAAATATTCTTCTAAAAATCTGGGATGGCATGAGGGTGAGCCAACGATGGGAGAATTTTCATTTTTAGGTGAACTATCCTTTTAAATTTAATCCGCATTTGTGACAATGTTGATCACCATAAATATGTATTTCGACTGGTTCCTCCATTTTTTTTAAAGAAGCAAAAATGGGGGTAACAGTGAGTCACTTACAACGGAAGTCAAAGAGGCCAGTTTTTGGAGGGTTTAAAGGCAGAAATGTGAAACTTGTAATTTGATAAAAGAACTTCATTACTTGTTAAATCTCTTGGATTATTTGAGCTGTAAATGTGTGTAAATTGTCATTTTTACAGTCATTTTAAGGTTTGCAGTGTAGCGTCGTCATGGCAACAAAGTTGTAATATTGAAAAACATCACACAGATGTGGTCTTTAACCACATCTGTGTGTGTGTGATTTAATGACAGTAAAATCATGTTAACACACATATTGTTTATGTGTCTATACTTTAGAAACAGTATTTTAATGTGGACAGATTAAACCCCATTGACTTGCATTGGAAGTGTGTCACTGGAACACACATTTGTGCTTTTATTAAAGAAAAGGAGGAACGAGTCGAAATACATTTTTGTGGTGATCAACATTATGTTACATATGCTGTCGATGAGATTAACTTGTACTGAACCCGGAATATTCCTTAAAGAAATAAATGTTTTATTGCCGTAAATACATTAGTAATAATGACATTAGAGTTCAATTCTGTTCCTTGAATCAGTTTAATCGGTCTACATTAATGAATCGATTAAACTCTGATTCAACTATTCGTTTGCTTCACCATTTAAAAAGTTAACAGAAGTCTCCACATGGCTTTTTCATGTATTCAATGTTTTGTCAAAATTTTGTGTGGAAAATATTGCTTATACTATGTGTTGTTATAATAATGGTGCATATAAATGAAAATTATTACACGTAATATTTGTGTTAATTTAGTGTATTATTTCAAATAGATTTTATAACAAGTAACTCTTTAGAATCTTACTGTATTTTGACTAAAAAAGTAGAGTTTACTGCATTTTTCTGCAATGAACATTTTTGTTCTACATGAGCTGCAGTGGCTGTTGGGTTGAAATGATATCGTCTTATTAAAGATATATAAAGATGTGCATCGAGATATATATTAAATCTGAAAAGAATTTCACATATTATGATTTTCCCAATGTTTTAGCTAATATACACTATATATATATATTTTTTAGCTATAATGTTCTGCCCCATTTCTTGTTCATTTATTTCTCTCAGAAACGGTGGATTAAGAAATCTAATAAAACAAAACCAAATAATGATGCTAAAGATTTTAGATGCAAAACCTTTATGAGGTATGAACATTACAATAGTTAGGGTGCATAACGTGTTCAATAAGTGTGCTGCATATCCAAACCAAATAATGATTGAAGTAAAAAATTAAATAAAAAGTAGCTATAGTAGTTATTGACAGATCAGATAAGATTACACCGATTTTTTTAATTTATTTTTTGGGGTTCCTGGGTAGTAAGTGTTTTTTCCTAATTGCTTATGCCTAAAAAGTATCGAAAATGGCAATTATTCCCCACAAACTTTGCTTTTGTGACCAGGACAGTGATATTTGGAAGTGTACCTATTTTCCAGAACAATCCTGATAGATTCAGTGCTGAGTAAACTTGGTTCTAGAACTTTCTAGAACTTTCCTGTCATAAATAGTAGTATAAATACAGGGGCCTTAAGCCCACCAGTTCAGTTCAGTTCCAGCTGTCTAAGTGGATACATATCTGCATTTTTCTGAGGTTGCATCAAGAGGCTGCAAGCATCCGACAGACTGTCTGTGGCCAATTAATCAAGATAAGAGCGAAAAAGTACTCGGTGGAAGCATCTGCTAAGATGTGTGAGGCCTACAAGGCATATTTCGGAATGCCTGTTGGGGATCAAGACAAACCCTGGGCACCTCATTTCACCTGCCAGCACTGCAAAACAACTCTGGAAAGTAAGATGGACAATCATTGCTCAGAATTTAATTATATAAAATGTTTTAATTTTTAAATGTTTTTTTGGAACAGCAGGGACACCAAGGCGCAGGACTGGCCGCAGCGGACCGATATCCCTGTCCTGGTCACAAAAGCAAAGTTTGTGGGGAATCAGACATGTTCTATACTTTTAAGGCATAAGCAATTAGGAAATAACACTTCTACCCAGGAGAAAAATGGTGTTACATAGTGTTACGGGAGAGTACAGCCTGGTATTTTAGTTTTAATGTGAGTGTGTGTGTCTCTTACTGATAGCCAGGATTAGATCTCGTCTCTGAACAAAGCCGATAAGTCTCTCTGATTCCCGCGAGACGACCACTGGAAAACCGTTGTAGTCAGTATCTTTGATAAGCATCTCCACATCCTCCACTGTGGTGCTGTCCTGCGTCAGCACAGACAACGGCATCTCGTTACGGCGCGGTCGCATCACATCTGTGGCTAGCGTGCGGTGTGTGAACTCGTCTTGATCCAGGTACGGGTAACCGTTGAGCTGAATGTGAGCTTCATAAATTCCCTCCTTCCCGAGCGCATCGGCAACCCACTTACTGGTAACGGCGGCCGCCATCAGAGGAACGATGTATTCGAGACCGCCTGTCAACTCAAACATGATGACCACCAGAGAGACCGTCATCCGAGTTACACCACCTGGACAAAGAAGAGACGAGGCCGAACATGATTTTAATATAGCAGCTTCACAGCATTTCCAAATGTCACAAGCTGAAGAGTTTAGTTCTTTATTTATTTATTTATTTATTTCGATTATTGGTGGAAAAGGCAGATAAGCGATTAATCAGCCGACAGTGGCTACAAGAGTCCAAAATAAATACAATCCCAGAATTTGGTCAAGTTTATTAGTCAACCAAAATCCCAATAATAACCAGAAAAAAAAAAATAAGATTTGGTGTGTAACGCTTAACTTTTACCAATAAACAAGCCTGAAACACAACAGGGACTCTTATTTTGCAACGATGGAGAGTTGGGTCTGTTAGAATGCTCTTTAAGTATTTATCAAATTAAGCTTTTTATTTACTAGATCAAGTTTATATATTTCACCAAATTAGGTTTAATGAGGAATAATCTACCTCTACTTTTTTATACTTCACACTGTTGTTTTGCTTGACAAGACATCTTCATAGCATGTGAGCCACATTTGTTTTTTGCTCATTGAAAATTGGTAAAATGTCACAATTTATGGATGGAGCCACATTGAGATCCCCATATCAATGGACGTTAGCCATACAGGGCATCAAAAATTAAGATACAAATGGAAAGTTTGTTCTGAACCAGGATCTAACTTTTTAAAGACAAAAAAAGGTTATTTTCCCTATTTTTGGACTCAAACCATTGGAGTAAAATGAATGAATGAACGTTACATTTATATAGCGCTTTTCTGACACTACACTCAAAGTGCTTTACACAGTGAACGGGACTCTCCTCAAACACCACCAGTGTGCAGCATCCACCTGAATGATGGGACAGCAGCCATACTGCCCCAGTACACTCACCACACACCAGCTACTGGTGCAGAGGAGAGAGTAGAGTGATGCAGCCAATTAATGGATGGGGAATATTAGGAGGCCATGATGGAGAAGGGCCAATGGGGGGAATTGGTCAGGACACCAGGGTTACACCCCTACTCTTTACTACAAGTCTCCTGGGATTTTTAATGACCACAGAGAGTCAGGACCTCTTTACAGTATAGTGTCCCCGTCATTATACTGGGGCATCAGGACCCACACAGACTGCAGGGTGAACACCCCCTGCTGGCCTCCCTAATATCTCTTCCAGCAGCAACCTTAGTTCCCCCCCAGGAAGTCTCCCATCCAGGTACTGGCCAGGCTCAACCCTGTTTAGTTTCAGTGGGCAACCAGGCAAGAGCTGCAGGGTGATATGGCCGTGAATGCAACACGAGGTGCTACAGTCAACTAAATCTGTTAATAGACCGACCTTATCGGACACCTTTATAATGTTGTTTTCTGACTTGTAGTTTTGCTCCAAAATCATAGGTGAAAGTTGTCATTTTGACCCCCCTTTACTGAATGGATTACTCTGGCTTTCATAATATTTTGGCTTACATAAACATTTATGTTTTCTTACACAGTAAAATAACATTAAAAAAAACATTTTGAACTGGGGACCTCTTGTTGAGCGGACACAGAATGACCCTTTAAAAAGCACACAGCAGCTTCAAAATTTAGCCCTTTCTTTGAATTACAATTTCAAACCTCATGGCCAGCAATGTCTTACCTAAACATGCAGCGGCACCGACCATCGCGTACAGGCCCGGCGTGACGCAGTCTGCACCCGGACGACACCAGTTCTTAAAAATGATCCAGTCGTGGTGATGATATGCCATCTGCTCCACTGCAATGCCTACGATACGCCCGGCGATAGCACCCACCGCCATACTGGGGATGAACAACCCTGAGGGGATCTGACATTTTTTTTTTTTTTTTTTAAATCACATGACAAAGTCATGTTGCAAATCAATATGAGCAATATCATTCAGGCTCCCATATAATTATTTTAATTTTCACACCGCCCAAAGGCTGATCAATTAAGACATTTTGCATTGGAATTATTAAATTGATCATTTGAATATCCGGTTGGGTCTGAAAGACTGAGAAAACCAAATTATAATTTATAGCTGAAAATCAACAGAATGTTTTAGGATTTAGAAACTTTAAAAAAAAAAGGTTTGACATGACGTTGTGATGTGAAGAAAAGGGGACATACCAAATACTAACACTAATCTTACTGAAAATCATTGACATCAATGACACCATATTTAATTTGAAAGTTCCAGCAGAGAGAAAAATTACAGCTTAAAATTTGTCTACTTTTATGAGACTTTTATTGTGATTTTCGTCCTCTGCACTGTTCAATGTGAACCCTAATGTTGTCATTGCAAAAAAAATAAATAAATAAAAGTAATTAATTCTTAATTCATCTTCACTTGAAATGTCAAGTTCTGGGCTCATAACTCAAATATACAGGTTCATTGAACTTATTTCTCTTAAAACTCTAGAGACGTGAGATTTTTAGTGTTAACAACTCTAAAATTGTGCCAAATTGAGGCTATGGGCAATACCCATAATCCCTTGTGCTTGAATTATTTAATATTTTTCCTCAGTCAAAGGGAATGAATGAGGGCATTTCAATAGTTATTAGGAATTCATAGAGGTTTTAGCTCATGTAGTATTATTTATGTTGTTTTGTTGCAATCGTTGTTTCATGTGATGTCACCTTTAGGGTCGTCTGTGTCCCCATTTGTCATGTTGGACCTTGTTAACACTCACTCAGTTCTCCTTGTGCATGTGCAACTGAAGTACAGGTGTCTATGCATTTCAGTGGAGAATTAAGTTTAATGACTGATCTAGAATCAGTTATAATCTTCTATATTTGAGCTGTGAAATGATATGATCTAAATGAGTTAAACAACAAAAACTAAGTAGAAACAATATTTAAATTAAGTGTTCTTGCATCTATTAACTTAAATAGTTAAGATCATTCAATAAGATCACCAAGTTAATTGAACTTAATTACGCACGATTTGGAGACACCATTACTCAATTCAATTGAGGGAACGAGATCACTCAATAAGTTGAATAAAGTTAACTTATTAGGGTTTTCAGTGTTGCTACATGAAAAAGAGATTCTTTGAAAATTCTCCTTTTGTACTTTCATGGGAAAAATAAGGGTGAGTAAACAATGACAGTATTTTCATTTTTTGGGTGTACTATCCCTTGAAAAACAGATAATGTTGTTAGAAATGCACCGATGTATCGGCCGCCGATATTTACCGGCCAATTACTGACCAAATTAAAACCATCTGCATATCCGTTAAGCATGAAAACGCCTGCATGAAAAACCGATGGCTTTTTTTATAATCAATTATCATCACACTTTATTAAAACTGTGAATTCAAATACACAATCCAGAAATAATGAAATGTAGAAGGGTTGGCACTCCTAAGAACATGTAATATTTAATTTACGTTTAAGTTCTCACATTAATAAGGACAAACTGGCGTTCCAGACGTGACAGTTGTGAAAGTGGCACTTAAATACATGATGAGGGAAACCATCCAAACCGCTGCGACACACTTTGACTTCAGACACATTGGTTTGGTATCCACTGCACGATTGATTAAGATAAAAATCGCAATATGGCCTGGCACAATTATTAAACTTTCAAAGGCTGCAGTTTTAAAATATAGCATGTATTTCTGTGCTTCAGTTAGTGCTGTGCAAGCAAGCGGCGCCCTCTAGCGGTCTGGATGGCAATATCCATTATCCATACAACGTTTTATACGCGAGTATAAAAGGGCATTTTGTTCCTTTGGTTTTACCTTTTTATTTTCCCATGACATGGTTGATATTTTTGTGGAATAGTCCAACAAAAGCATAATATGAATTTGTCATGTTTTATCATATAAAATACATGTACATATATGCTATGATATTTCGATAGTTTTTAGTCTTTTGTCTTTTTATCTTCATTTATCTTTCACTGTGTGTGTGTGTCTATCTTTAAAATGTTTGCCTGCCATTGGTACTAAATCCAATCAATGTTCAATGCTTTTGTACCTCTACATTTTTAAAGCATAATTTCTGAGCAAAATAGTGATATGATGACAAAAAAAGGTAAGTGGCAAAATATTGGTACGAGTATCGGGATATAGTGTTTTGCTAAAATTGATTCGGTAAAACAAAGTCATATTAGTGCATCCCTAATTATTGTCAATCCCCACAGAACAATTGCCCTTACCTTCATGCCGAATGTAAAGATAGTGATGACTATCTTGAAGATCAGTGCCAATGTGAGCTGCCAGAGCGCGCTGTAGACACCCGGCCCCGCGGGTCTGTCCGGAATATCGTCCACCGGTCGCGTCATGTTCGGGTTGTTGATGTAATCGCAAAGTTGTGACGACTCCAGCGCTCCACAGTCGTTAAACAGCTCTGAGATCAGTTCACTGGTGCTGCGGCGCGTGTATGGATTCGGGAACGCCAGGACAGCCGTGATTCCAGTCACCAAGATCACCTCCAGCACCGGATACTTCCCAAGCAGCGTGGTCTTACGGCGGCGACACCACGCGATGTTGCAGCGAATAAAAAGGGTCCCCCAGAGACCGCCGAACACTCCCAGCAGAATGAATGGCACCAGCTCGGCCATGTACCAGGGCGTGTGGTACTCAACGTAAAATAAAACCAAACGATTGTTGCCAAATGGGTTGATGGAGCGGAGAGTGAACGCTGCCACCAGCGCTGCGAAAAAAGACCGCCACAACGTCTTCAGAGGGAAATAATAACTGACCTGCAGAAACAGATACGACATTTATTGAATTATACATTTATAAGCAAGTCTATATTTAGAAATATGAGACGGCTGAATTGACCATTCAAACTCTTGTATTCCACAGAATACATTTGTACGTGTAATACATTTATTATGCACACACTGAGATGGGGCCGTTCTTTAAAGTTTTGTAGCATTTACAAACCCAGCAACTTATTGTGTAGAGCAAGATCAGGAGAGGAGAATGGTAAGGATCATCACCTAGCACTGATTGTCTCTAACAGCTGTTTGTCATTGCAGTGAGAGTGGAGACGGCTTTAAGAGCGAGCCAGACGGCAGTCCCGACAGAGAGTGATGAGACATGAGCTGGACAAAGACTATAGTTTTATGTCCGCTGAAAAGACCGGATTTCTGAGTGCGACCGTGCGAATATGGAGTTTAAAAGAAATAAAAACATTCAGTTTGAGTTGGATTCGCCATCTCCCACTTCCTCCTTTTCCTAGGTTTCGGCACCAATGTTGCAGGTAAAGGATGGGCCAGGAGGAAGCGGGAACCGGCAGAACAGTCAACATAATTTAAATTACTTAAATGAACTTAAACAAACATCTCTATATCTCTCTATTGAACTGGCACCTCCGGCTAGTCTTTATCCCCCTCTCGGTTGATTAGCCTGATTCAGGGCGGGGTGTGTCCTCGTGGCCCGGCCCTGCCCTCCTCCTCCTCATCACACCACCACAAAAGTTAATTTCATAACCGGGTTGTGTCTATACTGTATGACCTGTTTCTAACACTACACATTTTTACTACCACAAACTTTTAAGACAATGGATTTTACTGACTAAATTAGCTATAAATAAATAAAATAAATCCTATTTTATATTATATAAATATAATACATTTAAATACCTCTGTAAGATGAAGCAACCATTGTTGATAAATTGTTAAGTGTGCAATTTCATATAATCTTAGATTTGAGTTAGGTCACATATTACCGCAACACACTTATCATCACTAAAACGTATCAATAATAACAATTATTAAATGCCAAGTCTGATTGTCACCAGTCCTACTCGACCCGCCCTGAGTGGGATTCAAACAGCAAGGAAGCTATGAAAGCCATGGGTTCTTTCGTGTCTCTTAAGGCCAGGAGAGTGAGGTTTACACACTGCACACCTCTCACGTACTAGCTAGCTACTATTAAACCCACCACCTTAAACCTCACTCCCATCTGGTTACCGGAAGCTGTTGGGCCGCGAGTTGAGCCTCCCTGGTCAACAGCAGCAAAAGGTGGACCGCCCACTGGTTGGTGGGCCATCCCCAGGATTCGGCCGTCCACTCAAACAACTCAGCATCCAGGTTGTCCCGAAGGCCCATCTTGATGAGAGTAACGTGGGGGATGACCAAAGCTGTGGCCGTGGCTGAAGTTTGCACCAAGGGTACTATCCTCCGTAACACCTACCGGCCCTCACCTTGGGCCAGATGGAGCACCTAGAACCGCTGTTCTTGCTCTGCACGCAGATCCAGGAGGGCCTGGTGCTGGGTTTGGTGGATACCAGCGAGGGTCTTGCTCACCTTGGCCAGCGGCGAGAACTCCAAAACGGCAATTCCTTCCTCTTCCTGGCTTTTGGCATCACTGTGCCTGGTTCTTGTTTTGTGTGGGAAGCCGGTTCAACAGAAGCGGGAGCCAGTTCAACAGTCTATGTGAGTTTCTTTAAGTTGCTTTTCAGTGGAAGTTAATGATTTTCAGCATGACAGTCAACACACACACACACACACACACACACACACACACACACACACACACAACGGCAATCTGTGTGGTTCTCTTTTCTTTTTCCGGTGGTCTGGCCTGCCCTTTAAACCCCCTCGAGCTCTCACTGCAACACAAAACAACTGTTAGAGGTGATTTCCCACAGGAGTCAATCCTTACCGCTCTTCCCAAATCAGTGGTCCGACTGTTCTCGTTGTCTAAAGTTTGAAACTCAAATGTTTTTGTGGTTAACACAACAGCATGTCGGATTGAGGAAAAAAATCTTATTTTGTACTGTAATACATCAAGACTTAAACTATTTTGATTCGTTCATGACAGTTTACCGTTGATGTTGTGATGATGCGCAGCTGCCAGCAGTGACAAAAGGATACACATTTGTGTATATTTGTTACCGTATGTCTGTACATGTAACAAAGAACTTATTATCAACAGTCAAATTGTTCTTTTTTTCAAAAATATTTTCCAGGACAAAAACTTTTTTCCCAGGACATTGGGAAATAAATTTTCCATGAATGGAAACTGCATTGCAAAATTCCATGTTTTCCATGACACATGGGAACCCTGCATTTTGAATATTCTGCAGTAATGAGAATTGCTCTGGACATGCTCTGGAAAAGCTTTAAAACATTTGGAAAAACTGATTATGCTGTTAACCTTTCAAAAATTGTGTGTGATCTGAAAGAAATCAGTATTTCGTGAGAATAACCCAGGTGGTTGTTATGGTGTTCTGGGTAGTTGTTAGGTGCTTCTTCCACCCTCAAATCTCTATGATATTCTGCTCTCAGCAAAAGACCCTCCATCAATGGAAGTTTTGTGTGTGTGTGTGTGTGTGTGTGTGTGTGTGCGTGCGTGAGTTTCTGTGTGTGTGTGTGTGCGTGTGTGTGTGCGTGCGTGAGTGAGTTTCTGTGTGTGTGTGTGTGTGTGTGTGTGTGTGTGTGTGTGTGCGTGCGTGCGTGCGTGAGTGAGTTTCTGTGCGTGTGTGTGTGTACGTACCTCCTCCAGGCTGAAGAGAACTCCTCCAATCGGAGCTCCAAAAGCAACAGACACACCTGCAGCCGCAGCTGCTGACAAAACCTGAAACAATTCAAACGAACGATTGAGCAAAAATATTCCAGCAGATAACAAAAACTTGTACTATAGTAGATCTTACACACCTCTCTGCGTTTGCCCTCATTCTTACTGTATTTGGAGAAGAGGCTGCAGAACAGGTTGCCACAACAACAGGCGACGTGGACAAGCGGTCCTTCCTTCCCCAGACTGAGACCAGACGACACGGCCAGCACCAGAGTGACCGTCTTTATCAGCAGAGTCCACTTCCCCAGATAACCCCGAATGATGAAGCCACTCAAGATTGTCTTAATCTGGAAAACACACAAACTCAGTTCAGTTCATCTTGTATACAATATTTGAATCGAAAAGTTTTAGTCAAGTGTGTTTATACTCCAACAGTAGACAGCATTCGTAGTTCAACTAGCAGGATCCCGTAGTTTATTTGTTTCCTGGTTGAATGAGATCTTTACCTCCGGTATTCCGGATCCACAGGCATACGGAGCGAACACTCGCACCAGAGACACGGCCAGGAAAGAGAAGAGCAGGGCCCACAGCACATACAGGAAGTAGTTTAGCACATATGCCCCTGCACCCTGATGAAAGAATGAGAGAAGATATGAGCAAAACATTTATCAGTCCTGTTTTTTAGGGTTAAAATATCTCAAATAAAACATCTTTAAAACAAGATTTAGGCGAGAAGCTAAATTGTAGTTAACTGATTAGCGCTTTGTGAAAGCAATTTCGCCTAGACTTAGCACACGCTTGCACGAAAATACCAAAACTTCATGGCCATGCCCACTGACTTTGCACATATGACTCAAAGCATAGCACTGTGTTTAGCACTAGAACTCTTAAAATAGGGCCAATCATTTTAATATTTGACACGTTTCTCAGAAAACGTATCTTGTTTAACGGATGTTTACAGCAGATATTTATACGGGAAAAAAGATTAAAAAAAAAAAATGTCTGCTGTGTAAAGGATTCTGTATCACACAACTAGGCTTAGTTTGCACTTCACAATATTCAGATGTTCATCTTTTAGTTGTGTAAACACACCTCCGTATATCCTGTCATGAGTTCGGCCCACTTCTGCCACTGTGGACATTTGTCTCTGTCAGCAAAGGTCGTCTCATTGGACGTCCAGCAGCACTGCTCATGACTGTACCAGAACGCAGACAGACACACCCCCTCCTTCAGATCCGTCATCCAATCGACAGCCAGATCGATCACACCAGCCAACGTGCCTGCAAAAGACCAGCAGTGTTACAAGGTCCATCAGCGATATCAGATCAAGTCATAACTATGATGTCAGCGTATAGTGCTGTGATGTCATGTGTGGGCGTGTCTCTGTACCTGACAACAGACCAATCAGCAGCATCACCAGCCATCCTGACCAGGCGTCCAGTAAACTCTTTATAAACTCCCAGATGGACCCTTTACTCTTACTGGTGATCTACAAAAATAAATCAGATACCTGAATCCTCAAACGGCACATTCACATGGTTACACTAATAATGAAATCACACTCAACCAGAGATTTCTCAGACTGTTAGTCTGTCGGCAGTGTGTGTGTTTTACCTTTCTGTGTCTGTCTGTGTCTCTGGATTTCTCTCTCAGCCAGTCAATGGTGTGAAAGTCCTCGTAAGTGCCGACATCTGGGAACGGCTCGTCTAGAAAGTCCATCAGGTTTCCCGCGCCATTCGTCTCCTCTGTGGGAGTGGCACTGCTGATACCTGCAGACAACAAACCACAAGAATCTGTCAAAAGTTTGACTTTTGGCGACGCAGCACCGCTGTGGGTCAATTCATATGAGCGTTCTCGAGCTGACTGAAAGGCGATATCTGTATCTAAAAGGTGATTGGCTCTTCCACATGTAAGTCGAGACTTCCATTTTCTCCCATTCATTTTAATGCAAGTGGTCCGTCTCGGGCTAAACAGTCTTTGCTACAGATCGCATTTCATTTAGTTGACTGATAGTCAAGTCTATCTAAAAAAGTAATGAATTACTAGCTACATTACTAGATTACTGTATTAATTACTCTATCCACTTATCTTACTAATTTCTAAAACCCGGATCAATCTCGACCAGATGAAAAGGATAGACATGAAACGGGGCCTGGGTAGCTCAGCGAGCATTGACACTGGCGAGTTTGAACCCATGGCGTGCTGAGTGACTCCTACCAGGACTCCTTAGCAACCAAATTGTCCCGGTTGCTAGGGAGGGTAGAGTCACATGAGGGTAACTGATGGTGGTGGTGATTAGTGGTTCTCTCAATGGGGCGTGTGGTGAGTTGTGTGTGGATCGTGGAGAGTAGCATGAGTCTCCACATGCTGTGAGTCTCCGCGGTGTCATGCACAACGAGTCACATGATAAGATGCGCGGATTGACGGTCTCAGAAGCGGAGGCGACTGAGACTCGTCCTCCACCACCCGGATTGAGGCGAGTAACCGCGCCAACACGAGGACCTGCTAAGTAGTGGGAATTGGCCATTCCAACGTGGGGAGAAAAGGGGGATAAATAAATAAATTATTCATGAATTGGTCAATGAATTTAAGGGGGCAGCATTAAATGTAAAAATATATATATATTGACATTAGATGTTAAATCTCGATTTTAAATTCACTATTGTTTTATATAGTTTATACAGTATTTAATGCAATTACATCAGAAGTAACTGTAATTAAATACTAAGCAATTGAGAGTAATCCCTTACTTTACTTTACAGGTAATCATACCTGGGGTGTAGACAGCAATGTGTTAAAATTAGTGGTATGAAGTTATCACTTCAAAAATGCAAACTAGGTGTCCCACAAGACTCAATATTGGGTCCTTTGCTTTTTTGTTTATATATAAATGATTTACCTGAAAGTTGCAAATGTATGCAGATGACACAATTATTAATGTAGCAGCAGAAACTTCTCATTTGGCTTCAGAAATGTTAACCAGGCAACAAAACTGTTTCAATGTGTTTTTCAATAAAGAACAAATTGCTGGATGGATTTAAAATCAAAATTGACCAAAAGGAATTCAAGGAAGTGAGTGAATTTAAATATTTAGGTGTCATTGTAGACTCTAAGCTAAAATTTGATGCTCATATTAAGAAAATGTCTAATGCAATTAAGACAAATTTGAACTGACCATGTTCATCTCTTAAAGCAGCTCAAATGTTTATGCATACTATGATATTATCACATATGACCTATTGTGAGATAATTTGGGGTCAGTCTCCTCAATCAGTTGTTAAAACTTTAAAAGTAATGGATCAGAAACCAATGAAATTGCACCATTGTTAAATTGTTCAAAATTCTGATTTGTTAAGTTGTGATAATTTTTTAAAGTTCTCAATAATAAAAACAGTATTTAATCTATATATGGCCATGCCCCTGATGTAATCCGTCAGTAGTGATGGGGCAAAGACCAGAGGGGCAGTAAGTGGGAACTGTAGAGTTTGGCGATGCAGCACGGCTGTGGTTCAATCATCCTTTTCACTGAAAGGTTCACATCTATGGACCACTACGGCAAATCAGAACTCACACTGAAACAATGGCTGAAATCTTTTCAGCGATGTGAACATTGAGTACCTTAGGAGGTTTATTCAGGATGGTTAAGTTTACATTTCCTTTCTGTATGTAGGATAATTTATATTTTATGATTTGTGACTTTGTATAAAGTTACTTATGTACTTAAATATGTCAATATTATGCCACTGTTTAGGTACAACATATACACACATAGTTATCTGTATATACATATGTGTATTTGTTTTGTGTCTTGTGATGATTGTGTTTTTGTTTTGATTTTATATAAAAGCCTAACAGGGATGAGGGATGCTAAATGAGCTTTATGCCCATGTACACGGCATTGGTTGTCTGAGGGTTACAATGCCTATTGTATTATCCCTGTTAATACTTAACCATGTTTTATTTATCATAATAATGAAAATGAAAGAAAACACAACACAAGGACACAACAAACTCACGAAGGCCTGACAGAAATAACGTCTCAAATGTTACGCATGCATTTATATTTCTACTTGACAGACAACACAATAAAAACACACATATACATTAGACATCAAAGATATTAAATGTATTCAAATGAATCTATAATAAGTATGTAGTGCTGCATTGCAGGTGCATCATTATCGCACAAAGACGCTGATGTTTGATTCATCTTACCGTCTGCCTCAGCCATATCCGCCATATTTGTGTTTAAATCAGAGCTGCAGTGATTGTTTTGGGTTTTCATCCATCATAATATCCGATTAATGTGATTATTGTGATGCAGTTCACAGCTGACATACAGCAACAGTAAATTTTGCGATGACGTCAGGGCACTACTGATGACGCAACTTCTGCTTCAGATTGTTTTTTTGTTTATTGGATCCATTTTTACTCTAGATAATATAATCTTTCTGTATATTTAAATTTGGTGGGTGGGTACAGCAGATAAAAATGGAAATCCGCAACTTCAATCTGTAAAAAAAAAAATCTTTCAAAATCCTTATTTAGTTATCAAAAAAGACTGTGATTGGTCCACCTTGTGCAGCGCTGAGAAAAGCTAACAGTATCACGAGACAACGCCGTCTTTTTTTCCCCCTTTTTTTATTTATACTATTTAAACTGCATATTAACATACATAACATCAATAAAAAATCAAACATCCACACAATCAAAATTATATAATTTCCATCTTAGATACAAAGGATTCAGTTATTCAAATAATAAGATACAGAAAAATGAAATGCCAGAGTATTATAAAACAACACAAATAAACAAAGGGATAAGATGCCAATTATCTAAATATTGAATTTGCAAACAATATTACAAGCCCTGGAAGCTTTTTTTAATTTTGCACTTATACAAAATATTACAGTATTGTTTAAAATAATTTATAAAATGAAAAAAAAAAAAAAATTGGTTTATCACCAGACCACTTCATTTTATGTATATGAAACTTCCCCAATAAAACTAGCAATTGAATGATATCTGCTTTATCCTTTTCTATCCCACAGTCATTTACATATATCATTATATCAGTCCCACCCAGTTTTATATCTATATTGAGTTTCCTTTTATTTACATTTTCAACATCAACCCAAAACATCTTTGTGTAAACACAATGAAAGAATAAATGAAGTTTCTTTATCATTATTACAGAATTCACACGCATAATCAATATTCAGTTTTTCCAATACGTGTTTCACAGGATAAATTCTATGCATTATGTTCCTTCCTTTATTTTATTACTAACAAATAATTTATCAACTGTTCTCCAAGCCTTACGCCAATTTAAATCTCCAAATATTGATGACCAAAAGAAATCTAGCTGGGGGATATTTAACATTATTTATTACATTTCTAATGCAATTTTTTGAAACTTTGTCCATTAAGATGTTAACATTTGCAATAAAATTGTTATTTTTTATATAATCAAGGTTAGGGTTTTCACTACATTTATTCTTGAGCAGAAACAATACGTTTTTGGCTCCTTTTTGTCCATCACAGTTGCAGATTCTTTAGGTTTAATTGGGATTTTAAACTTGTTAAGCAAATCTGTGTATGATAACAAACCTCCATCACTGTTCAATAACTGACTAACTAACACAATGTTATTATCAAAACATATATCAAAAAACAGAGATTTGTGTTTGTATAAAATATCCTAATTATTCCAAATATAGAAAATTATGCTTATAGGCCAATGTCCAGACAACACCGTCTTTATGTCGCTGTCGCTTTACAAGCGATCTGGGAAATTATCTGCACTGTCATTAAAAAATAAACTCAACAAAATAATGTAAAAGACTCTCCCTGCTGGGGAGAAAAACATCTTAAAATGGAATTGCCAAAATAAACACATTACCTCAGCTTTCTGAAGCCTCCCGTCTCCTGTTGGTCAAACAAAGAGATGGCAATCTCACCCCCATCTCACGCCATTGGTTGAGCAACGTTGTTGGGGCGGGTCTCAGCGGGTTGCTCAAAACAAACAGAGCCATTTTTATAGCGCCACAGAAAGTGCTTACAGTTTTTTAGTGCTTACAGTTTTTTAGTGCTTACAGTTTTTTAGTGCTTACAGTTTTTTAGTGCTTACAGTTTATGAGAAAATGAACCTGTGAACGGCTTACTTGTTGTTTTCTCTGTATATTAAGCTGCGATAGGAGAAAGTTTAAACCTAGAAAACGTTTACATGATTCAGCTTTAAATCTGTCTCATTTAAAGATAGTTTGCTGGCTTAATTTGATTAAGCTGGTCTCCTGGCCTAGCCATGCTAGTGTTCAGTGTTGGGAAGCCCACTCAAAAAATGTAGCTAGCTAAGCTACTAACTAGAACAATAAGTTAAGCTGAAAGCTACACTTCAGAAAAAGTCGCAGGTTACACAAGCAACACGCCAAATGTAACTTGCATCATTTAAGCTACATTTAATGCACTGAGCACACTGCCATAAAGCACCTAAAAGCCATGGTACAGTATATTACAGTTTAGTACAATACAGTATACAAGAATACAGTAGGTGCAATACGTATGTATGTTTTTGTGAAACATCTTATGTGCACAGACTTTTGCACAGTACCTCTAAAACTCATACCCAATTAAACACAATTTCATCTGCACATTTCTGTACAAAACTCTGCATACATACAGTATCCTACTCATCTTATCCTGTAATTCTGTTGTATTTCTGTATGTACTGGATGCATTTGATAAGAGGCCAAATTCATTGTGTGTGTGTGTGCTTGTACATGTTTATGCTATATTGTGGGGACCAAATGTCCCCACAAGGATAGAAAAACCTGAGAAATCTACCTTGTAGGACCCAGCCAGTGGTCCCCACGAGGGAAATGGCTTATTACAGTTTTTTCTGAATGCTTAAGCGCTAATCGTGATTCTTGTAGCACAATTTCTAAAACTATTAATACGTATAGCAAAACCACTCACTGAGTTTGCAAAACTAAAAGCACAAACACTGCATTGCACTCAGTTTGCAATTTTGTAACACACATTTTGCAAAACTGTAGGCACAATTCACTGCACAACACTCTTTTTGCAGAACTTTAAACACAACTCACTGCTTACACTCAATTACCAAATTTCCAACACACTCCTAGCAAAATTATACACATGTATGGCTATCATTAACACTATTTTGCCAACTGTCTGGCACACTTTCACATGTGAAAACTGTTTTAGATAATTAGTTCACTTTGCAATCAGCCTAAGCACTATAAATAAGCCACAGGTAAGCTGTCTGTGTGGAGTACAATGGATGGAGCAGTAAGAGTGAGAAGAGTGAGAATCAGAGGAGGCCGAGGGAGAGGACGTGGAGTTGAAGAAGCAAGAGGGTTAGAGGAAGTTAGAGGAAGAGGACAAGGAGGAGCAAGAAGAGGACGAGGAGGGGAAAGAGGAAGGGTAAGAAGAGTAAGAAATAGAATAACTGATGACATCAGAGCTACAATAGTGGACCATGTCATCAACCATGGGATGACCCTGAGGGAAGCTGGCCAACGGGTTCAGCCTAATTTGAGCCGCTACACTGTGGCAAGCATCATTAGGACATTTCGAAATGAGAATCGGTAAGTACTTTGTAGCACTGCCATACTCAAATGAGAAACACAACAGTACCATACATGCAAAAATACTGAAATTGTTACTTTACAGAATTGCTAGACGTCCAGATGTTGGGGGCAGAGGAAGAATGTTCACTCCAGAGCAAGAGACCCATATAGTGAACATGGTGATTGCCAATAATGCAATAAGACTGCACGAAATACAGCAGCGCATAATTGATAATGACACCATCTTTCAAAATATACACAGTGTAAGCATTTCTGCACTAAGTCGTGTACTTGCGCGCCACAGAATAAGAATGAAGCAAATTTACAGAGTTCCTTTCGAGAGAAACACAGAACGTGTAAAGCAACTGCGATATGACTATGTGCAGGTAAGCTATAGTGTCATTGGTTCTGAATTTGGAAGTGCATACTGTTGTGCTGTGCATGGGCCTGATGTGATGCATTTGTTTTGTCTTGTCCAGAGAGTGATGGAACTAGAAGCAGATGCCATGGGACATGAGCTACTTTTTGTAGATGAGGCCGGTTTTAACCTCAGTAAAACCAGGAGACGTGGCAGGAACATTATTGGACACCGTGCCAACATCAATGTCCCAGGACAATGTGGTGGTAACATAACCATGTGTGCAGCTATAAGCCAAAATAGTGTTGTTCACCATCATGCAACCATAGGCCCATACAACACTGCACACATTATTGCATTCCTGGACACCTTACATGACATGCTCACTGTTCAGAGACCAGAGCATACCCGATATGTCATCATATGGGACAATGTTAGTTTCCATAGGGCTGCTTTGGTCCGCAACTGGTTTACAGACCACCCATTCTTCATGGCACTCAACCTCCCTCCATACTCTCCATTCTTAAATCCCATCGAGGAGTTCTTCTCTGCCTAGCGCTGGAAAGTGTACGACCGTCATCCTCCTCAACAGGTAGCCCTTTTACAGGCAATGGAGGAGGCATGTGGAGATATTGACCAGGCATCATGTCAGGCCTGGATACGGCATTCAAGGAGATATTTTCCCCGGTGCCTTGGACTGGAGGATATCGCATGCGATGTGGACGAAATTTTGTGGCCGGACTCAGAAAGACGACATGATGTAGGCTGATTGTTTTTTTG
>JAVLUX010000045.1:2750000-2850000 GCA_032164185.1 Moxostoma hubbsi
GAATGGGGAAAGACAGAAATCTCCAAAACGGTTGGTCGAGATTACGATCAAAGGACCTATTTTAAATCAGCACTAAATCGGGAAACAATGGTATCATACAGTTGTGCTTCTTTAGCTCAAATCTTGCTAAAAACGGCTGTTTATCAGGCTGGTTCAGCTAACTGCTGTGCAAGTTTGAGGACCACACACACATTTTCATTGCATCCTGTCTGCATTTGCTTGAGTATGGCGTTGAGTTTGGAAAAGATCTGCATGTGTGAATGCTGTTGTTGTTTGTGTCTCAGTGCTGAGAGAGATCAGATCAGTGCAGTCACTGCAAGGGAGGGCCACATTTCGTAACACTTCTGCCCACCAGAGCAAAGATGACATGTGATTCTCAGTGGAGGCTTATAGCAGACACAAACCTCCTCATTAAAGCTCGAGTAAGTGGTCGGTAGCATCCCTTTAGACCTTTCTGAGAGTAAACTAGAAGACTGAGAGGAGGAGGTGAGTTGTGGAGCCCAGCACATGGACAGAGCCGCTATGGACCCTGGAGTTTGTGCTGTGGAGTTGCTGGGAGTCTTTTTCTCGTTGGGCGCCTGGTTGTGTTCTCTCATGACCACCGTGATGTCCCAATGGCTCACACTTTCCACGGAGCTCCTTCCGACAGAGAGCTTCGAGCTGGGATTGTGGGAAACTTGTGTGGTCCAGGACCTGGGTGTTACGGAGTGCAGACCGTATGACAGTCTGTTGGGTCTCCCTTCCGAAATCCGCCTGGCCAGAATTTTGATGTGTACGACGGTGGCGATTGGTCTAATCGGGTTCCTATTCGCAGTCCCGGGTATCTACCTGGTCAACAGCTGCAAACGCACAGAGAGCCTCGAAGCCAAGAGGACCCTCAAAATGCTCGGTGGAATTTTTTGCTTTGTCGCAGGAATACTCGGGCTGGTGCCCGTGTCGTACGTTGCACACCTGACGGTTCTGCGGTTCTTCGATGAAAGCGTGCCCAGTGTGGTTCCACGTTGGGAGTTTGGGGACGCACTCTTCTTCGGCTGGACAGCAGGGTGTCTGCATTTGGTCGCGGGCTTCCTGCTGGTCACCTCCTGCATATGGCTGCAAAATGAGGAGTGCCGGCTAATCCGATCTATAACGCTTAGCAGAACACACATGATGCACCCAGAACGTTCTCCAAGAAGAAGGACAGAATATGTGTGAGGAAATGAGGTTAACAACCGTTTCTCTGGTCGGTTCAGCACATACTGTATCGTGGCAACATTTTACTTCAACTAATGTTTCGCGTCGATAATTATATAATGATCAGCATGGATCAGATCTGAGCTTCAAATGTAGTATGTGAATATAATGCTGCTATATCATTTCCGTGATTATAAATCATCTGTATATCGTTGCAACCTTTTTGTGATTCACTTTATCAGGTTTGCACATATGTAAACATGTTCTTGCACTTCTAATGACATCCTTCGCAATTTACTAATCATGAAAATGAAATGCACAAACTTTCCAAGAAAGTGTAACTTAGACTTTTATAACTACAAACTCATAAGAAAGACTGTTTTTTGCTAATTACCCGAATATTACTCTGATTGCAGATGCAACTTCAAGCTTGTCAGCGTCTATTTTTATTCTTTAAAACCATCACAAAGAAAGATATGAGATATATAATGTTTGACATTTTAAAAAGAGTACCATAGCGCTCGTGATTAGTGAATAAATGAGTTGAATGTTTGTCTCTCTCCGTGTGATGTATGAAAAGGTTTGCGAGTGATTTTCATGGAAATATTTTAGATTCTTGTGATGTAACAGCGAGTGCTCACAAAATGTCAACAAATATCATTTTTCATGAAAAGGTGTTTTTTTTCTTATAAAGGTTTGTGCAGTTTGCTTTCATTTACATGCATATTTATGAGGATATATCTGTATGAAACATCTGTGTCTGAGGCATACTGCCAATTGTGTGTATAAAATGTATTAGTGGTATTTTATACAATATGAACTGATTTGCTGAAACAGATTTAAGTCTTCGGTGGTGAAATATTAAAAGACATTTACAGAGACACGCTTGACTATATTTTGTTTGCATAGAATATATCTTGAATTAAGTTCATTTTTTGTACTTCTTTGGCTATTTTTTTTCTTTTTTAAGCTTTATCTTCACTAAATCAGATTTAAGTATAAAACAATTAAAGGAAAATAGTAAGAAAAGGAGTACGAAATAAACAAAATTCAAGATATACGTATTCCCTTAGTTTCTCATGTCATTTTACTTCTCGAGTAAAAAGGATATTTGATTATTTTAATTATTGGTAGAAGTCATCTCAATGTCATTTAGTCAAACACTGAATTTTCAATACTGTGTTGTAAATGTGCATGATTCAATTCTAATTCAACCAGTTCCCCAGTTATCTTCATTCAGAAACGATTATATAAAATATGATATAAGAGATGTCCATTTACTTTAAAACCTCTCAAAACAAGAGCGTAATCTGATCTGTCCTGACTGATTCCTTCTCTAACAGCACTGTCCTACAGGAGGAATGTGTCTTTGATAGCATTACACAGGTCATGTACTTTCCAAATCCCTTTAGTGTCGTCTCTTATATGTTTTAACTGTTGATGTTCTGTGGCTTTTCTCACGCTGGTCTCAGTCTCATCTTTATAGAGCTGTACTGCCCCGGTCCGGGTTCATACTCTCAGAAGAACGTCCTCTTTGTTGGGCTTCTACAATGGAGTCATTATAACGTTTGTATGCTAATCTTCTGATCTTCTACATACAACGGTTTCTTCAGCATCAGGAGCACATGGTGCCGTCAGCATCCTGCCCACTTCCTTTATGATAATGAGCCACATGGATGAGAAGAATTCATCATATACTTACCACTGAGCTTGTTTACGTGCATGAAACGTACTCTACAAGTATGTGAACCCAGACGTCTTGAGCTACGCAAGCTTGATTTCGTGTGTAGCTGCGTTCCAGTATGTGTCAGACCGCAATTCATAACACAAAGATGCATTCTCAACGTTGCCACAAGGGGCACTATAGCGAGATTAGTGCAAACTTTTCTCCCTCAGCTCAACTACAGCTATGGCGGCGCAACAGTTTGAAGAGACTTTTGCAATATATTTATAGCAGCTGCCTGAATAATAACATCCAGTTTCCCAGATTGCACACGTACGTTCTCGAGATGTCTGTTTTAGACCTTTTCATCTCGAAAGCATTTCATTGAAAATTGCTTAACCTCCTGAGACCCCTGTGTGACTGCTGTGTGCATTTTCCATTTACCTTTTTGATTTGTAACTAGTAGCCCCCAATAAACAAGAAGAATACAAAAAATAGCAAATAGTTTAAATTAAAATAGTTTAATGTTAATGAATAGGACCGTATTGTACAGTGATAACAGAATAAATGTATATTAAAATGAAGCACAATGACCCATAGCTGTGTTAATGTTGAAAGTTATTCAAAATAACTAACATGTTTTTTTTATTTTATTTATTTATTTATTTTATTGTCTCCCCTTTTCTCCCCAATTCCCAAAGTCCTCGTGGTGGCGTAGAGACTCTACGAATCTCAGTTGCCTCCGCCTCTGAGAGCGTCAATTCACGCATCTTATCACGTGACTTGTTGAGCGTGTTACCAAAGAGACGTAGCGCGTATGGAGGCTTCACGCTATTCTCCGTATCATCCACACACTACTCACCACACGTCCCACCGAGATCGAGAACCACATTATAGCGACCACGAGGAGGTTACCCCATGTGACTCTACCCTCCCTAGCAACCGGGCCAATTTGGTTGCTAAGGAGACCTGAGTGGAGTCACTCAGCACATCCTGGATTCAAACTCACGACTCCAGGGGTGGTTGTCAGCGTCTTTACTTCCTGAGCTACCCAGACCCCATCTAATTTTTTTTTACTTTTGAGGTAATAAGGTCCAATTTTCCACATATGTGGACTTCATGTTTATCAGCATGCTGATGCACGAAAAATTAATAATTTTTTTAAAGCGGCATATCAAACAAAATTAGTGACTCTACTCTTTACAACCAAACAGGTTTCAATCAAAAAACTTAAAGGGGTTTCTTAAAGAGGCACTTGTGTTGGCGCTGCGCCCATAGGAGCGCTTCATGGAAAAATACACTTTATTAGCAAAAGGGGAAAAGACATCAAGAAAATTTGATGACATCATCTTGCACACAGAGGCGTATATAAGATGTCTAATGAAATGCTTTCTAAAATTCTGATGAAATTATAATACCTCCTGCCTCTCACTAGAGATAGCAAGAAGCCAATCATATTTCATGTCTGATGTAAACTCAAGGCTATTGGCTATTTAAAAATAAAAAATAATAATAATAAATTGGACATATGTCAACACAAGAAACTCGTCAAACCATTTCATGGGGTCTGTAAGGTGTAGCTTTATAAACACCTGAGAGTCAGTGAGGTTATGGAAGAGAACGACAGCTGCAGAAAATAAGCAGTTTTTTCCGATAAGTCATAAAAACACTGAGTGACAGCACGTTACAGTCGTGGTAAATGATTCTCTATATGGCCATAGAGTTAGCTGGCAGCTCTGTAATAAAATATTTTATTGCACAACCCTAGATGCGGTCACACCATTTTTAATGAAAACAGTGTATGAGACCATTATCAGTTTGCCATTAAACCATGACAGATGTAAACGCACACTGCATCACGCTAGCATTACTAAACAGAAATCCGCTGGCTTTACTGCACTCTCGTTTGGACTCAGCTTTTGTTCTGTGCCGTCAGTCTCGGCACAACGTGAACTTCAGAGAGAACGCGTTTGGCACAGACTGCACTTCCAGGCTAACAATTAGCGTAGTGAGAGTCTGGAGAGTTGTGTGCCCTATCACTGCTTTCCTCCACCTAAGATCACATGAGCAGTGCCCCCGAAATAGGGAAACATCTATAGCGATGGACCAAAGCCAACCGAGGCCCTCAATGACTCACTTCCTTTATGAGTTTCCCTTCACTGATGGCTTAATTGTGTACTAGGAGATCAACCTTACTGCAGAGTTAAGCTCCAATCCCAATCAAACATATCTAAACAAGCTAATTAAGTCTTGGGTTGTGTCCCAATTTGCATACAATCCTTAATAGTATGTGAGATTAAAATGAGCCCATCCCATTTCAAAGTACCTTCACGATGAGCGTGTTTACATGCTTAATCTTACACCGATTATGCTAATAGGAATATTTTGTGTTCAATACAAGTTAAACTCAATCAACAGTATTTGTGTCATAATGTTGATCACCACAAAAAATGTATTTAAATTTGTTCCTCCTTTTCTTTAATAAAAGCACAAATGTGTGTTCCAGTGACACACTTCCAATGCAAGTCAATGGGGTTTAATCTGTCCACATTAAAATACTGTTTCTAAAGTATAGACACATAAACAATATGTGTGTGAACATGATTTTACTGTCATTAAATCACGCACTGACCACATCTGTGGACAATTATACAACTTGGTTGTCATGACGACTTTAGTATTAGAATTTTGTAGCCAGCTGCAAAAATGACAATCTCAAATAAAACTCAAGTTCGTCTTGAGAATTAATGTAAGTGATTTTATAAAATTATAACATTCAAATTTCTGCCTTTAAACCCTCCAAAATTTGCCCCCATTGACTTCCATTGGAAGTGTCTCACTGTTCTATTCTTCTCCTCTATTCTTTCTTTTTTAAATAAAAGGAGGAACGAGTCAAAATTAATTTTAGAGGTGATCAATATTATGCCACAAATACTGTTGATTGATCTTTACTTGTATTGAACCCGGAATATTCCTAAAATGGCCTTAAACGGTTTTCCTTTATCAAGGTAATGTCGTAAACAGTGTAAACCCGTTACCTCGATTCTGCTTTGCACGTGAACACCTTTAACAGCATCTTTACTGGCTCATCCACTGTGAACAAGTGTTGTGCGTATGACTGTTTATGTTTTGACGTCAAAAGCAGAGAATAATCAGAATAATCATCTAAATATGATTTTGTGCATTGTCAAATGTTTTGAATAAGCTAATTTTGGGTGTTGTTGTGCATTTAAACGCACTCTTTAGTTTGCCGAAGGTACCCAGATGCTGTACTATTTCTGGTGGATTTTTAAGAGTGCATCTGTGTGTGCTTTTTTTGGCTAATATTGCTAGCTAATGGTCACTTCACTTAAGTAAGTAAGGGGTGTGGTGGTGTGTTTGCCCAAAAGTGATGGGTTTTTGAAAGGGGGGATCGCCAAACTGGATCATGCAACCTTAAAGCCCAGGCCCAATGGGCACTAGCCCCATTGGCCCGGTCGGTAATCCATCACTGTGTAGAAGTGCAAATGAGATTTGAGAGCTACGATGGAGGGGAACGTTTACACACTTAAATTTCAGTCTGTTCCTCATGCAAAACTATAGCACACAAGTCATACGGACTACTTTTATGGTGCTTTTTTTTTCCCGGTCACAGCGCCTTTCATTAAGAGATCTTAAACATCTCCATTTGTGCATGAATAGGATTCAATTTCTTCTGTTTAAGCACAATATAAGGGCTTTATAGTGGTCTTAATGGTAGTAGGCGACCGTTGACTGACCACTAATGGCAGCCAGTGTCAGTATGTTTAAAGGCAATGATGTTGTTTACTCAGAAGGTTTGACCATGTAAAGTACATTTAACACTTATTGTGTTGTTTGTCTTTCTTACATAATCTTCCTGTGAATGTGAGACATCTTTAAAAGCATTGAGTGTGATGTCCATGTGAAGCTTCTTACCAAAAATCACTGTTCAATGCAGCTGAAACCTTTTTAAAAAATGAAAGAAAAAAACTTAAAAAGATTAAAGTGAAGTCCTCGCAGGATCAAGCCCCCCCCCCCCCCCCCCCCCCCCAAAAAGGAAGAAATTAATTCCTTTAATTCCTTCATTGTTTTAGTCATCAGGATTACAGTCGGTCTTTGCAGAAGCCACATAGTTCCCTGTCCAAACCTTTATCTTTACTGTAATGAACTGTTTGGAGTTGAACAGACAGTTGTGCTCATGATTGTGGGTTTATTAGTTAATTAATTAATAAGTCCTTTAATTCAACTTAATTTAATTGTCATTATCCCTTACTTAAATAAATGAATGCAACGCTGAAGAATCTAAACCACTTTTTGGTGCAACGCAGTGCAAATATGAACAAAATCACCATTTTAATAAAGGGAGTGCCATAAACAAAACCCTCATTAGCATTCAAATAAATTAGCCACAGCAACATTTCACTTAAAGTGAAATAAAATGAAACATGGAAAGTGGAAAAATGTAAATGCATTTAAAATACAATGAATGTAAACAGTCAGATATTATAACTCTTTTTTTCTTCTTCATCTTATTTTCAGGTTAAATTAGATTTCGGTGATCTGCGTTCGGGGGATTTTGCACAGTAATTGTTATGCTAGTGTTACATAAATGTCCTCCAGCCGCTTCAGATGAACACAGAATACTAATTACTGACCATCCCCTAGACAGAACACATCACATACTCACACGCATCCTATAAAGAACCACACACTTATTACAGACACATCACAACACAATATATACACACAGCATACACACAGAGAACAGCAGTCCAATCAAAACCATTGATCAGTAATGTATTTCATAGGCCACGCCCACACTAATTCATTTTTAGTTGAAAACACATTGATTTAGCTGTTTACGTCCACACTAGCGCAGTATTTTCCTGGACTTTTGAAAACGCTCTCTAGTCCAATATTTTGGGAAAAGTTCAACCTGGTCCCACAGAATCACGTTACCATACCTGCATTTTTCTAAATGATTTTTATGTGGCTCGTTGTACGCTACAACAGCAATGACTTTTAGACATTTTTTTACACATATCGCAAGTAAAACAGCAGATTATCAGTTAATTAACACTTGTCTGGTAAAGTGCTACATTAAAAAATTTGTATCACAACTACGTTTACAAGCTTGTTGAGCCCAAAGTGTCGTAGAAGCACCATAAAATGATGTGATAATTGCTCATTTACATGTACATCAGAAAGGCGTTTGATGTGAGAAAGCTGCTGAAGACACAAAGCGGCATTGTGTAAAGTGACAGATATATAGAGGGGTTTCCCTCTTAATTAGACTTCTGTGTTCCCCTGACACCTTCACCACATGCGCATGCTTCAATGTGAGCGCAGTGTAGTTCTAGCGGGAAGACTAGCAGCTGTGCATCATCGCACCATTAGTTGGGTAACTCCCATCCAATCACATGTAAGCCGTTGCTTTATAAGTCTGCTCACAATCTATCACATTACTGTTTCAGTGCGCTAACACGGCAACCTCCTCCACCCCACCACCACCAGTTGAGTCCCGTCCCGCATGGGGGTAGGCTCCTCGCCCCTGCCTCCTATCTCCGGCAGGATATGACGGTTCCGAGTACAACTTCTTCGGACCGCCAGACGGGGCCTACGCCAAAGAGAGACATTACATTCCTGTTTTATATTCATCAAATAAATGTCATCTTCAATCTCACTCAAGTCTGTGAGTCTCCCTGATAGAAAAAGCATATAAACACGACTTAATAACATAAACACATAAAAGCTGTGTTCTCCGACAGAAACCGTGTGTGATAAAGCGCTTTCTCTTAATTCCTTCAACGGCTGCATTCGAGTTTATTTGACGTTTCAGAATTCCACTTTTAGGAAAACCCCAGTATAAATTGTTTTATAAATCCATGTAAATGTTGTCCAAGTCTTGACAGAATAATATATATATATATATATATGAAAGATATACATAGAAGCATCAGCGATATCCAATGATGTCCACACAGCGAACTAACAAGAAACTACGCTTCTAACTATAGGTAAAGAGCTGTAGTTCAAACCACGCAACTTTGGGATGCTGTTTGCGATGTTCGTTTCGGGAAACATCAAATCATTAAACTATTTTGGTAACGATGGAAATTGCGACCATAGTTGAAGGGTTTTCGACAGTAAACGTTTCACCCCGAAAGTGCCGCGAAACGTGAAATAAACCACGTAATGCTAGTTTGCAAAAATGTCGCCGCAGTCATGTAATTTTCATGAGATAAGGCTGAAAACGATGATGTTAGGAAACAACAAGTTTCGGTAGTGTGGACGAGGCCTTAGAGCTATATCAGCATACCTCCAAACTGCACAAACATCAGTTAACACATTTGATTTGTACATTTTAGAAAGAAAATGTAAGTATTGCTTCCACATGCAAAAGTTGCCGCCATAATATTCGGGAGTCATTTGGTGGTTGCTGCTACAGTATGTGGTTGCTAAGGCAGTCTGAGCGGCATTGCTCTGGTGTTCTGGGTGTCATAGGTGATTGTTTGCTGGCTCAAGTCTTTATGATACTGTGGTATCTACATATGGCCAGGTTCCCTCTTTTAATGTAAATCTACAGGATTATTTCTTCAATTTCAATGTCTGCCAGGTACAAATCAGAATTCCAATTGCTTAGAAAAGGATTAGCACACCTCTCTTCATTGCCCGCAATACATTCATGACCATAGCACAAAAGATTAACAAGCCAAAGTTCAAAGTTTGCAGTTATTCAGCTGTTCTCTTAAGTTAAGAAAGCTGGATTGTCAATTCCCTGGCTTCTGATTCCCGAGCGTCCTCCCCCAGGCCAGGCCGGACTTACTTTGGGCTCCAACACAACTGGGACCCTGTAAGACAGGAAAACCAACCCGCTACAAACCACCATTGATGATGCGAAAATACCAACAGTGATACCCGGTCCAATGTATTGGTTTATGGGAGCAGAAGGCATGCGAAATGTTTGAGGGAAAACGATTGTCTGGTTGTTCACAACAGAACTGAGATTCCAAAAAATGGGAACCATTGTTGTAACTCCAGTGAGAATATACAAAACACCACTGGAACAAAAAGCAATTCTGATGGGTTTGAACTTGCTCAGTCCGAAGTAAATATTCCTGAGGCCATAAATAGCGCTGGCATTACCCATAAGCCCCAAAATCAAAGACACTATCATGAGGACCTGGGCCGCAACGATCTCAGGTGGCGTGAACGATTCTGTCAAATGGATTCTTTGGCAAAACATAATTTCTCTTCCGGATAAGATTGGAGCGTGACTGTAAAAACACACTCTCCAGATGCCGACCCAAGCCAAACCGGAGCTGATGACCGACAGATCGGACACTTCCCAAACCCTCCATTCCACCAGTCCGATGGACACTATGATGAGTATCCAACCAACCGTACCGAGCCAGAGCCCCAGAAACTGAGCGTGGGACGTGTGTGCAAGGTAAGGCATGATGTATCTTGTACTTTCACTCTGCCAAAAACAAATTCACTTCCTCCGAGCAAAGGTCCATCTTCAAGGTAAAGCCTCGTCTCTCAGTGTACGACGTCCTAATAGAGTTCACTGCGAGTCTAAGAAACCTGGAAAACAAAGCAATCACATCCCTCTGATTGCGTGGAAGAGAGAGAGAGAGAGATCTCAAAAACTGCCTGCTGCTATTGTATCTGAAACATAAGAAATTCAATACATCAATTAAAATCTGCTGATACTCTTGCAAAAATTAACCATGGTAGCTGTAGTCAAAATACAGAAGACACGGAAGTTTGATATCTGAAAAATAACATGTCCATGAGCTTTTTCAACATCACGATTTTAAGTAAGAACGTGCATGCAACATGATCACACTGGACAATCGCCATGTTGCTTCCGAAAGTTAACGTACCCTGAAATCAGCCCCATCCAGACAAATTACTAACAATCACCATCCCTCATTTACATTTTTGTGAACACATTTCCGTCTAGCAACATCCAAGACAAGGTTCTGGTTTACATGGGAACCAGGAAGACTTCATGTTCACATAAACAATAATGAGCGCAATTCGGACAGTGCATTTTTACTGCTCTGATGCAGGGGTTTAGGGTTGAGGTTTGGGATAGGGGGCGGAGTTAATAAAATATACAACATGTTGTATTAGATCATTTACACAAAACATTCAACTCACTTTTCAGAAAATGGAAAAGCTCACGTGCCTACAAATGCAGCAACACTTCCTAGTTTCGGCCAGTGGGGGAAGTGTCTGTAAGCACAGACCGACCTACTGTTGCCGGATTCACAGTGAGATCAGGCTTATGTATGAGGTAAAAATGTATACTTCAGGTGCTGTAGCTGGTCAAGTTTTTCACATTCAACATTATTTTAAGTATTGTTTTATGACCTCATATTAAAGGAGACACTACATGGAATTTTTTTATTTAAAATAATATTTAAAAAAGTGTCACACTAAAGGAGCATTTAAAACCACATACTTTTGTTTTATAATAAATCATTGAATGTAATTTTCTAACTGATTAAGATGAAAAAGGTCTTTTGATAAAAACTATGGTTACCATGGTTACATTTGTCAGATCACTGCTCTTAAAATGATAAATGTTCCAGCAACAGAATTAGCTGATATTAGAAATGTTTTTAAACACTACAATCTACTTTATCAAGACTTGTACTGTACAGCTACTGTATCTTCCACATGCTGTCATTTTCAATTAATATGCATCAAAATCTAATACATTTCACAAAAACGTCCAAATTGAAATTTCTAATGATTATTACCATATCTGTCCACGTTCCGTTTATCCTGAAGAGGTTTTCTTTCACTCGTTTCTGGAACTTCAATAATCTTTGTCTGTTAGTGTTGTACTGAACAAGTACAAATGCCGTCTAACATTTGACTTCCTCTTCTTTAGAAATACTGTGTAAATAGTGTTATGAACACATATCTGTAAATGATTGACCATGACTCATGATTCTCAATAACATCGTAAAATCCTAACCTAGAAGGATTTTCAGATTATTTGGAAAATACAGTGACTCAACAGATAATACAACTGTGAGGGTTGACAAGGATGTAAAAATGTGTAACACAATGTTGCAAACAAATGACGGTACAATGATGATTATACTGTAACATTCGTTAGCAATGCTACTTTGAACCAACTTAGATGTATTACAAAAAAAAGCATTACTCATTATTAAGCATTATGAAGCATTTTCAAGCAGTAAGTGGTAATTATAATTTAGTTTAATAAAAAAGTTGCAATATATGTTTTCATTTCATTGAGTAGAAGTACACTGCAGTCTATGAACACAATTTTGCTTGCCAGCATGAATTTGTTCATACAATTAATTTCGTTCACAGTGAGAAGGGAATAGCAGAAATATTGGCCACAAATTTCACTAATTTTGGAATACAACACATCAGTCCATCTCTAAAGCTCCTTTCCACCAATTGAACATTATTCCAGAAAGAAAATATCAAGCTATTAAATGTACAGTTTGCTGTTTGTAAAGAAGAAACAGATGCAACAAGATCTAATGTCAAAGTGACCTCTCTGTTATTAGCACCCTTATATACGGCTCTATCTGTCATTCAGTACCAAAATACATGAGATAAACATGTAAATACGATTACACTCAGAATTACAGGTAGAAAAAAAACTTTTATATGGACTAAAAAGAGATCCTTCAAAAAACAACAGAAGATTTCATCTAGAATATGCCTGAAAATTCCAAGCATGGATTCAACTATGATAAAAATGCTATATTAAAGAAAACTGGACTCAATGAAAATCAGTCATACAAAAAAAGCATATAATGTAGCATTTCCATACAGCACTTCTAGAGCATTTGTGCAGTAATGGGAACTTATTTTGAGCTAGTAGTAAGGAATCAAATTAAGTCACACAAGCTGATATAAATACAGATGGTTACAGCATAGCATAGTTAAGAGTAGGTTATCATAGAGTAGTATTGTCTGGTGAAGCACAGTATTGATCACTATAGTTTAGTATTGTCCAATATACGGCAATATAGATTAGTACAGTTTATCAGAGTGTAGCATTGTCCAGTATGGTGCCGTCTAAACCAGTATAGATAGAGTGTAGTATCATCCAGTATAGTGCAGCATTGATCACAATAGAGTGTAGTATTGTTTAGTATAGCACAGCATAGTGTATCAGGGTCTAGTATTGTCCAGTAAAGCACAGCATAGTGTATCAGGGTCTAGTATTGTCCAGTATAGCACAGCATAGTGTATCAGGGTCTAGTATTGTCCAGTATAGCACAGCATAGATTAGTATAGTGTATCAGGGTCTAGTATTGTCCAGTATAGCACAGCATAGATTAGTATAGTGTATCAGAGTGTAGTATTGTCCGGTATAGAGCAGTATAGTGTAGTATTGTCCGGTATAGAGAAGTATAGTGTAGTATTGTCCGGTATAGAGAAGTATAGTGTAGTATTGTCCGGTATAGAGCAGTATAGTGTAGTATTGTCTGGTATAGAGAAGTATAGTGTAGTATTGTCCGGTATAGAGCAGTATAGTGTAGTATTGTCCGGTATAGAGAAGTATAGTGTAGTATTGTCCGGTATAGAGCAGTATAGTGTAGTATTGTCCGGTATAGAGAAGTATAGTGTAGTATTGTCCGGTATAGAGCAGTATAGTGTAGTATTGTCCGGTATAGAGAAGTATAGTGTAGTATTGTCCGGTATAGAGCAGTATAGTGTAGTATTGTCCGGTATAGAGAAGTATAGTGTAGTATTGTCCGGTATAGAGCAGTATAGTGTAGTATTGTCCGGTATAGAGCAGTATAGTGTAGTATTGTCCGGTATAGAGCAGTATAGTGTAGTATTGTCCGGTATAGAGCAGTATAGTGTAGTATTGTCCGGTATAGAGAAGTATAGTGTAGTATTTTCCGGTATAGAGCAGTATAGTGTAGTATTGTCCGGTATAGAGCAGTATAGTGTAGTATTGTCCGGTATAGAGCAGTATAGTGTAGTATTGTCCGGTATAGAGAAGTATAGTGTAGTATTGTCCGGTATAGAGAAGTATAGTGTAGTATTGTCCGGTATAGAGAAGTATAGTGTAGTATTGTCCGGTATAGAGCAGTATAGTGTAGTATTGTTTATCAGAATGTAGTATAGTTTAGTATATCACAGTATGGATTAGTATAGAGCACAGTATTATTCAGTATAGCACAGTATAGATCATTATAGTTTATCAGGGTGAAGTATTGTCCAGTATAGATAATTATAGATCACTATAGATGATCAGAGTGTAGTACAGTCCAGAACACAGAATACATCAGTATAGTGTAGTATTGTTCAGTACAGTAGTCTCTGGTCCAGTGGCAGACTGTCCATCAGACATTTGAGCTGCTCTTCACCCAGTTTGATCTTATCTTCCAGTTTGCGTTGCTCAATAATCAGTGCTGACTTCATTTTTACAAAGTGCTTGTAGTCTGCAAGATGCTCTTCACTCAGGCAACTGTCCAGAATGTCCAGCACTAAACGTTCCCTTCGGTCCAAGTTCTCCTTCAGTTCTTTAGCATCTTCATGCTGGCGAATCAGTAGTTTCCGTTTCTCTGTTAATGTGTTCTGAAGGCAAGAGACACGAGAACATCAGTGAGAGTGACATCAATTTCAGTTAGATAGTAATAATCTAAAATATTTAAATAATAATACATTATTAAGCACGTATAATAATAAAAATGAATAAATGTAAGCGCAATTAACAGAAATCAACAGTCTCTAGAATTTACTCTGAATGGTGCCAAAAACACAAATCATCCAGTGAGTGACAGTTCTGCAGACTGAAACACATGTTGATGAGATCAACAGAGAATGGTCAGACTGGTGTGAACTGATAAAGTCTTCAGATAACCGCTCTGAACACTTGTGGTGAAGAATATCATCTGAATGCTGCTCTGAGATGTGGGTTGGCGCTGTTTTGTCGGCACATGGGGGATCTACACAACATCAGTCAGGTGGTTTTAATGTTGTGGCTGATCGGTTTATCTTACTCTTATGTATACCTTCTCGTCAGCTGACGTTCCCTCTTCCAGGTTGTTCAGGGCGTTTTCCACACGAGCGAGTCTGCCGGACAGTGACAGCAGAAGACTGACCACTTTATCCAGATCCCCCACAAACATGCGGAACTTCTCGAGCTCGTTTGGCTTGCAGACTGTCTGTACGTTGGACTCCACTTCCTCTCCGAGAAGATTATTGTCCTGTACATCCTCTTGAAGGCTTTCACGGGCATCTCGCAGAACCTGAAGCTTCTTGCTTAAGCTGTCGATCAACTCTTGCTAATGAGACAATGACAAAAAGATAGCAGCCGTACATAAAACAAATCTTTATATTTGTCTGTCTTTTGAGAATATGCAGTATTTATCTCATTATTTACTGTATAAACTTGCACTCAAGCGGCTTAAAAGAGCATTTTTTCAATCAGAGCAACCATGATTTCAATCAAACAGCCAGAGTAAATGCAAAATGTTTAATGCAAGTAAATATTTTGTTAAAATTAATAAAGGCACACTAAATTAACACAATTAAGAATTTTCTTGAATAATTTTCATTCATAAGTAAATGTAGCTGGCTATAGATATTTTTCTTTCTGACCTATTAACAGGTCAATCGCCTGACTGTGTGTGACGTAGTACCTTCTTGCTGGAAAGGTCATAATCAAGTTCATCTTCTGAATCCTGTTCCTCCATGAGCTCTTGAAGATCCTTCATCTTTATAAGCAGCTCAGCTTTGGGTGCCGATGTGCTGTAATATGACGAACTGCTCACTAACGACACTGATGAAGCCAAACTGTCGTCCGCCCTGCAGAAATGAAACATACATGTGTTACTATAAAGGAGTATTGTGTCAGAGAGTAAATGCTAGCATACAGGCATTGAGGTAAATACAGAGTAATACAACTGTACACCTGAGGAAACTGGCGGTCACATGGTGTGTGCACTAGTTCAGGGCAGTCGTGTTCAGGCTTTGATTGGTGATTATAATACTTTTGAGTTATATAGCTAAAATATTCCCTCAAAATTTTTCAGCCTTTTGACGAAATTCAATATGCAATACAGAAATGCAATAGAAATATTAGAAGTGTACCTCTGCTGTGTATTTTTGGGAGGTGTCTGTTTGGAGGTGGCCTTCCTCCTCAGCTGCGCCCCCTCCAGGAGCTGTTCCCCTTGAGGAAAGATTCCCTCCATCAGATCCATAGTGGTCTTCATCTTACTCTGATCCAAAATGTCCACCAGACTCTTGTCCTTTCCCATGATATCTCTGGCCAGTTCCTCTCTTTTTAAGTCCTCTTCAGAGTGCTCGGACCCACTGTCGGGCCTCACTGGTTCTGTGTTTCCTAACACTGTCTCGTTGTCGATTTGATGTTGTGAGGAAGTCCTGTCAGTGTTTCTATTGGGATCCGGGCGAGCACAGGCACTAAACAGTGACTTGGGTTGCTCCGGAGAATCTAGTTGTTTTATTTGGAAAGTTATAGGAATCTCAGAGTCTCCCGATGTTTCGCAATGTAACAGATAGTTTCTTCTGTCTCTTTCGGAACCGTTCTCTAAATAGACGGTCTGTATGGGGACTTTGCACCCAGCAGTGTTTGGTTCTGGTGTTTCCTCCGTCTTATAACTACATTAAGGAACAATTCTTGAGTTAGAAATTTTGAAAAGCTTTGAAAACATCAAAAGTTACGAGACTTCACAATTTCAGGCAACTTTTACCTGTTACGATATGATATACTTTTATTAATCCCCACAGGAGAAATTCAATCTGACACAGTAGCACATAACAGTAATACATATACATAATAAAGAAATATACATAAACACACACTTTAAACACAGATAAAAAAAACACACACATGGGGCCTGGGTAGCCCTGGAGTTCGCTAGTTCGCTAGTTTCGAAAAACCCGTAAACCCCCACCCCCACCCACACACACACATACATACAAAACAAAATGAAAAATCAAAACTTAAAAATGTTAATCGTTTAACACTTAATCAATAGAGTGTGACATGTTGTGGACAGTGGCATTGAACAATTGAATGGCAGATGGCACATTTACTTACCCATATGCTGTACCAAACCTGTATAACATTCTTTTGTCTGTGAAACACAAAGGGAACACAAATTTTGAAGAATATACTGGCCACTCTGAATGGGGACAGGTGATATTAAGATTCAAAATAACAAAAAAGCACTATCATAAAAGCAGTCCATATGACACTATATTCCAAGTTTACTGAAAACATTCGATAGCTAGGTGATCTCAGCTCTCAAATAAAACATGGTACAGTTTGATGTTGCGTTGCATCAGGTTTGATGGCAGTGACATGATACATCATTTCTTTTTGTGCCTCATACCCAAACGTCAAACCTGACATGATGCATCATTATAAGAAAAAGAGGTGCCGGGATATTTTAAAAAATAATAATAAAATAAATCACCTATTGCGTTCCACAGAAAAATGAAAGTCTTACAGGTTTGGAGTGATCTGAGGGTCAGTAAATGACAACAGGATAAAAAAATATTAGGTGTGTACTATTCCTGCAATATCTGGTATTATAGTTACCTGTGTGGATCTTTTATCTGCACAGTTGTCAGAGGTTCATCTGTAAGTCTTTGTTGAATAAACTGTGGAGATGGAGAACGTGTTCTGTTGGCTGAGGTTATGGTCAGGTCAGCATTCCTCTGGGGAGAAATGGAGGAACGACCTAAAAGAGAAAACAGCCCCCCGCTGTCAGATTTCTGACAGTTTTCTGGTTCTGTAGTCAAGAACATGTCTCTCTCCAGGTGTTCTGAAGGGCAATGTGTAGAACAGGGTCTTGTGGAGCCTTGAGTTGGATCAGGGGAAGGAGTTCGAACTGCTGTGATGCCCTGTGCAATGGGCTGCACTTCCTGTGTGACTCTGGAAGGGCCCATGGTTTCCAGCTGTTTGTCCATTCTAACCTGGGCAGACCTCTGTGGTTCAAGCATTTTGTTTTTTGGAAGTATCTGCTCAGACACAGGAACCTGGAGATGATGTGAGGAGAGGGGTGGTGGGTGCCTGGAATCAGGTCTTAATCTCTGGTTCAAAAGAAGAGGAGCTGCTGTGTGTTCTTTTTCCAGAACATTCAGTGTGATTGACTCCAGAGGCTCAGAAATGATAACAGGATCATGCTCGGATTCAGAAAGACTGTAACATGGAAATAATGATAAAACACACACCCACACACACACACTAAAAAAGAGGGAGAGAGAGAGAGCAAGTTTTGTCTTCTAAAAAGCTTATAAAAGTGGTTAGCTGGTCTACCAGTTTAGTCAAATATGTTAGGCTGGTCTGTTTTGCTGGCTTTAAAGGGGTTTGGGGCACTTCTCAGCTAGTCAGGCTGGATGACCAACTAAACCAGCTGAAGACCATCTTAAACATGCTGGTAGACCAGCTATACCACTATAGGCTAATTTAAGCTGTTTTTTCAGCACGGCCAGTTACTCTGCCCATCTACCCATTTTAAGTAAAAACTGTATTCCATATCATTCTTTTACTCAAATTTTTGGAAATGTAATCATATAGATTATCACTCTATATTACTAATTAGTTTCTGGACACCAATCTAAACAGGAGATAAATCCTAACCTGGTGATACAGGTCTCCTGTTGGTCCTTGCATTCCGATGGAGATTCCACAGGAGACTGTCTGGGTGGCAGAGGGATATTCTGAAAGGAATGTGGAGCATATTCATGCAATAAATTAACATGGATGCCAAAGATTCTTCTACCTGAAGGGCAGACTGGCTGTTCTTCAAAATTATTTTTCATATCTTCATACACTGTGCCAGCAGTGAGTCTTTTTTCAACTACTACCAAACAATATTTGCAAAGAATACACAGTGTATCTGATGAAATTTTATCCACCGAGGATTTTTACTTTACAATATTGAGTTACTAACAAAAGAGATGTTTGGAAATGGACAAAAAAACATCCCCAGTATCATTACAAAACAATTTCATATTCATACCTGACCATAGAAGTCAGCAGAAGGTGAGGAACGAGATCTTTCATGAATACACATCGTACTGTTGGATTCATCCAAGCCGGAGTCCAGAATGTTTTCAGCTGAGTGATATCTGCCAGTGGTTCTTCTTTCAAGTGGCTTCTTCTTCAGGTTCCATGTAGCCTCGTATTCAGCAAATGTGCCCAGCCGTTGTTGCTCCTCAGCATTAAGGTCAGAATGACTTGATTTACTCTGTTTGATGGGAGCTCTGAGGATTCTTTCAATGTCACCAGTTAATTTGCTCTTTCTCTCATCAAGGTCTTCACTGGGACTAAGCAGGGACTGCTTTGGAATAGGCTTCTGGAGGGTCAGCCTACAGGAATCTTCAAAGAATTTATATCGGTCCACAAAGGACACAAGTTTATCTTCAACTCCTACTTCATTGATCTTGTCTGGTTCAGAGAAAGAATGTATTTTTTTATCCATGGAAAACCGCTTGCGTCCTCCAATGCGCGTGACTTGGCCATGAACGTGCCCAAGCTGGTTGGGCACTTGGCCAGGTGAAGCTTCATTCCCAGGAAGCTCCAGATCTTTCCTCATAAAAGATGTGGCCTTCAGAACTTTTGCCTGGGCTTCCTTCAGATGATCCTTGTAGGTGTTGGTGAAGGAACCATCAGATGAGGATGTAGAGGTCTCATTGGACTTCCAGATACCAGAGTCCTCCTCAACTTCGCTTGGACAGGTCAAGGTAGCTGCACTTTTGCTTTTCTGCAGCTGCGCTTTCTTCTGTTGGATTTCATTGCGCAGAGTAGTTGCGTAGCGATCACTCCTCCTTCCCTGTTTGCCACCAAGGGAATCAGTTGTTTCTTGATGGCCTCCAACTTTGGATGTTATTATTGATCTGTCTGCCATCTTCTTGCTCTCCTGGGCCAAAGAGTGCAACATGGGGGTCTTCTGAGGACAGAACTTATGATCTTGCTTGATGATCCATGGATTGTCTTGGTGGTAAGTGGAGACAGGGTTTTTCTGCACTGCCTGTTGGCTTAATTCCTGCCTGGAGGGCTGCTTCTTAACATCCGCAAATTTCTTCTTTTGACCCTCTCTTTCCCTCTCCCCAGAGCTGGACTTTGAGATAACAAGATCTGGTCCAAGAGATGAAGCTTCGCTTGAGGGAAGACTGATGGTCTGCTGTTTGCTGTAACCACTGGAGCTCTTTTTCTCAGGAAGACTATGGTAGGGTTGGGGATACTTTGTCTTTATGACCTTCTGAGAACCAACAAAGCTTCTTTCTGTGACACCTTGTGTAGTCCCCGTATCTGACCTCCATTCATCACCCATCCATCCCTGTGTGAAGGTAGATGATTCCAAGGATGGCTGCTGGGCAGTGATGCAGTAGTAACGAAAATGAGACTGGCCTTCATGGTTGTGGTCAAAAGCTGTGTTTGAGAGGGAAGCTGTCGAGGTTGGTTTCGCTTGGTTTCGACTGCCTGTGTTGTTAGGCAGATCTTGAAGGCTTCGGTAGTAGTTCCCAATGCCCTGGGTCTTTGGTGTGCATGTAGTACCTGGGTACATGGAGAAAGGACTCTCATCGCTGTGTTGTCTCTGATGCTGAAGCTCATATGTAAATGGGTTCTGGCCTTGTCTTACATCAGTGCTTGAATGGGAAAACTGTTTATTAGGGTTTGGCTGATTTGGGTTGCAGTTCTCAACTGAAAGATATGGATGAAGAAATTCTTTCTTTATAGGTAGGTTAAAACTACGTCTCACTTCGTGTCCTCTGTCACTGGCATGGTGGTCATCAAACGGTCTGTCCACAGCTCTACAGTGAGACTTCTGTTGTTGAAAAGCAGGAAGTCCTTCAGGAAAGGACCCCACCATGGTCTTCTCATGAACTCTGGTGGCAGTAAAACTGTCACTACGCAGTGGAGGAGGTGGTGCAGATGACGCTGCACTAGTTAATAATTTATTCTCAGGAACATGCCACACAGGCCTATGGTTTGATCTCCCAGAAGAGGAAAATTTGGAGCCAGCTTGATCCTCCATGCTGGGACTCACTCGTCCACCATTTCCCATGGGAAGCTGTAGGTATCTGTGGCAGTCACTTGGAACTCCAATCTCATTTGGGGTGCCTCTGTAAAACATGCCCTCTGTGGGGATGATACCCCGAGGTGCACTGTGGTCATTTGAGCCTGACAAAAATGTGTTACATGCAGAGATATGTTTGTTGGCAGCTTTCTCAACCATTGGGTGATCTTCTACACCATTGGGCTTGTTCGATAACGCTGGCTCTTTTGAGAAAGCGTGAGTTGAGGGCTCTACACTTTCCATATTTCCCACTGAGCTGAACTGGCAGGACACTTTTCGCAGATTTGTCTGTCCCCAACAGCTGGTGTTATCTTTTGTTGGTGAACTGGTAAGATCATCAGAAAATAACAGATGTTATTGTTTGTAACTGATCTGTTCAAACTATTGCGCCACTATGGTGGCAAAGTTCAATTCTATACATGAATTCCGTATAAACCCTGAAAATCTCACCCTGCATCATATTTTGTCTGCCAAGTATGTTCAGCTGCAGGGTTGGGTTCAGATTTAGTGATGTCTGTGGTTGGGTTTTCTGTGGGTTTTGCGGAGTGCCAGGAATGTGGTCTACATGAAGACTCATTCCTCCTGAAATGCATACAAGGAGACAGGCTTAAGAAAACATTTGATCCCATTCTGGAGTACTTCTGCCATCAGGAATATTTCTGCTCCAAGAGATTAACATCTTTAAGCTTTATATCTATAACTTTAACTTAAAGGTGGAGACACAGCAACATTGACTCAACCAATGCTGTGAGTTTGAGGCAGAATTATGTGTTTGCCTGACCAATGACAAACAGGGTGTTGTTATTTTTGCAATTCCGATTGGAGCCGAAATTACACACTTTCCCTTTAAAAATCAGGAATTGTGAATTTCCTTATTTAATCAATGTACTGGAGTGTCATTTATTGATAATCACTATTGGAGCAGCACACATGACATACCCTTTGAAGCGGTTCTTCCTGAGATGCATGTAAGGTAGAAAGGGGGGGGGGGGGGGGGGGGTTAGACATATTCCTCAAGAAATACAAGCAGAATACGTTTTTAATTTGTAACAACTGGTTAGCACTCAAACAAAATAAATCTATAAGAGACACAAAAATTCTGCACTGACGCTCACAAGTTCTAGAAAAGCCAGTGAAATGACAACACACTAATCAGATTAATCTTGTAATCCCTGTCTTGCACGTGAACAGCACAGCTACAGCTAAGACACTACATAGCAAAGGGAAGTGACACATGGGTCTGGCGGGGTGGACAAGCTGATGGGTGAAAACTACAGGGTTGTGCAGGGCTGGGGCCAATAGTCCACAATACCTCATAGAACTTCTCAAAATCTTTGTGAGAAAATTCCTGGCGACATGAACTTCACTTTCTGCAGGCATTGTTTGCCTTACAATGTCCACCATTTTAATGTTCCTGTGAGACAAGGAGAAAACATAATATATACTATATTCTAAAGACCTACAAATACACTATAGAGTGTAAAAGGTTGTGAATTGTACATGGAGGACCAATTCAGTCACAAAGGCATTTAAAAAAAATAAATAAAATCAAGGTAAATTCATAATGTAACAGTGAACACTAGTATGGAGCAGTGGTTCTCAAACTTTTTTGGATGAACGGCCCCTACCAGCCCTTATGGAAAAAAACAATTTATTCATTATTTTAATTTTTTTTTTTAAAGTTTTAACAGTGGTAATTGTAACAAGATCATAGTAAAACATGGAGCATGGATGATCTTCTCTACAATGGTGTAAAAGAGTTCAATGGAAAGGAGGTGGTAATAAATAATAGTTTAATGAAGAAATAAACGAAAAGACACTAACACACACACATAGGACGGACAGCTGCCCATAAACATCCTCTCTCTCTCGCACCACCGCCCGCAGTCGGCCCTTATCCCTCTCAGAGGCTTGATTAGCCTGATAAGCTAACGCCTCCGCCCTGTCACACATGGTTAGATGTAACATGATTTCTATAAAACAAATTATGGCATTTTTGTAATTGTAAACAGTAGACCTACTCTAAACACATGTAAGATTAATAGAAATATAAAACATTTAAATATTTATAAAGTTGTAACAAACATTTATTATATTCCCTCACTCCTAGCCACTCTCCTAATTTAGCCTGTGACAAATTTAATAGAGCTGAAGTAGTGATATGATATTTATTATCAATCTATTTCTGCATAAAGTACAGTTAGTGTTACTATAGTAAATTCAAGGGTGGTGATGTAGAATTCTGTGCTGAATTCAAATGGTTTCCACTTCTCGAGCTGTGCTTCACACTGATTCTCGCAGAGCTGTGCGTTAAAGACCTCAAGATCAGTCTGCCAGTAAAAACGCACCTTCTTTGCGCTCACACAGCTCTATCCATTGAGCCGTATCCATCTACAGAGACATACAGGTGCATTAGCCGATGTTGTGCCTCCGCCTGTGTATTTGACGCTGCTAAACCAGATACTTCAGATGCGTCACTAGACCTCAGAATCAGATGAACCATGGTACGAATGCAACCTGTATAATTGAGAACCAACTGATGTACTCCAAGTCTAGATAAACATTTTAATGCAAAGAGGAACTTGAGGATAGATTTGATTATTATGAGTGATAAACGCCTTTCGTTTGTAACCTAACACCCCCCTCTCTCCTAATTTGCTCTCAGTGCATCCTGGCATCCTTTGAACACCCTTGTTGAGAACACCTGGTCTAGAGCTATAAGTCTCTCCTGAACTAGAGCAATAAAATAGCAGTTCGCAATCATTTCAATTATGATTAACCTTGATCAAAACACACAAATGAATAGAAAAAAGAGGGATTTAATGAGTTTGTTATGAGTATTTAAAGGAAAAGCTTGTGAAGCATAAACATTATGCTAGTTTACACTAGCATAAGATCCAAATCTCTCCACAAGGTCACAGTCATTCATCATAAAACACCAGATTCTATAACAAGACAATGCACTATAGATGGCACCTTACATTTAATTGTATACGCTCATCAAGCACTTTATTAGGTACACCTGTACACCTAATTACTCATGCAATTATCTAATCAGCCAATCGTGTGGCAGCAGTGCCGTGTATAAAATCATGCAGATATGGGTCAGGAGCTTCAGTTAATGTTCACATCAACCATCAGAATGGGGTAAAATGTGATCTCAGTGATTTGGACAGTGAAAACGATTGTTGGCACCAGACGGGCTGGTTTGAGTATTTCTGGGATTTTCACACACAACCGTCTCTAGAATTTACTCAGAATGGTGCCAAAAAATAAAATCATCCAGTGAGCGACAGTCCTGTGGACTGAAACACTTGTTGATGAGAGATCAACAGAGAATGGCCAGACTGGTTCAAACTGTCAAGGTATACGGTAACTCTGAACAATTGTAATGAGCAGAATATCATCTCAGCATGCACAACATGTCGAATCTTGAGGCGAATGGGCTACACCAGCAGAAGACCACGTCGGGCACTTTGTTAAGACTATAGTGTTCGTAATAAAGTGCCCAGTGAGTGTATATTAAATTGTAATTGAATGCAATGTTGTTACACATAACAATAGAAAGCTTGACTCCTAATTCATTTACAGTCCACTTAGGGGTAACTGTGGTAAATCCGTGTTTCCGGATGTACAGGGGCCACCATATGCCGTCCGTACACCAGTGGGGCAACTGCATGTTATAAATGGGAGCTTAGCTTTTCAATCTGCTACAAAGGGAGATCAGTAGTGACACATTCTTCTCAAGCTGTTGTCTGTCTGTGAGGTTAGTTCAGCATAGAGCAGTTCAGTAAATAATGGCTGATACAGAAGATTCTGAATTATTTGGATTGTTTAAAGCTTTGTAGATCTAATTACTTGGATTGGGATTTATACTATACACATTTCTTTAAACTACATTTTCTTACTTGTAGTTTGTCTAATATAGGAAGAACTGAGCAGACAAAGATGGCAAGGACACCATCAGGTCCAGTTACGGGTCATTTACAACATAAAATCTGAACTCTTGGGACTTTGGGCTGTAAGACACTAAACAAATGGAAATTGGTATGCCCAGGGAGACAGGTGAAGATTCAAGAACATTCCTCAGAAGAGAGTCATTTCTCAGAAAGAAAGAAGACCAACCGAAGGCGAAACTCAAACTCTGCTTTCCTAAGATGTTAAGGAAAGATGTTAAGGAAAGATGAAAGTAAAATGAAGAATTGACCTTCTCTTGTATCTAACACATTTTTACCTACAAAAATGAAGTTCGAGTGAATACTGAAAAAAATTCCAGAAAAGCTGATCTTGCAGAGGAATCATATAACTCTGAACTCACAACTTCACTTATGAAAAATGAGGAACTTGAGTACAATCAGCTAAAATAATATTCCCAGACATGTCTTGCAGCGTAACCTGGTGTACTCCATCTAAACCTCTTTTAACCAGCATATGGCTAATTCTTTTATAATTATTCTGCATGCAGCTTTAATTAGCTAATTTTAGTTGAGAGAATAATTGTAATTTTAAGAGTTACTCTCTGAAGAACTAGTTAGTGCAAAAAGGTGATGAAAAATGAAGAAAAACCTGGTGAAATAGTGATTAGAACCTATAAATATATACTTTGCTTTAAACATACATATAAATTCTACTCTAAAATCTCGATGTTGATTAAAAGAAATTCCATGCACATATTTTGCATCAACTAGCCAGAAGTAAATAATTTATTTTTAGAATAATAGTAATAATAATAAAACACTAAGACATAAAAAACATTGCAGCAAATAATGGACGACTCCACTTACCCAGTTGCTTGAAAATAAGGTTAAACTGGCTTGAATCAGAAAGAGTGTGAATTTTCTTTCCAGAAAGGCCTGATTATTTCTGTAGCCTCTTTACAGATTCAACTTTGCTTGGCTGCATATTTTTCCCAGCCAGCTGCATTTCTGTGATGCTTTGTAAGATGTGAGGACACAACAGGAACCTCTAGGAGGACTTTTAATGCATTTGCAGAAAGACCTCCACTGTGTCTACAACTAACAGATAATGTAGTTTAACCAGCTGGCCTTTAACCCGCATATGCCCCAACACTCATTATGCAAGCATCCAGCCGTACATTGCACACTAACATGGAGTATGTAGCTGACAGCATGTCCCAGTCAACAGGAGATTTCCTTCAGGGATTAGAGAAGTTTCAGACAGAGGGAGGGGCAAGAAGGAGTATTATAGTAACACAATGCAAAATCGGCTATTCTGATTGGCTGAAGGTCTATCAAATATCATGGGGCTATAAAAGTAGGGCTGTCAGCATTACCTGTGTCACTAAAGCATCTTTACACCATGGGACTGTCCACAATGCCATTAGAACATTAATCAACAGAAATGCTGAAATATACGGCTGTATGATTGGATTTAGTTTAGTTAACTATCCAGGCCTATTGCACATGGAACAAAGGGTTTTTTATAAATTGGCTTTGTTGACTTCGGTATCTTATAACGCCGTCCTGATGGAAGAAGCTGAAATTGATTATTTAGAGAATGTGTTACGTCATTTGTGATTGACAAGCCTTTTCTGTGTCCCGTCAAATTGTATAGGTCATCCAATGATTTCTGTTTGAGACTTGTACTTTTCACGTATTTACAGTACAGACATATTTCTACAAAAACTTACAGACAGTTAAATGCAGTATTTCTACTTTTGAGAGACAAATATAATACTAAAAAAGATGTGCAAATTTGGAGTGGTTTGCAAAACAATAATCTTAAGCAGCAGAAGACCCCGTTGAGTTCCTCTTCTGTCATCCAAGAACAGAAAACTGAGGATGCAGTGGGCCTACAGTTTGTGTACTTCAGCAGAAATCCAGATTTGTCAGACCAAGCAATGTTTTTCCAATCGTCTACTGTCAAGTTTTGGGGAGCCTGTGCCCACAACAGCCTCAGTTACCTGTTCTAAGCTGAAAGTAGTGGTACCCGGAGGGGTCTTCTGCTGCTGTAGCCCATCCGCCTCAATGTTCAACGTGTTGTGTTCAGAAATACTTTTCTGCATAGAACTGTATGTGGTTATTTGGGTTACTGTCACCTTCCTATCTGATTGGACCAGTCTGGTCATTCTCCTCTGACCTCTGTCATTAACAAGGCGTTTCCGTCCACAGAACTGCCGCTCATGGGATGTTTTTTGTTTTTGACACCATTCAGAGTAAAATCCCAGAAATACTCAAACCAGCCCGTCTGGCACCAGCAATCATGCCACTGTCCAAATCACTGAGATAAAAATTTTCCCCATTCTGATGGTTGATGTGAACATTAACTGAAGCTCCTGACCCGTATCTGCATGATTTTATACATTACACTGCTGCCACACGATTGGCTGATTAGACAATCGCATGAATATGTAGATGGACAGGTATACCTAATAAAGTGGTCGGAGTATAGTATATATATATATATATATATTAGTGCTGTGAAAATTTTTATTTTTTTGTGTATTTTTCAAACTAAATTGTTTTAGATCTTCAAATGAGATTTAACACAGAAAAAGGCAACCTGAGTAAACACAAAATACAGTTTTCAAATATATATATATATATATATATATATATATATATATATATATATATATTTTGAAGCACAACAGTTATCCAGCACCTATATCACCCGTGTGAAAAAATAACTGCCCCCTTATACTTTATAGCTGGTTGAGCCACCTTTAGCAGCAACAACTGCATCAAACGCTCCCAATAACTGGAGATCAGTCTTTCACAACACTGTGGGGGAGTTTTGGCTCACTCTTCTTTGCAGAACTGCTTTAGTTCAGCCACACTGGAGGGTTTTTGAGCATAAGCTGCCTGTTTAAGGTCCTGCCACATCATCTCAATTGGACTTTGACTAGACCACTCCAAAACTTATTTTGAGTCATTCAGAGGTGGACTTACTCCTGTGCTTTGGATCGTTGTCTTGCTGCATAATCCAGCTGTGCTTGAGCTTCTACTAATGGACTGATGACCGGATGTTTTCCTTTAGGATTTTCTGGAAGAGAGCAGAATTCCTGTTTTCGCTCAATTATTGCAATTCGCCCTGAAGCAGCAAAGCATCCCCACACCATCACATGACCACAACCATGCTTGACCGTAGGAATGATGTTATTTTTGTAGAATTCTGTGTTTGATTTACGCCAGATGTAACGGGACACCCGTCTTCCAAATAGTTCCACTTTCGACTCATCAGTCCACAGAACATTTTCCCTGAAGGTTTGAGGATCATCAAGGTGTGTTCAGATGAGGTTTGATGTTCTTCTGGGTTAGCAGTGATTTTCACCTCAACACTCTTCCATGGATGGCATTTTTGTCCAGTGTCTTTCTGATAGTGGAGTCATGAACTGTGACATTTAGTGATGCGAGAGAGGGCTGCAGTTCCTTGGATGTTGTCCTTGGCATTTTGGTGACTTCCTGGAGTCATCGCAGTGCTCTTGGAGGAATCTTGGAAGGTTGGCCACTTCTGGGAAGGTTCACTAGTGTGCCAAGTTTTCTCCATTTGGAGATAATGGCTCTCACTGGGGTTCTTTGGAGTCCCAGAGCATTTGAAATAGCTTTGAAATCTTTTCCGGACTGATTTCAATCACCTTTTCTGCATAATTTCTGGGATTTCTTTCGAACTTGGCATAGTGTGCTACTGGGTGAGACCTTTTAGCCAACTTCATGCTGCTGAAAAGTTCTATGTAGGTATTGATTTGATTGAACAGGGCCGGCAGTAATCAGGCCTGGGTGTGTCTAGCCCAGCTGAACCCCATTATGAATGCAGTTTCATAGATTTGGGGATTTAGTAACTAAGGGTTTCACACAGACCCAGTTGGTATTGGATAACTTTTTTGCTTCAGTAAATAACATTATTATTTAAAAACTGTATTTTGTGTTTACTCAGATTGCTTTTGTTTATGTTAGATTTTGTTGGAACAATTTATTATGAGATATACACAAAAACAGAAGAAATCAGGATGGGGCAAATACTTTTTCACAGCATGTTTTTAATGATTGATTTTTTCTTATTTTGTGATGAAATTTGACCCCATATATTTTCTAGAGTTAAACCAGGATAATTAACATCTAGTGAAATTCTTTGATAGCTGAGTCACCATGAAGAGCGCAGACATGATCCTGGACTACATACTGAATAGAGTCAGACAGACACAACACAATAGAAAGTGCGGTGATAATCACAGGCAGGATTACTGATGATAGAGGGCACATAAAGCCTGACTGACTGTGTGCCACTGCGGGTACTAATATAATAAACGTCCATCTACAGAATATTTCCGTACTGGTCCTAAAGATATTCCTAAGCTCTCAAATGACTCGACATGTTCATTTTTCTGGGAATGATTTACATTAATGTCATTGGCTATGTTTGAAATATAATACAGCATACTGCTCAGTGTACAGCCTCATAAATAGTATGTAAAATAATGCATTATTTCACAATAAACATTTCAAACAGTCCTATGATATTTAGTAATATGACACGGTTGTCACATGACCTCATTATGTTCCACATTAAACCTAGCAAGTGGCATTAAGACATAAAATGGTGTAAAAATGATCTGACTTTCTATACTTTAAGTAAATATACTTCATATACTAAACATACTACAAGCTACAGAAATCGTAGTCCAGAAGAGTGGTATGAAAGTATGATATCTAAAATATTCTGTAATTCAGTAGCTACACACTTTCATTGTTTGGAGAAAAAAGATGCAATGAAAGTGACAGGTCACGTCCTGCCTATTAACATCGCGTTTAGTGCTCCACAGAAGAGAGAAAGTCAATTTAACCATTTAATCCTGCTCAGCTGTCAGGAGGAGGACATCAGAAGTGATCAGCACACGTTTCCACCTGCGATCCTCACACAAACACAGAATATCTGCAGCATATGTGCTGCGTCAGGCGAGAAGAGAGATCGGAGTTAAACCTCAAACTACACATGAACTCTCCTCCAATCCTGAGAGCAAACTTCATCATTTTCAAGACTAAGATCACAGGCGATCAGAACTGAGAGCAGTAAAACTAAAATCAAGAGATCAAAAATGGGATCTCCTTCACATCTCAACTGTTTCTCCAATACAGCAATTAGATCAGCAAAGTGAGAATCAAATTGTGCTCAGATTTGCCGAGATATCAAAGTCTGCAATCAGAAGTCAGAGATCTCACTATGAACTCAAGCATTTCTCAACATATGATCAACTGTCCACATTATTGTATTGCTCAAGAAGACTCACTGTCTGTCACCAACGGAATCATTTGTAACCATCTGGGACAATGCTGATACTTTAATGAAACATCACTAAGAACTCCATTAGTCTCCTGAACTATACATGAGCAACTTTCCTCTGGGAGCAGCTTCCTAAACCGAAGCTAAATCTTCAATACGGTGAGGACAAACATACAGTAACATAATCAATCGCCCACATGAGATCAACTCTGGAGCCTGTAGTTTCTCTTACAGTCTCTAAATAAAGCCGTGTTTCAAATCCATGAGCTTTACAAGCACTCGTCAAACAAGCTCATGATGCAACAGGTGTCATGGCAACTGAGGACAGTCCGAGATAATGTGGGCTGACGACCAATCAAACTCTTCACAATCGAGTCTACACTTTATAATCTCATATTGCCTAGTATGTTGAAGAAATAAAGATGAATAATTATTGATCAAAAACAAAACAAAAATGCTACATTAAGCTCAATCTACAGAATGTGTGTCATAATGTTGATTAAAACAAAAAGTCCCGAAGTCAATGGGGCCAATTTTTGGAGGTTTAAAGGCAGAAATGTGAAGCTCATAATTTTATAAAAGCACTTACATTAATTCTTCTGTTTAAACTTGTAACGATGTTTAAATCTGAATTTTTACTGCAATTATAGAGTTTTATGGTTTATTGCGTTACGTCGTCATGGTAACAAAGTTGTAAAATTGGCTTTAACTTCACACAGATGTGGTCAGTAAGTGATGTTATGACAGTAAAATCATGTTAACACACATATTGTTGGAAAATGGCACCTTATTCCCTCAAAAGTTAATAAACATTATTTATTAGTTATTTTAAACTAATGTGTCAACATTAACACATCTGTGGGTAATTGCACTTAATTTTAATATACATTTAGTTATATTTTATTTTGTTATCACTGTACAGTACGGTTATATACATTAACTTTAATAAATACTTTTCTATATATTTACTGTCATTATCACATTGAGAATAAATGAGTTCATGCAAAACTGATAAATGTGTCTTTCAGAGGTTTTATATGGAGTTAGGATGTAAATAAGGTGCATTTCAAACTGTTCTGAGACCAGTGCAGACAGACAGCACACTGGAGGTTAAGTCATGCACTAAATAGGGAGCAAGGGAGCATCCTATAGCTCTCCTATAACTTTTCTGAGACCAGTGCAGACAGACAGCACACTGGAGGTTAAGTCATGCACTAAATAGGGAGCAAGGGAGCATCCTATAGCTCTCCTATAACTGTTCTGAGACCAGTGCAGACAGACAGCACACTGGAGGTTAAGTCATGCACTAAATAGGGAGAAAGGGAGCATCCTATAGCTCTCCTATAACTGTTCTGAGACCAGTGCAGACAGACAGCACACTGGAGGTTAAGTCATGCACTAAATAGGGAGCAAGGGAGCATCCTATAGCTCTCCTATAACTGTTCTGAGACCAGTGCAGACAGACAGCACACTGGAGGTTAAGTCATGCACTAAATAGGGAGCAAGGGAGCATCCTATAGCTCTCCTATAATTGTTCTGAGACCAGTGCAGACAGACAGCACACTGGAGGTTAAGTCATGCACTAAATAGGGAGCAAGGGAGCATCCTATATCTCTCTATGCAGTTAAGTGCGTTCACTCCTAAAATCTGATCAAAAGTTCAGTTTCAGGCTGCAGATGATGTTTGGATCAACATGTTTGACACACATGGGACGATGATCATCAGTACATAGATTCACCATTTATAATGGATCATTTTATTTGAACATGATTGACAGTGATTGGATGATGCTGGACATTACTTTGAATCTGAATTAATTATTCAGCTTTATAGAAATCTGCTGTAACGTCTGTAACATCTCAAAAACATGAATAACCAACAAACACTCCCAGACACATAATAAACTATTTGATAAAAGAAATCTGACTTTCTATAGCTTGTATCACTTCAAATTAAAAAATTGGTCCCACTGTCCACATATGAGGACATACACATTTTTAGATGAAATATTTGGTCTCTCTCTCTCTCTCTCTCTCTCTATATATATATATATATATATATTTTTTTTTTTTTTTTCAATTTATTCTCTGAAAACAATCTTATCCTGATACTTCTTGTTTCTCAAGTAACTGTATCTTGTTTTAATAATTTGTAGATATTGTTTACTGGAAATCAAGATGAAAATATGTCAACTGATTAAGAAAATGTAAAAAAAAATATTTTATTGCAGTAATGGTCTTTTCTTGACATTAAAAATGCACAAAAATATACTTAAAGCACGCAAAGCAGGTAAAGGTGTGTAAAAGGTCACGGGACACACACATCATTACAACCAGTCATTGTAAAAGAGTATCTATAAGAGTTTAAAGAGCTGATACCTGTTTAGCTGAATCTGGGAGGGCAGTTTTCCCATCCAGAGATCTTCATTGTGTATTCTGCTGCACACTGACTGAGTTCAGACTGTTTTGTTTGCTTACTATGTTCCCAAAGTGCTGCACCAAAACAATGGGCTCACACCCCACAGCCAATCACAGCAGGCGGAGTGAACTCACCTAGGTAATGGACTCATCCATTCCTCTAACCGGAGGGGTGACAGATACAGATCTACACAGACATCATGACAAAAACATGCTTTTGAAATGGACAAAAGGCAGTCCCAAACAATACACGTACGGTGTCTATAAAAGTACCGTTTGTAATTAAAAAAAGACATTCGGTTTAATTTTATACTGCAAGTATTTTATACTTGTTGTTCTCCTGGTGGTAAATCTTAGCTTTGAGTAATTGGATTCAGGGTTCAGGCAGCTCCAGCTCATCACATGAGTGCTACGTGACTCTGAGACAGTAGTATTGATAATGTTTGTACGTTTTAGTAGTTAATATGCTTAAAAATGTTGTGCCACTTAATTTAGTTAAAATGCAAAATTGCTATTTTGTAAAATGCATATAAACGCACATCTGTGACCGCACATTCTAACAGCCTATAGTTAATGAGCTATATTACTTGTTAAAATGTTTATTGGTGTCTTATATCGAACTAATCCACATTGCGTCGTGGCTAAAAACACTCTTTTCTCATTGTAAAATGACGGTAACGCACAACCTCTCATGGCTCATTGCTGTATTATGTCTAAAACAGTCTGCAACAATGTCCATTAACAGAGATGAGAATAACGACATCCCATAATAGGTGCTATAAAGTCAGATGTAATGGATTACAAAGTTACAACAATGTGCACATTTATGTAGGACATTTCACTCAGGACCAAACTCACATTCAGGCCTGATTCCTTCCTGATATGCAACACCCACTTTTACCATCCAAACAATACCTGACAGTTATGCATCACATTACAAATGTCTCGTGCTGACAACAGAAACTCTTTGTCATTTGATCACACTTAGATCAAAGTCATGTCTTCAGAAATGTAACAGACCTTCTTTTGAAATCAGGAATCCCAAAATATCAAATCTAAACTTTAAAACTTAACTAGACTTTCAGTTGATCATCACTTTATGTGTGGAGCATCTGGATGAACACATGCAGATCTCAGCACTGCCACTAAAGGGCTCCACAGCGACTCACGAGCTGTGATTGAGGTGTCTGTGTCTGTTCTGTCAGTAACGTGTGTGTTTGTGCACAGTTATGCACGAGTGAAATCAATTATGCAACAATCATTTTCTTAATCTGTTTTTTAGTCTTGTATTCCACCCTCCAAAAACATTATTTCATGATTTACACGTTTCAAAGTTATAACAAAATCAAACTGAATTGAGTAATCCTTTCTAAAATACAGATTAGTGTAATTTTGTTAAATATTACACAACAATATTTGATGGAATTTTGTTAAGAAATATTTATAAGAGGCAAAAATCAATGTTTTCAGTGTAGTAAATATACTGCATCTAAATATCCTTAAAAGGACTTATTTACTTCAGAACTTTACATTTACTGACGTTTATACTTACAAATCTTATTATATTACAAAGTTTTGCTTGAAAAGTACATTTATAATGTTTCAATGATTTTAAGGTATTAAGACAAAGATTAAGAAAATTATATTTTTTAGTGAAATCACGACACAAGTTGGTCCACTTGTAAAATCGTTTCAAATGTTTCAAGATAACTACTACTGTGGTTCTCCAGTTCTGCATTATGTCTACTGTCCGATCATTTAATATCATTTCCGTCTCATTACCAAACAACCGCTCCAGAAGGACATTTCACCTGACTCTCCACTTCGGTCTCAGTACCTCATTAGACCTCCGGGTGACTCACGGGGCGTCCCATCGGCTTACACTCAGATTCCCATAAGACTTGCTGTCTGAAGAAAACACGAGATTTAAAAGCCCCTAAACTGCAGCATTCGAAACGTATGAAGCCCAACAGGACACTATAGTTGGCCTCCATGCTTCTTTTGTGTGATAGCGTGTAGCCGTGCACCACAACACAATAATGATGCCCCTTTTGTTCCACTTTGTCAAATAAAAGTGTCACCTACTCGCAATTGTCATAGTGATTTCTGACTGGAAACTGGCAGCTTCAGACTTGATCACAAAGGCTAAAAACGGTATAAAAAAATTGCTCATACAATCTGTGCAAGCGAAAAATCTCTGTTCCATGTACCCATCCATTAATTGGCTGCATCACTCTACTCTCTCCTCTGCACCAGTAGCTGGTGTGTGGTGAGTGTACTGGGGCAGTATGGCTGCTGTCCCATCATCCAGGTGGATGCTGCACACTGGTGGAGGTTGAGGAGAGTCCCGTTCACTGTGTAAAGCGCTTTGAGTGTAGTGTCAGAAAAGCGCTATATAAATGTAACGTTCATTCATTCATTCATAAACTCTGAAACGCAATGAGGAAATAAAGTGATCTTAAATACTTTCGTAATTTGAGTAGTTTCTGTCTCTACTCCTTTTACCGTTTGACCTTTTAACGAGATCGACCAGTGGTTGTCTCTCGATCGACTGCTCAATTGTGATCAACGTAATGAGCACCCCTGGGTCAGAGGGTAGAGTTAATAAAATAGGCATTTCTGTTCACTATTTTACATCATTTACTTTAAAAATACAACTTGTTTTGGCACCACTTTGTGGACATTTCACCTGGAAATTGGAGCCACATGTGCTAATGTATTCAACTACACTTCCAGCTTTGGCCACTGGGGGCAGTGATTCACATTTAAGAAAACAGACCGATGACAGAAGTCAATGTTTATGTGGAAACCAATTGGTCCTCAGTGTCCTCCATGGGCGTGGCATGGGAGGTGCTTAAGGCAGTCCTTACAGGGTGGATCATACAATATGCCTCATTCATTAAAAACATCAAAGCACAGGAATTCTTAGAATTGGAAAAGAGTCTTAAAAGTGCTGAAACAGGTAAAGCACTGAATGTCATCCAATGGTCTTCGAGAGTTGACTCAGCTGAAGTATACATACAATGCTATTCTGTCACAGAAGGTTGAGTTTTGGTTATTCGGAGCAAGACAGACATACTTTGAGTCGGGAGACAAAGCAGGAACACTACTTGCCAGATAAATAAAACAGGAGAGTTTTCTTTCACCATTCCTTCAGTGAAGTCTTCTGGATGCAAGATGTTAATAAAGCCTTTAAAGATTTCGATCACTATAGTTCCACATCTTCTACCGATAAGGATATTAGCATCTTCTCAAAGCCATATTAGAACTTCCTAAATTGATAAATGATCTTTTTCAATTAAAAACAATTGAGAGTTTCAAACACCTTTCATTTACAGTCAGACGGGGCAGCATGTGTTAGGATACAGGCAATTAACAGGAGAAACTCAACACCTCACAGCCCAACCCACCTTTGTGATTCAACACAATCCACTCGATAAACACAGAGCAGACTGTGACTCTGTGGTCTGGCAACAGTATCATCCACAAACACGACAGCATAACAAAAAAAGGAATGTCTGAGGAAAACTGGAATGGCTGGGTTGAAAATCCAGCACAATTTTAATGTTGCTCATTCACGTTCCCCTTCTGCAGAAGTTTCATGTACAAATTCTATTCAGCTTTTCACACAAATTGTTATGCTCCCTGATAATATATATTAAATTAGAAAAGGGTGCAACATGCGGTGTGAGCGTGAGAATGACGTCCTACCGTTTTATTCCCAGAGAGAGCATCTTATGAGAGCTTTTCACCAGACAAATGGCCTCCTGTCTGTATCCACGGAGAAGAAGCGAGTTCACACTGACAATCTCATCACCGATCTGAAGTCGACCCAGTGACGCTGGACTTCCATCTTCCACCTAAACAAACAAACACACAAAGAGTTTAAAACAACAGCGAGCTCTAATATGATGAATGAAGAATGAGTTTTGGGAGCTACAGTGGAGAGGAACATTTGCAGTGAATAACCACATTTGGGACTGTCTATCTAAACATGCAAACGTATAATTCCTTTCTAACAGGTTATTGAGGAGTGTGCGTGTGTGCGTGGAACAGACCAGATAACAAATGTCATACGGTGGAGCCCAAAAAAATTAGACATTTCTGGAAGTACACTGGGAAAAGCACATACACTATAAACTGTACCCATTTACACACACCAGTGTAAAATATCGACGGTCGCGTTTCCCTCACGGTCGCGTTTATGCACTCGTACCTTGGGGGTATCCCGGACTTTGACGTAAGAGGAAAACTATTAGCACAATTCCTCTGCAGGTCACTATTTTGTGTTCTGCTGAAGAAAGAAAGTCATACACATCTGGGATGGCATGAGAGTGAATAAATGAAGGGAGAATTTTCATTTTTGGGTGAACTATCCCTTTAAGCAGCTTTCTCGCACTAAACGGCTTTCTGGTGTCCATGCAGGCCTAAACGCTGTCAATTTGGCAATATTTTTTGTCCTCTTTAGAACTTGACAGATGTTGAGGAAACATCAACACAAAAGTCTGGAATGACATGAGGCTGAACTATTCCTTTAAGGATTGCATGACAGCGAGCATCTACACTGACATTATTTCACTGAGTGTTTAAAATTGCTGGATGACTGGACAGATTATTTGTCGAGCCCTTTATTTTTGAGGCTCAAATTTATGATAACACAGTGGGGAATAATTTTCCTGGCAGTTTCCATGTTAGGATGCTTGTGGTTTGTGTCTCTGCGGACTGGAGTTCTTGAGGGAAGTTCTGCTCAGGAATGATACATGATCAGTACCAAACTGCAGTCATCATTATAAAATAGATTTCAAATATAAATACATTTAGTGATTTCTCACATAAAATATTTTCAAACCACGGTGATAACAAACCCATCCCATTATCCGTCTTTGTTTTGTTTAGTCACAAATGGAATGTTACCAATAGATAGGGTTGGGAACCGAGAAACGGTACTTATTCGGGAACAACTTATTTGCATGACTAAGATGACTCTTTTGATTTCTCCGATGACAGTTCTTGCAGAAAAGCAAGACCAGCATCTGTGCTGGTCCAAGCTGGTTTATGATGCTTAGTGCTGGTCTGGGGCTGGTTCGCACACTGCCATGCTGTTAACCAGCAAACCATAGCTGATAAAGGGCAACGCTTACTGAACAGAGAAGCCATTAAGCAGGTTAAGAAGTTTGGTTGGTATATCTGTACAACCAGCATCCAAAACACATTCTGGTGACCAACTATGTATTTCAGCAGGGGTGGGAAAGTTTCTGAGCTAAATTTAAGCAATGTTTTAGTTCAGAGAACAAATTCAGCAATAGTTTTATCTCCTCCAATAACTGGGCAATAAAGTGACATGGCATGGTACGAGTCCTCAACTAGAAAAGTAACAGCAGGGACTAAACCTCCAAACATGAACAATGAAAGTATAATTCGACCTGTATGAGCACTGTGGTAAAACTACTCTGAGAGTAACACAAGGAACAGTATAACATCCTATCAGTTGCCATCAGCAGGCTGCTATGTTTCCTCACTGATACGGCAAAAGGAAACGTGAGCACAGCATTTAAAAATTCAGTATGTGAAACTGACACCTTGTGTCCCATTCCATATTCTCCAGGAGATCATTTCAGACAAAAGCTACAGGGATGGTTTATTGCAACCATTCTCCTTCTGCAGTGCACATTCACTAGTTTAGAGATGTGGCCTGAGAAAAAAGAAAATGTGTTTTTGGATAAAGTGCAATTACTCAACGTATGACAGTTTGTTTTGATAACACGAGTGAAACATGAACTTAACAGTACATTTTAATGCAATTTTGACACTACGACACAGCTGGAAAAAAGTCTGCAGAATTAAATTTAAATAAATATAAATGCTTTAAAATCCTCTTTTAGTGTTCTGCTGAAAGTATTGCTTAAGCATTATACAAGAAAACGATTACATGAAAAACATTTGATTTTTAATCACATTTTTATTCAATCACATCCAAAGGCCACAGCTGCAGACCAAACAGCTGCATTGTTGCCAGACTGATCTCACAGTGAAATCGGAAACTGTAGGTTGACTTTTCTTTAGCTGAAATCGGTCTGTGCTTACAGAAATGAGAAACACTGCCCCCAGTGGCCAAAGCGGTTAGTGCTGTTGGGCGTATGGACACGTGTGAGCTCCAATTTTCTGGGTGTGATGTCCACAGAGGGGCGCCAAAAGCAAGTTGTTTTCATCTCTACAGGCTGTAAAACTTTGAAGAGGAATGCATATTTATTATACTGAAGCCGCCAACCCAAACCTAAACCTAATCATCAGTGGACTGAAACGTAAAGGTAGAGGAAAAAATGCAACATCTATATTATGCTCATCACTGATTAGGTGAACGCGATTACTTCCTGCTTACAATGTGGGATGTGAACCTGGGTCTCGCACACTGCTGACAAAACAAGCTTCCGATTGCACCACAAGGGAAGGCAAAAATGTCTGATGGGAGATGGCGCTTGGCAGCGAGTCGCTGTCATGTGGCTGATCCTAGGGTACTCTCGGAAACATGCGAACTTCCCATGTAATCATGTGCGATTTGATACTTTGTATGGTTTTTTTTTTGTGCACAATGAGAGATGCCTTATAAAATGGTAAACATACCCTCCAGCACCCCATGAACGCTCTTTAAAGAATTCATGGCTCGCTGACGGGGCAGATCATTATGTTTTGAGCCCCACAAATCATGCACATTCCTCTGAGGCTCCTGGCACTGCCTGCACCTATAGAAGCTACAAAAACTCTCCATATCAATATACAGTGGGATCCGAAAATCTGTTTTGCATTTTTCTAAAATTACAAAATATATATATTACAAATTAAATTACCAGAATTTCTGTGTTGCATATTTAAAAATATATTGAAACTCAAAATAATATAATAAATGTTTTCTTATAAGAGTTATAAGAGTTTCTTATAATTCAAGCTAAACTGTAAGTGGACACTCAAACAGGCAAAGGATCTGTCAAAAGTCTATAGAGAGCAGTTATCTGCTCCTCGCAATATCCCGAGCACGTCTCCCGTAGGATGAAGACAGAGATACGTTCACTTCAGCAGACATCTCCACTCCAACAGACTGCTTTCACAGGCGTATCGCAGAGTGTCAGCTCTGGAAAGAGACTTTTACAGGATGTGCTGATAAGGTCATGTTTTCAAACCAAACAGAGTTAAAGGGGACAGTTAATCCAAAAATTAAGTCCATATTCTCTCATCATTTAGTCACCCTCATAACATCCCAGATGTGTCTTTCAATCTGCAGAGCACCCATAAAGTATTTTAAAAGAATATTTCAGCTCTGTAGGTCCATACAATGCAAGTGAATGGTGACTAGAACTTTGAAGCTCCAAAAAGCACATAAAGGCAGCATAAAAGTAATCCAGTGATTAAATCCATGTCTTCGGAAGAGACATGATAGGTGTGAGTGAGAAACAGATAAAAAGTGTTTTTTTTTTATTATTATTATTTATTAGATTTTATTACAGAAAATCGTCACTTTCACGCATTTACATTCAGCCACCTACTGGTTGGGGCTTCTTAAAGGTGGGGATTGATAGTAAAAAATATTGATCTGTTTCTCACCCACACCGATCATATCACTTCTGAAGACATGGATTAAACCACTGGAGTGTTAGGAGTTACTTTTGTGCTGCCTTTATGTGCTTTTTGGAGCTTCAAAGTTCTGGCCATCATTCACTTGCATTGTATGGACCAACAGAGCTGAAATATTCTTCTAAAAATCTTAATTTGTGTTCTGCAGAAGAAAATAAGTCAAAAACATCTGTGATGGCATGAGGGCGAGTAAATGATGAACTGTCCCTTTAAGTGAGAAGTCACAGTACACGCGTCAAGCGTTTAACCAATTAATGACCATTACAAACATTTAAACTTCTTCCACAACAGCCGCTAATAACACAGTCATTTTTGCGTTTTCACATTTAGATTTACACAAATTAAATGCAACTTTTAGATACTAACCACAACAAACTGTAGCAGTATCACGGTACACTGATGTTAATGAATGATTATTCATGCAGACGGGATACTTTGGGGTACTTCAAACAATAACATGATACTACTATGGCAAATGTACCAAACACATGGTATTGCCCTAGAACAGTCCTCAGAAGGAGGCAGTACCATGGTACTTATCCTGTTAGCGGCTCCCTCTCATCAGTATTTCCAGTTTTAACGTGCTTTAACTTTAAGTCATCTTGAGTGAAATACCTTTGTAACGAGCAGCGGTTCATGATACTCCAGCCCTCCTCTCAGAGTAAACCCCCAGGGTGACCCACCGGTCAGTATTAACTCAAACTCTTCATCTTTCATTGTGTGCTCTTCATCATGATGTTCTGCAGATAGGTTTTCTCCAGACAGAACTCCATAATGCGCTCGTGAATCCACCATTTCCACCATTGAGTTATTCTCCCTGAAATAAACTGTCCTGAAACCGAGTTAAATATCGAGTTTGTAAACGTTGAGAACAGCCGCCGGTTCCTCTGAATCTCATGATTGAATAATCACGATTTGCAAATAACAATTAAAATCCTTTTTTCAGCGAAAACGGAAGGAAGTGAATGAAAAGCATCTACACAACATTTCCCAAATGTATCATGAATAGGCAATTAATCAGTGTTCAGGCTTTTGAGTCATGGATGATCTTTTATTCAAAGTGTTCAGTGCGGTGTGTGTGTGTGTGTGTGTGCGCGCTCTGATGTTACAGCTCAACTGGACCGACCCGGACAGCATCAAACATTGCGTTTGACACCAGCGCCCCCTGTTGACCGGATTAGGGTTTCCTCAAACTACCAGGAATACATTTATCTGGAAAGACAAATTCTTTTAATGTTCCCAGTGTTACTCATCATAATTACATCTTAATAGTAAGAATTCCCATTAAAGAGCTCCCTAATTTAGAGTTAATGGGAATTCTTACCAGTAAGCGTTAAATTAGGGAGCTCTTTAATGGGAATTCTTACCTGTAAACGTTCAATTAGGGAGCTCTTTAATGGGAATTCTTACCAGTAAACGTTAAATTAGGGAGCTCTTTAATGGGAATTCTTACCAGTAAACGTTATAATAGGGAGCTCTTTATTGGGAATTCTTACCAGTAAACGTTGAAATAGGGAGCTCTTTAATGGGAATTCTTACCTGTAAACGTTAAATTAGGGAGCTCTTTAATGGGAATTCTTACCAGTAAACGTTATAATAGGGAGCTCTTTATTGGGAATTCTTACCAGTAAACGTTGAAATAGGGAGCTCTATAATGGGAATTCTTACCAGTAAACGTTAAATTAGGGAGCTCTTTAATGGGAATTCTTACCAGTAAACGTTGAAATAGGGAGCTCTTTAATGGGAATTCTTACCAGTAAACGTTATAATAGGGAGCTCTTTAATGGGAATTCTTACCAGTAAACGTTGAAATAGGGAGCTCTTTAATGGGAAATCTTACCAGTAAACGTTAAATTATGGAGCTCTTTAATGGGAATTCTTACCAGTAAACGTTAAATTATGGAGCTCTTTAATGGGAAATCTTACCTGTAAACGTTAAATTAGGGAGCTCTTTAATGGGAATTCTTACCAGTATACGTTATAATAGGGAGCTCTTTAATGGGAATTCTTACCAGTATACGTTAAATTAGGGAGCTCTTTAATGGGAATTCTTACCTGTAAACATTAAATTAGGGAGCTCTTTAATGGGAAATCTTACCTGTAAACGTTAAATTAGGGAGCTCTTTAATGGGAATTCTTACCTGTAAACGTTAAATTAGGGAGCACTTTAATGGGAATTCTTACCTGTAAATGTTGAATTAGAGAGCTCTTTAATGGGAATTCTTACCAGTAAACGTTGAAATAGGGAGCACTTTAATGGGAATTCTTACCTGTACACATTAAATTAGGGAGCTCTTTAATGGGAATTCTTACCAGTATTCGTTATAATAGGGAGCTCTTTATTGGGAATTCTTACCAGTAAACGTTGAAATAGGGAGCTCTTTAATGGGAATTCTTACCAGTAAACGTTAAATTAGGGAGCTCTTTAATGGGAATTCTTACCTGTAAACGTTAAATTAGGGAGCACTTTAATGGGAAATCTTACCAGTAAACGTTAAATTAGGGAGCTCTTTAATGGGAATTCTTACCAGTATACGTTATAACAGGGAGCTCTTTAATGGGAATTCTTACATTCAATTAGGGAGCTCTTTAATGGGAATTCTTACCAGTAAACGTTCAATTAGGGAGCTCTTTAATGGGAATTCTTACCAGTAAACGTTAAATTAGAGAGTTCTTTAATGGGAATTCTTACCAGTAAACGTTCAATTAGGGAGCTCTTTAATGGGAATTCTTACCAGTAAACGTTCAATTAGGGAGCTCTTTAATGGGAATTCTTACCAGTAAACGTTAAATTAGAGAGCACTTTAATGGGAATTCTTACCAGTAAACGTTAAATTAGAGAGCTCTTTAATGGGAATTCTTACCAGTAAACATTAAATTAGGGAGCTCTTTAATGGGAATTCTTACCAGTATATGTTGTAATAGGGAGCTCTTTAATGGGAATTCTAACCAGTAAACGTTAAATTAGGGAGCTCTTTATTGGGAATTCTTACCAGTAAACGTTAAATTAGAGAGCTCTTTAATGGGAATTCTTACCAGTAAACATTAAATTAGAGAGCTCTTTAATGGGAATTCTAACCAGTAAACGTTAAATTAGAGAGCTCTTTAATGGGAATTCTAACCAGTAAACGTTAAATTAGAGAGCTCTTTAATGGGAATTCTAACCAGTAAACGTTAAATTAGGGAGCTCTTTATTGGGAATTCTTACCAGTAAACGTTAAATTAGAGAGCACTTTAATGGGAATTCTTACCAGTAAACGTTAAATTAGAGAGCTCTTTAATGGGAATTCTTACCAGTAAACATTAAATTAGGGAGCTCTTTAATGGGAATTCTTACCAGTATATGTTGTAATAGGGAGCTCTTTAATGGGAATTCTTACCAGTAAACGTTAAATTAGGGAGCTCTTTAATGGGAATTCTTACCAGTATATGTTGTAATAGGGAGCTCTTTAATGGGAATTCTAACCAGTAAACGTTAAATTAGGGAGCTCTTTATTGGGAATTCTTACCAGTATATGTTGTAATAGGGAGCTCTTTAATGGGAATTCTTACCAGTATATGTTGTAATAGGGAGCTCTTTAATGGGAATTCTTACCAGTAAACGTTAAATTAGGGAGCTCTTTAATGGGAATTCTTACCAGTATATGTTGTAATAGGGAGCTCTTTAATGGGAATTCTAACCAGTAAACGTTAAATTAGGGAGCTCTTTAATGGGAATTCTTACCAGTATATGTTGTAATAGGGAGCTCTTTAATGGGAATTCTTACCAGTAAACGTTAAATTAGGGAGCTCTTTAATGGGAATTCTTACCAGTAAACGTTAAATTAGGGAGCTCTTTAATGGGAATTCTTACCAGTAAACGTTAAATTAGGGAGCACTTTAATGGGAATTCTTACCAGTAAACGTTAAATTAGGGAGCACTTTAATGGGAATTCTTACCAGTAAACGTTAAATTAGGGAGCTCTTCAAGTCACATTCAAGTCTCAGAGCGCAGTCCTGCGACCTGGTGAACAAGAGAATAACTACAACCTTACTGGACATTTAATTCATTTAGAAGTAGATGCTTTCATCCAAGACAAGAGCATTTTAAGTGTTCACTTATCACAAGTATGTCCCATGGGAATGAAACCCATGACCTTGTCAGCAGCACTCTGCTCTACCCATTGAGCTACAGGGACTCTTGTGTTTTCTCATTTGATTTGTATTTGTAAGATTTAAACACAGCTGAAAGAAATTCTACCATTTTTGGGTAGCTTTATTTTTCTGCGTATCTATGGCAGAGGCCTCCTCTTTGTCCCACTCCCAGCAGGTGGCGTCCCAGTTCACCAATTCGGCCCTGCTCACGCGCCAGTGGTGTAAACGTACTTCCCAGCAATACTCGTCATAATTGCATTTTTACTAGTGATTATTCACATTACAAAGCGCTACAACTGATTTTTTACGAGGATGAATTGAACGGCAGAGATCCTTAAAGGAATATTTCGGGTCAACACAAGTTAATGTCAATCAACAGCATTTGTGGCAAAATGTTGATTACCACAAAAAATAATTCGACTCGTCCCTCATTTTCTTAAAAAAGATTAATAAAAAGGAAGAATGTGGTTTACAGTGAGACATGTTTTAATGCGATAAATCACTTACTAACCTTTTCTGTGTAAAGTTTTAGCCAATCTTACAACATCGTTACCATGACAAAGTAATTTCAACAAACCTTAATAATTTCAACGCGCCTGCGCATTAGGTAGTTGATTGACAGGTGATGTCTGTATCTAAAAGGTGACGGGTTCTTTTCACTGAACTATATATATATATATATATATATATATATATATATATATATATATATATATATATATATATATATATATATATATATATATATATATATATATGGCATTTTTTACAGAAATAGAGTATGTGAATTGCAAAACAATGAAAGTGGCTCTTTTATAAATAGAAACCCTTGCGCTTGTGTCAAAAAATGTCTCGCATGTGATTGGCTGAAAGCCGGGACGTCTCCAATGCGGATTGGCCAGTCACGGACTCGCCCTCTCGGCTGTTCCATTGATGTACAAACGGGGCCCTCTTAACTTGAAAAACATTTGTTTTATACACAATGGACTTGCAAACTTACATACAGACTGAAAAAACGTGTATTTTAACAATTTTTGTAATAAATCTATAAGAAAAACTCCGCCTATGCAATTACATATAAATGTAAAACGTAACAAATCTCTCGCGTGTGATGAAATCCCCCCTCTTAACAGAATGGCAGTTTCCATTCATGTGACGTCGCCTGTGATCTTGGAGGATACAAGAAGAAGAATCTCACTCAAATAGGCTTACAATTTAGCAGGAGGTTATTTTTGATTAATCATATTTATATATTATCTGTATCTTTCTCCTGTATATCCATATGAAACATGCTGCGAGTGAGAAGTGCCGCCTGTCAGTCTTGGAGGGGGTATGTATGTAATTGCACATGGACTCACACATGACATGACAAGACATTACAAGACATGTCTCACTTTGTGCATTAAAATAATCATAAGCTTTTGCATTTTATTTATATGAAGTGCTGGAATGTTCCATTTTATGTGCACATTGTCAAGGCAGACCAGCTTATGTAATAACCAAAGAAACCTGTCCACCCACTTTTAGTTAGGTGAAGTCAGTTTAAGTGTATGATTCTGGAATAACTGCAGTTTGATCTGTTCATAAACATAATCCACATGCTGAGACAGTCTCCAAAAGAAGCTTTGAACAGTTTCACTCCATATGCATGTTGAAAAAGGTGTCCTTTTCATATCAAGTTGTTTGTAATGACAAAGTTAAACTATAGACAGTTTTTTTTTTTCGTTTTTAAATTGGATTTACAACAGGTTGATCTTGCAGCTATTCACATAAGTTACTCATTGAAAGTTATGGTTAGAGTGGAACTTGTGACCATAAGATTGACTAAACCAGCACTTTTATCACATGATTTTTGGAAGATCAATAATAAAGAGCGTCATTCTACCTCTGTAATTGCCACAAGGAATGTTTTAGAGGATTTTAAAATGGCAAATGAACATGATATAAAGAATTCTGTCAAACGCACACCGAACAGGGTTCCCATGAACATGGGGGAAAAAATATATATATATATATATAAATGGCCAGTTCTGACTTTTTATCTCACAATTGTGACTTTATCATTATTTTGAGTTTATATATCGCAATTTTGAGATATAAACTCAAAAATTCACAAATAGTGAAATATAAAGTCAGAATTAAAGTTTCAATTGCAAGATATAAACTTGAAACATTGAGATATCAAGTTGCAATTGTGATAAAGTTGCTTTTGCGAGATATAATTGTAACATACATTTTAATAATAATTTAAAAATGTGAGATATTAAGTCATAAATAGACTACACCTTTAAAAAAAAGTTGCAATTATGAGATATAAACTTGAAATTGTGAGATATAAAGTTGCATTTACAATATAGTCACAGTTAAAAGAAATAGACGCAATTGTGATATAACTCGAAATTGTGAGATAAATGTCAGAAATAGCCTACCATTAAAATGGTTAATGAGATATAAACTTGAAATTGAGATATAAGGTAGCATTTACGATATAATCAAAATTAAAATAACTGTGACATAAACTCAAAATTGCAAGATATCATCACATTTACGATAAAGTTGTAAAACATAAAATTCTAAGATGTAAATTCACAATTATGAGATATAAAGTCAGAATTAGCCTACCTTTGAAATAAAGTTGCAATAAAGTTGCAATTGTAAGACATAAACTTAAAATTATGAGGTATAATGTTGCAATTGCGAGATATAAAGTAGCATTTGCAATAAAGTTGCAATTGCGAGAAATAGTCATAATTGCAGTATAAACTCAAAACTGTGAAATATAAAATCACAATACGAGAAATAAAGTTGCAATTGGGAATGCTCACTGATTCATTGTGAACATCCAGCTAAACGTGTTGTTACAGCACAGTATATCACACCGCAGCAAAACAAGCAAATCATGGCTTGTTGGTTTGTTTCTCTGCAGGTTCAAGACGTTCTCATGTGCAGCTGTGGAGGTCAAAAATGAGCCCATTCTCGGGTTTAAAGAGGGAAGTAGAGAGAGAGCAGAACTTGAGAAGGTACAACACAACCACACACAGATGCAGATGTCCAATACACTAAAGCAGCAGTACTGATGGATGTTTACTTTGTATATCAGGCATTGCACAATCTTAAGGGAAAAACTGAAGAGATTCCATGTGTGGTTGGAAATGAAGAAGTTTGGACCAAAGATATCAGATACCAGCTGTCTGTGAGTTGATTATTCCTCTGGTACCTGTGCAAACTTCTGCTCTGGGTTTCTTTCAGAACCAAAGTGTGCTCATAGCCTTCGGTTTAATGGATAAAATGAGTATTTGCTCTCTGATGGAACAGGAGCATCTAAACAATCCCGGGGCAATAAACCGTATATTGTACAGACGAGCCATAAGGGGTTGGCGATATAAGCAGAAACATATATTGTGATATTCTTGACATCGCAATCAAAAAATATTTTATGTATATTTTTACACATTTGAAAAACTGACTCATAGTAATTATTAGAAATAATATTGAATCTATTTTCTCCTATTCATTGTTTTTCAATCCAAGTTAAAATCAGCTTCTCTCTGTTTAGTTGAACATTGTGCCTAAGCCTTTGCTCTGATTCTGATGCAATGATTTAATGCAAAATAACACAAAAGTATCTTGGGACAGATAAATATTCTTTCAAAAAATAATAATTTTTAGCGCAACCTCTGATTAGCATGTACATTCTGTACCATGCGGCAGTGATAAAGACAATACTCGGGCATTTGTACCGGTTGACACATTTCTGGAGGAATGTGGTTTTAACCGGTGTATCGGCCTGACCGAAAGCCGTGATCTTCATGTTCCAATAAATTGCTTTTGTTCCTCACAGCCCTTCAACCATTCTCACAAAGTGTCCAAGTTCTGCTATGCCGATAAGGTAAGGAATAATGTTTTATTGGAAAATATGCAAATCCTTTTAATGACTAGTTAATACATTTCTATTAATAATTTAATGTTAAGTTAAAATATATATTAATGTGTGGATTTAAGATAAAGTGTATGTATTAAGTTCTGTTTAAAAAAAGTTAGATTTCTTTAAAAAAAAAAAGTTTTCCCAATTTGTTTATGAATAACTTTCAATGTAAAAAAACAAAGCAAATGTAGAACTGCTGTGAAAGCCACGTCAGGCTCTCAAATACTGTTTGTGTTTGATGTTTTATTGATCAGGTCACTTGATCTCATGACACCATATTTTTAAATAATAAATAATTTGGTCTTCTTGGTGTTTTTAGGAGCTGATAAATAAAGCCATTAAGGCTTCTGTGGCTGCACGGAGAGAATGGGACCTCAAACCAGTCACAGATCGAGCTCAGATCCTCTTCAAAGCTGCTGACGTCATCAGTGGACCCAAGAGAGCAGAAGTTCTGGCCAAGACCATGATCGGACAGGTACATCGTCACACAAAAAAAAGAGACCTCTTTCCATGTGAAGGCTTGATGTTAATCACTTTTTTGATTTTGGACACAAGATTAATGTCTGAGGATTTGTATTCCTGCATATGTTGATCATGGTGGTTTTTGCTCCGTGTGTCTCAGGGTAAGACGGTGGTCCAGGCGGAGATTGACGCTGCTGCAGAACTCATCGACTTCTTCAGGTTCAACGCCAAACATGCGATTGAACTAGAACACCAGCAGCCATTGGACAGTGATGGAAGTACCAACACCATGCTGTACCGTGGATTGGAGGTGGGTTCCTTCTAGAGGTCTTTAGGATACCGATAACTAAGGTGGTGGGAAAGGTAGGTAACCGGTTAATCGGATGATAGTTTTTATAATGATCCAAAAGAATGATTCTTTCACAACTCGGGCATAACTAGTACAATATTTTTTTTATTTTTTTTTAACTTACGATTAAAATTTCGGTCTGTTTCTCACACACAGCTATTGTATGGCACATTTCGTGGGATAACTCCATGTGTAACTCGTCTTGTTGTGCTTTAGGGATTTGTAGCCGCTGTCGCCCCCTTCAACTTCACAGCCATTGGTGGAAATCTGGCGGGCACCCCCGCTCTCATGGTAAGCCTACTAAAATAGCCCACACAATCGACACTTGTGAGCTTTGCTTCACAATTCCTAATTTTTACAACATCACATGTGTACATCCAGGGTAACGTGGTGTTGTGGAAACCCAGCGACACTGCTATGTCCGCCAGCTATGCCGTGTATAAGATCCTGCGGGAGTCTGGACTGCCACCCAACATCATCCAGTTTGTTCCAGCTGATGGGCCAGTTTTTGGAGACACCATTACGTCCTCTGAACATCTGGCTGGTATTAACTTTACCGGCAGTGTCCCGTAAGTCTTGTTCGGTGCTTGTTGACTCAGTCACAGTCATATATGGGTTTTTCTTCTTCTCTGGACACTTTCAGCACTGTAGACTTCTAGAAGTGCTGTTAATACACTTTTCACTCTCTCACTAATTTTCTAATTTTGCCTAATAACAATATCCCACCACAGTATCATTATCAGCACGTCTTAAATTCTGTATAGTGCTTTACTAATACTCATTTCATAGCTAACATTTTAAGCATCCTAAATGCTTAATCAATGTTTTCCCCACAGCTACAGCTTGATTGGAAACCCAATAAAAAAAGTGATATTTCCATTGATTTTTCTTCTTTTGTCTCATATTTCATCTCAAGCGTGCTCTTCACTGACACCTTGGTCCACTTGATTAACAAGTACACTAACTTTTGAAAAAAACTTTATTTGGTTGTTTGGTGTGGTGAAAATGATGCCACAACTGTGGGACAGTCATAATTATCTAAATAATTTCCATAAAATTAATATTGAAATGGTTTCTGTTTATTTCACTCTTTGTTTCGATGATCACCCTTTTTAAACATGCAATAATTAGCATTTTTCTATTGTTTTTTTCATAGATTGATATTCAAAGTCTAAGACAGTACATGCAGTACATAAAACAGACATAGAAGACATTTGAAAAGTACCAAAAATAAATGATGAAAGCCTGGTGAAAAGTTTTCAATTCAGATTTAAATAGACCTTCATATAACAAAAAGATAAAAGTTGAAATCTGTTTGTTTGTATAAAAATCATCCCGTCAGACATGAAAGTGCCAGAAGTTGAAGAAACACTCGTATGATTGCATTACCCTGATAGTGTAATGCACTATACCCTTTAGTGTAACCTTCTGTCTGGGTTAAACTATCTCAGATATTGCTGTGCCAAGTCAGTGTTTAAACCCAATGACCCATGGGATGTTTTACATGTTTCTAATCTAAAAATGGTTAGATTTGAACTTTAAAAACTTAATTAACGATTACTATGATAACTTGATGACTTATAAACTATGCTGTTTCTATATGTTGTCTTAAAGGAACAGTTCACCCAAAAATGAAAATGCTCATCATTGACTCACCCTCGTGCATCCCAGATGTGTATGATTTTCTTTCTTCTGCAGAACACAAATGAAGATTTTTAGAAGAATATCTCAGCTCTGTTGGTCCATACAATGCAAGTGAATGGTGGCCAACATTTTGAAGCTCCAAAATCCAGATAAAGGTAACATTAAAGTAATCCATACAACTCCAGTGGTTTATGTCTTTAGAAGTGATATGATAGGTGTGGATGAGAAACAGTTCACTTTCACATTCTTCTTGTGCCTACTGGGCAGGGAGAAGAATTACTAGTAAAAAAGGACTTAAATATTGAACTGTTTCTCAGCCACACCGATCATATCACTTCTGAAGACATGGATTAAACCACTGGAGTCTTATGGATTACTTTTATGCTGCCTTTATGTGCTTTTTGGAGCTTCAACTCATTTTGGAGCTTGGCACCCATTGACTTGCATTGTATGGACCTGCAGAGCTTAAATATTCTTCTAAAAATCTTAACTTGTGTTCTGCTGATGAAAGAAAGTCTTACACATCTGGGATGCATGAGGGTGAGTAAATGATGACAATTTAAATTCTTTAATGTCAATGTGCAATTAATTATTAGAAACAGTATTCAAATTAAAACATTTAAAGACATCTATGGGTTAGTTTTGCAGACTTTAACAACCTTTGTTTGATATTTTACTAGTAATTTGATATTTTACTAGTTTTTTAGAAAGTCTATGTACTTTCAAAGACGGTGGACTTGTCCTGTTTTATACATTGCCTCTGTGTTTATTATTTTTTGCTGTTTTACCTCCAGAACGTTTAAGCGATTGTGGAAGCAGGTGGCCCAGAATCTGGATATCTATCGGAACTTCCCTCGTGTTGCAGGAGGTTTGCACTTTCATTTGCATCAGGACATATTTCTTTAATATTTTAATTCTTAGAAGTGGCGTTTGCTAAAGCATGCAAATACCACTTACATTTGCCTGAGAAAATATAAAGATGTAGTTACTATTTAATGATATTCCACTTTTTGATCATGGTAAATTAAATGAATGCTTCATTTGAGTTGATTTGATATGTATGTTTTAGAATGTGGTGGCAAGAACTTCCACTTTGTGCACAAGTCGGCAGATGTTGGTAGCGTGGTGACCGGCACCATCCGCTCTGCGTTTGAGTACGGAGGACAGAAATGTTCGGCCTGTTCAAGGATGTATGTACCAGACTCCCTGTGGCCTCAAATCAAACAGGAACTCCTCGCAGTGCACAAACAGATCAAACTGGGAAACGTGAGTGGAAGATATATATATATATAAATATATTCCATTCTTGGGTAGCTTCAATTTAGTTAGCTGCTTTTTGTTATTGGCATGTAATGCAGCTAACTACAAGAGTAACTTTAACTACTACTTTAAATTGTGCTGCTGCAGTTTCAAAGTATCGTCCTCAACACTGGTGCACAGTGTGCATTCTGTAGAAATGGTAAAAGCAGTGCTTTTCCGACCATAGCGAGTGCTGCTATATACTGGTAATAAAGCATCTTGACAAATGATACATTTATTTGTTGTTTCACTTCACAGCCTGTTGAAGATTTCAGCACTTTCTTCTCAGCAGTTATTGATGACAAGGTATAAACAAACCAACCTTATTTTTATCCGATAACAACACTGATGAAAGTAAATGCACTATATTTTGATTTGCGTCCTGTCCAAGTAGTAAAACAGTGACTTATCTGCTGAATGTCTTTCCACTCAAAAGTCCTTCTCCAGGATCAAGGGTTGGCTGGAACACGCCAAATCTTCTCCGCATCTGAAGATCATCGCTGGGGGGAACTGTGATGACAAAACAGGATATTTTGTGGAACCCACCATCATTGAGACCACAGACCCACAGGAGAAAATCATGAATGAGGCATAAAATCGATTGTATATAATTGGTTGTATGCTAAATTGAACTTGGTATTTGAGGTTTTGTTCAATGAAAGCACAAAGGTTCAGTTTCAGGTTTGGTTTACCATCAGCTAGGGTTACACACACACACACACACACACACACACAGAGGCTCAGAGCAATGAATGGGTGGACTTTAGTTTGTTTGGATAAACCAATCTCTTCCATTTAACCTCATTTAATACTTAACAAACCACCCTCAGCTACCCTAGATCTGAGTGATCTCGATATTTAGAGCATACAAAGAGCCGATTATATAATCCATTTGCTTAAAGGAATATTCGGGGTTAAATACAAGCTGTATCAACAGCATCTGTTGCATGGAAAACATTTTTGAAAATATGTGGAACACTTCCATTGGAAGTACTTAACTTTGAACACTTTCTGCACAGTTTTACAAGAAAACTAAAAAATCTATATTTTATTATTAATTAATTATTTTCTGTAGAATTTTAATAGTTTTAAATAACCAGTTTCATATTTCCGTATCCATTTTCTTATTATTTAGACCAAAGAAATTGCAAAAGTGAAAGTCAAAATCTGTAAATAGCTTTTTTTTTTGCTTTTGTAGGAGATCTTTGGACCCGTCCTGTCGGTATACGTTTACCCCGAAAACGACTACAAAGAGGTCCTGCACTTAATAGACAACACGTCTCCATACGCCCTAACAGGAGCCGTCTTTGCTCAAGATAAGTGCGTGTAGCACCACTATATTGTGTCCACTATCAGCTGTTGTCCCTGATGTTGGTATGCAAAATGAGTTTCCATTAAAAGAAAGCCACATCAGCACATTCCCAGCTTTTCAACAAGAAACGTTTTAAACGTTGTTGTTTCGACAATTTTGAACTAAGCATTTCTAAGTGCTCAATTTTGAGATCTTTAGAAAGTCTTGTTAAGAGTTCATGTGGTTGTTTCCTGTTTCAGGGCTGTTATTGATGAAGCAGGGAAGGCCTTGAGAAACGCTGCTGGAAATTATTACATCAACGACAAGTCCACGGGATCCATTGTGGCCCAGCAACCATTCGGTGGCGCCAGAGCATCAGGTGACTTCCTTGACCAAGTAGACTAGATGAATGGAATATATATATATATATATATATATATATATATATTCAAAACACACTGTTTAAAAAGTATAGCGACAAGACATTATATGCATTAATGTGATTTTAATGTGATAAATCATGGATTGACTGACGTTACAGTGTTTAACACATTACAGGGTTACCAGAGTTCTATCACCATGACAACAAAATTGTAACATTAGATATAACTTTACACAGGAAAGGTTAGCAAGCGATTTTATTACACTTAAATTGTGTCGACATGAACAAAGTTTATGTCTTCTGGCAATATTTATTAAACCGAGTGCATTTTAATGAAGAAGACAAATTGTTTTTTTTTTTGGTAATCAACATTATGCAACAAATGCTGTTGATTGTATTGAACCCAAACCCTATTTTTGACAACTAAAGGGTTAGTGTTAAATAACTTATTTCTTAATTATTCATGTATATGCATTAACAAAAATATGAGAGCACATTTATGCTTTTTAACCCTGTGAAATGTTGCCCTAGTTCTTACTGTATGATTTTTGCTCTGAATTTTCAGTCAAAATCTTTTCCCGCCATAATCGACATTATTGAACCCAAAAGATTTTTTATGAACAACTCAAACATGTTACGACTCGTGAATTCATTTAAAAAAATATCATTTCAGGCACCAACGACAAGCCGGGTGGTCAACACTACGTCCTCCGATGGACCTCTCCACAAGTCGTCAAGCAGACGTATGTGCCGCTTACAGAATGGAAATATGCCTACATGGGTTAAGAGATTGTGCCAATCTTGGCAATATCTCTGACACAGAAGCTTTCCTTATCCCAGATCCCTCCATCAAGACTTGTCCTCTAATGTCCCATCTTGCCCAAGTGACTTGAATAAGGCTCACAAGGGCTGTTAGACTGTTCCCGAACAGAAACATGAAATTCCTCTTATGGGCGAGGAAACTGGCGGAAACGGCTCTTGAAGGTCTGAATGTATTCTAGAATCTGTGCGTCTCTGCAGATTTCCATTACCTTTGATCTTGAGAAATTGCTGGACCCAGAGGAATTAGAGTTAAAATATCTGACAATATCTTTCCTTGTTTTGGTATTTATTTGTTATTATTTCACAGTGCGTTTGACAGTTTCCCAAAAGAGTATCTGGACACTTAATGCATGAGTTCCTTGGCTTTTTATAACAAAATGTTCAAACCAACTCGGGCAGCGTATGAGCACAGATGACACTTGGTTTGATATTTTGTTATCTAATGCAATGACATTCACACATGTAAGTGTACATAAGATATGCCTTCAGAATTCACATACATGTAGTAAATCCATCTTTATATACTTCTAATGGAATTATGTTTGTTACATGTGAGCCGTTACATTTACACAGATCTATTGTTTGAGCTTTTGATTGAAATTATTAGAATTACATGTGCCATCCTAATTTAATCCGTAGCATTTTAATATAATTTGCATTTAATTTTGAAGGCAAACATGAGGATGCGGCTTCCGTTTGGTGAATAATGTGAATGATTGTAGGTCAGATTTGGTTCACTGGTCGTTATCCAGTGATGTGATCTTAAGTGTTCAGATATGATTGTAATTGACAATAGTTTAAGATACAAAACAGAGGCAATGGCAGCCAAGCTGTCATGGTATTAATACACCCTTGCCTGGTCTGAATATCCTCATGCAATCTAAACGGCAGAGAGTGCAATCTAACAATGTACAGTGTGCCTCAATAAAGAGATGTTGTGGATAACCGTTTCATTTGTGACATTGATCATTAACATTTTAAAAATATTTTCCATGTCAGATTTCATCATCGGCACAGCACGCGCAGACTGTACTTGTGCAGCCTAGTTTATCTAGAAACGTGGTATCGGTCTGATACTTCACAGAACTAACTGTAGATCATCAGAGGCTTGAGTGAAGAGATTTAACAAACACTCAGTATATTTCATTAAGATTACAGGATCTCATTTGTAGAATTCCAAGTAAACTGACATCAATGAAAAAATGCAATCTGGACTCAGAATGTTTCTTTACTTTTTTGCAAACAGACTTTTACTTGCTGCTTTCTAAGTTTTGCTGCAGTTTCCTGGTAAATGAGCATTACAACAACTATGCATTTGCTGATTGGGACTTTATAAACACTTATTTTTGACTCCTATCACTCACCCCCACGCTATGTTATGATATCAAAACACTTTTACTGTAATGCGCGATTTGAAAAACTATACATTTTAACACTTTTATTACAAACCCACCTACATTTACACACTAATTCCAGTTTCATTGGCTTAGTATCTCACCTGATAGAGATACATTTGCCTCCACGACTGTAGCTCGAGTCCAGCCAAAGACGCACGAAAGTGAATAAGCAGTATGAAGCAACATACAATGGTTAATATCATTTGAAATGATATTAATATCATTAATATCATTTCAAATTTGCATTTTAAAACCCTCTTGGTTCGGTTAAGGTGTTGGTACGTAAGTGTCTGTTTTGTTGTACTAAAAACGGTAAAGTTTTAGGTTAGGGAGGCACATTTTACTCATTAAAACCTCATCTGGTTACAACCTCATTTATCTCCGTTTTAGCACCCCCTGCTGGACAATTCACTTGGAAACCGCAGCCAAATGTGTAATGAAGCATGTAATTTCAGTTTTGCAAAAACTTTGCAATGCTCAAGTAAACTTTATGAGTTCAGGCTGAAAAAATGTGGTTGTGAAGGTGACAAGTGCTCCATATTGGCTGAAAAGTGATTGGAGGGGAGGGGGTTGAAAAATAAAAGGAGGTCAGCCGAAATGTAAAGCTCACAATAAAAGCAAGAATGTGGCATTAAGAGAGTAAATAGGATCAATTTTGATTACATGTTGACTTTAAGTAACTAAAATGTCCTTTTTCAAGAGAGTTGAAATTGAATTACGAAATTACGAACTGCTTGAAATGCGGATTTATCAAAATGCTCCTCCTTGAATAGCAACTGTAGCTTGTTGACTTAAAGCTTACATATGTGTAACCAATGAAAGAGATTCTTCTTAAAACAGAAAGGGTGTATTTTTTTTTATTTTCACAGTATATAAGATGCAACTATGTGTGGGATAGTACCCCATGTTCTTGCAGGACACAATTCTTATTGCTCAAACCTAATCCGAGTTATTAGAACTTCTGGACCAGACACACTTCTTGACACCCCAGAGTTTTATGGCATACAGTGCCTACTGAAATACTGTACTGATTACTGAAGACTTCATGAACGTCATCATGTAGTAGCTACACAAGTAAAAGCTCTCTAAATATAGACGTTGCTTGTTCATCTGTCTTTATGTTGGAATGCTGTTTTATTTGGGTTTGGCCACCTCTGGTTCCTGACTCACACAGTAACACGTTTTGTGTGGTCTTACTGTATATGACACATCAAAGCGGCCTCAACGCGGGAGTGTGGCACACTTCAGACAGATGCTTTATGGCGATATGGTCTCAGAGGCACACTTCTCGACACACAATAAAATCAAGAGCGTCTATGTGACGGCCTGAGAACACCGTCTCTCCTCACTCTCACGAAAGCAGTTTCCTCTTCCTTCTCTTTCTAATATCGGTGCTCAAGCATGAGAAAATCCAAGCGAATTGGAGCAAGCCATTTCCAGGCTCTGAATCCAGAATCTGAAACATTTGTGGTGTCTCATAAGGGGAAAAGTTTGCATTGGGAATTAATTAGCAGTGCTGTTTACCACCAAGCATTCCTTTAAATGTTTTATTAATGATGATAACTATATGAATTATGTCCAAGCTGGATTGTTCAGTTGAGTGCGCATGTTTAGCTGTAGTATCTAATTACTGTCAATTTCAGTAAGACTTGCAAACCTCAAACAGCTCGAATTGTTTTTTACATTTTAGAGCATTTTGCATTTAAATAATTTTTAAGGTATCCTGTATTAAACATCTGGCTATTTTTTATAATAATAAAACTTTTTTTGAATTTGAGCCTCATATTTAACTTAACCCTCATGCACTGTTTGGTCATTTTGACCAAAATTTAATTTGTTTCTTCAATAAAACTGGTTTACTTTATCTGACGGGTACAAGATTTGGTGACTTTTTGCCCATTTGATATCTGAACACACACTAAGCGGTAGAGAAAAAAAGTTACACCTGTACTGTTCCCAGTCTGGTTTTTATTTTTTGAAAATGGACAGCAAAGTTTGATTTTTGAGACTTTAAGCTTTAAAACGGTATAACATTTATGAGGATTGGTTCAATATTTGAGAAAATATTCATAAAAGTCCAAAGAACATTTTCAAGGTCATATAGGTACATAAATAAATAATTTGAGTTGTTCAATTTCTTTCATAACCATTTTAAAAATTATGCATTATTATCACTGTTTCTGGGAAAAACTGGAACGTGATTGATTGACCAATGCATAAGTGTTAATGAAGGGAACGGAGAAACACTGTTCTCATTCATCAGTTTATTTATCTAACAAACTCAACATGAGTTACACATTCTACCAATCTGATAGATCTTACACCTGTAAAAGGTTACAAATATTGCTAAGATACATTTCAACAGAAACATAGAGGTGGGACATTTTTTTTTTTTTTTTACAAAATGTAAATAATATTGAATCTTCCCACAGGTGAAGTTAAGGAATAGAAATGTGCTCTCAAATGTAAGCATGGGGTAGTCTGGTAGACAGCTGCTGTCTACAGTTATATAAACACAAAACAATATGTTCTACTCGGATAGAGAAAAGTCACAATTCTCTTTTTTTCTCTTTGATGTGTCTGAATAAAGAAGCTATGAAGTTCACCACGGTCTCCAAAGCATCTGGTCTCCTGAGCATTTTGAAGAAATCTGGCAGATGTCTTTGGGCGCAGACACACAATCAGATTTTGTGCCCCCTTTAGGTTGCTGGGTTTTGTCAAAGTACTTTATTAACGCATGTTTGGTGGTCTTTGGCAGTTTGTTAAACAAGAGAAATCGTGTTGTCTCCTCTATAGGACACCTGGAGAGCCCATCTTCATTGCACTGGGCAGCCGGTGTGCTTGAGTTTGGCGACACCAGTGGCCGAGAGTGGCACTGCAGGTAAATGACTGCCATCTCCAGAACATCAGCCTTCTCCAGCTTACAACAGGGCTGCTTGGCTTTTATCTCAGCTTTCAGCAGAACTTTAAGCTGCTCGATGCATTTGTTGATACGATCTCTGCGCATCTTCTCCACCACTGGCTTCCTCAGCTGGAAAACAAAGTTTGAGATTTTGGTTAGAAGTTGGTAAAAACTCTCAAAGAAATCATTATTTTGGATTGAAAGTTATTTTTTAATAAGGTAAATACTTACACTGGTTTTATCCTTTCCAGTCTGAGTCACTTTGTAAACAGGGGCCATTCCTTCTGTTGTCTGCTGTCACTTTGGGCGTGTGCCTCCTTTGTCAAAATGTCCCGTTATATACACGCGGTTTGCGCGGGTGTCCCGCGTGGCTTCTGTTTCCCACACTTTTGAGCCAATCGGTCAGCGGCTGTGGCTTCAATGGTGGAAGTTTGAATTAGCCTGATCCCTGGACTGATTTAGCAGGAAAACAAAAGAGGTGCGCACAAACAGGTGGAGCGTGTGCGCGTTCGCACCAAGTAAATGGGAAGCGTGAAATTGCGGGCGTGCACGAGCCTGTGACAGCGTGCCTGCCTGTTCCGGCGGGAAAGTAGTGACTGAAAAAAACATTAATGAATAATAATAATATATATATATATATATACACACACTACCGTTCAAAAGTTTAGTGTCACTTACTCGTTCTTTATTTTGCTTTTTTTCCCCACATATTAGAATAATAGTAAAGTCATCACAACTATGGAATAATAGAAATGGAAATATGGAAATTATGTTGTGACAAAATAAATCAAAACTGTGTCATATTTTAGCATCTTCACTCAAGCACCTTCTTGAGGAATCACCCTGGGATGCTTTTTAAACAGTATTGAAGGAGTTCCCAGCTATGTTGGGCACTCAGTGGCTGCTTCTCTTAATTATTTGGTCCAAGTCATCCATTTCAAAATCTATTTTGTTTAAATAAACTTTACTTTTATAATGAAATAAATTAATATGGTGGCACAATTATATTTTGTCTACAAAAATAATTTCAAACATTTAAGCACACCCCTTCAGGTCAAAAGATTTGTAAGAACATGTGAAACTTTTCAGTCAAGTGACCCCAAACTTTTGACCCGTAGTGTGTGTATATAATCCACGATTAAGCACTTACAATGGAAGTCTTCCACATTTTTTCAAAATTAATATTGTGAATGGAGATTATAAGAACTTTTTACACTATTTTAAGAACGACCAAACGTTTAGCCATTAAATAATATTCATAATCATAGTCAATATTCACTTGTGTGTTTTTATTTGTTTTAGTATTTTTAGATTATGTATTATATGTTGTAATGTCATTTTACATACTGTGCGTTATTAATGCTGACAATTCAAATTTAGAATAATTACTAATTAATGGCACACTAATTAATTAATAATTACCACATGCTTTCTGTTGCATATTTTCCGCCTTATGTTATCATGTGATGAGATTGAAAGAACATGCACCCCATTATTGTAAAAGTAAAGAATTAAAACATTAATTTACTCACAATAAATTTATTTATGTGTTTGTGTTGTATTTATTTTGATTTGTAAATGCTGGCTATGTCTATTATATAATAGTTATTAACCACATGCTTTCTGTCACATATTATCATGTGATGAGTTGAGACTGCAAGGACTTGTACACATTTCCCACTCAAACTCTTTGCAAAAAAAAGTTTCTGAAAATGTACCAAAATCATTATTTTACAGATTGACAATGACCAAACGCTCAGCCTTTAATTAACACATATTCATAATCAATATTAATTTATTGTAAGTAAAATGTCAAATGATTTGTATGCATTATTTTATGTTTCAATGTCATTTTACATTGTGGGTATTAATGCTGGCTATGCAATTTGATTTATTTATTTATATATGTTTTCTGCCATATTATATGTGGTCACTTTAAATTTTCGCTGAAGTAGTATGTCATGGCATTTAAGTGTGTCCCTTTAGGATTAATTATTCTGTTAATCATTCCTCAATATATCCCCAGGGGAACTGGTAGCTTCATTGAGAGACCATTACTAATGCGGTGGGGAGTGCGGCACACTTCTATTGGGCCCATTGAAAAGCTGCTGTGGGAAAGTTGGGACAACACGGGCTCCAGGATTAGACTTTGAAGAGCTCAAAGGCGCAGCTGGCTCCTGTGTGCGGGAAACTGTGGTCAGCAAAGCCCGGTGCTGACAGGCGTTTTGTAGAGCTTTTCACATGTAAGGTTCATGCTCAGTTCACTTTACTCACTCATGCTGCAATAAATCGTATTGGGTAACTTTATGATTATTTTAAACCAATTAGCTGTACTAAAAAAAGATGTGTAATATGTTGACATACTGTGCACACTGATTCCAGTGTTGCACCTTCATTAATCAATATACAAGCATGTTATCAATCAAAGTGCAGGTTTTTTCTTTGTTTTTTCCCCCAAATTTCCACCTGACCCTTTTTTATTCATTATAGTGAAAAATGGCACTTAAGTTGATTTTTATAAACACCAAAATATGATTCCTTTATTCTAGCAACTGATCTATGATCAAGTGCATCTTTTCTTCCCTGAGCATATTGAGTATCAGGAGGTGCTGTGGTTTGGTTAACCCCAAATTCCGTTCCCACACCAATTCTCAACTCCCGCCAAAACCGACTGGTAAAGCCACAATGCGTTCCATCCCACCCTGCAAAAGGGGCTTTGAAAGTGGGCGCCACTCTTCTCTTTCTTTCTCACACACATACAGCGAGAGAAGCAGATGCTCAGCGCTATATGCTCAGTGTGAAGAGATCCTCACTCTTCATAAAAATGGGACCTGGGAAGCCTCTGACCTCCCTTCATCAGAGAGGAATTTGGGTCTTAATGTGAGCAGTGCTCAATGGCATTCCAGCATCACTTGCTCTGGCATTCATAGGATTCAAAGAGGCAGTTAGAGCGGGAAACTGTGACATTGTCCGATACCTTCTGCCCCATTGAAACCCCTGAAGTCTTGCCAGGGCGTTTGTGGTCATTAAAACAAAAAGAAGGGGAAAACAGGAAAGCAGTCTTTCTTTTTTTATGCTACAGAAAAGAAAAGTTGTCAACTTGTGAACATTACTATGAAATAGCAGGAAGCTGTTCAAATGTATCTACTAATTGTGTAACTTGAAGAAGCACCGAGCAAGTACAGTGTTGAATATGTCTGACAATAAATGTACTGTAAGTATCTGCCTGTCTGTCTGTCTATCTATCTATCTGTCTATCTATCTGTCTGTCTATCTATCTGTCTGTCTATCTGTCTGTCTGTCTGTCTGTCTGTCTGTCTGTCTATCTATCTATCTATCTGTCTGTCTGTCTGTCTGTCTGTCTGTCTGTCTGTCTGTCTGTCTGTCTGTCTGTCTATCTATCTATCTATCTATCTATCTATCTATCTATCTATCTATCTATCTATCTATCTATCTATCTATCTATCTATCTATCTATCTATCTGTCTGTCTGTCTGTCTGTCTGTCTGTCTGTCTGTCTGTCTAACTCCATCCCATTAATGCAATGACACTCATTATGACATTTAAGCGTGATGTTTTAAGGTCTCGATAGAAAACATTTTTCCAATTCATTCTATGGACTACAACCTGTTGTGTAAGTGTGTGAGGTTTAGAGTTAAAGAATGTCTGTTTGCACATATTAATTTACTGCTGCACGCAAAAAACGTGTTTTGTGCACACGCCTCCATGTTTGTTTGTGGTTGTGGGATTGTGCACAGATCAGTCGCTCCTCAGAAGTGTGTACCTGCAGCTTTGAGGTGAGTGTGGGAGAGCGAGAAGCTTTGTGTGTACAAGCAGAGGACCAGATGGTCTATTGAGAGAGGGGAATAATGAAGCACATTGGATCAGTGGCAGCAGGGTGGGGCAGCTCATGAATGGGGCTGAAGTGTGGGAAGCAGACACACACCAGAGCTCTCACACATTCCACACTGGAGAGACTTGCGTTGGGCCCTGCAGCTGGACACACTGCCACAACGACTGCTGGTGTGTGTGTGTGAGAGAGAGAGAGAGTGAAACTGGCTTATTATGGCACCAGAGCCTTTATGCCTCTAAATGATGAGAGGGTCCTTGGTGGAATGTTGGCTACTCGTTCTTAAACTATCAGTGTCATCTGTCAGGGTGACTCACTGTTTAGAAATATGAGTCTTTAAGATGGAAGAAAGAGGCCAAAGAGAGCAAGTTTCCCTCCAAAAGACATCTGGCATATGGCGCCCATTGATATGTCTGTTGATGATTTTAGCATAAGCGAAAATATAAGATAAGACAATATCTAGGGTGAAAATAAGTAAAATAATATAATAATAAGTCCAAAATGAAATGGAATAGACAGTATATTTAAAAGTAGAATAGAAGTTTATTTCAAACATAAGCCTAAATGAACAAGTACGTGGAACAAAATGAATTAGATTCATTTTTTTCTTTCAATTTCAATCATTCTTATGAAAACAGCAGTCATTTTGTCAGTTTTATCATTTTTGTTTTTAATACACTTTTTATTACAATCATTATTACAAAAATATAGTACTCATTTTTCAAAGAGCAAGGATGTATTTGACTCAATTTAAGTATTTTTATTTATTTTGTTTTACAGTAATTGCAATAATTGTGTAATTTCTAATATTTTATTTGTAATTATTTTTAGTAAAAATAATTATTACAAAAATCACAGCAATCATTTTACAGAGAACAATTGTTTTTGCTTGTTGACAATAATTGCAATAATTCTTATGAAAATAAAGCAATAATTTGTCATTTCTTTCTTTTTTCTTTTCTTATTTTACAAACATTATAACAAAGACTAGATCATCTACCAAAAATGCAAGGCTAAGATGATGAAAAATAGCAATTACGTGCAAATAACGTTTGCTTCACATGTGAGAAATGACTTGATCAGGAAAGGCCATGTTCAGCTCATACTGCCAGCTGCATGTTCTTCTAACGAGAGACGGGGAAGGGAGGGGCATGCCATTCTGAAGCAGAGTAGCAGGTGATGCCAGTGAGAACACACACGCGCCCTGCAGCCCAGTGGTGCCTCTGATCTGAGCTGTGGCTTCACTGACTGTTTGAGGAGGGACTCCTCTCTATTGTCTCAAGAACGTGTGAGCAAGTTTCTGTCTGGGTTTCCCACACTATCTGTGATGGGGGGGGGGGCTCTTATCAATAGAAGTGTGCCATCCTTGAGAGCATGGGATAATTGTGCTTAATTGACATTCACTGTGAATGCATTTAATTTAATGTTTGTATGTGTGTGTGTTTGTGTGTAGGTGCATTAGATCTTAAATGTGCTAACGCTTCTGTTTTTATTCTTACCTTGTTATTTTATCATATTGTACTTTTAAGTTTTATTTTATTTTTAATTTGTGTTTGTGTTTGTAAATATGTATATATGCATTTAATTTGACTAATACATTGGCAATATAAAGCTGTTTAGCTGTACCAATTCTTGAATCTGAATTTGTAATTTTTTAATTAAATATAATCATCTTTTTTCCATTCAGCCAGCTGTTGTACAGAATCTGTCTTTGCTTGATAAGGTGTGTAACGTCTTATCTATATGTCCTTTTCATCTCTTGGGAATAAACAGATGCTCACAGTCTCCATCTGCAGAAGCCTTATCAGTGAGCGGTGATGTTCCCAGGTAATAAAAGTATAACAACCTGCTTGTGTTCGCTGTGTGCTAATGGTAGCTAGAAGACATCCCCTCTGTGGAAGCCTTCAGGCCAGTTAACCATGAAAGAATTGAATTCTATTGTTGAGGACGCCTCACCCACTGGCCTCGGAGTGTGGGAAAACTAATCCTGCCTGGGACTCATGGCTTTGTAATGCTAATGAGCTCCTATAAATAGAGGAGTGGGACCCTCATTCTCAACACAACTGACTGGCTCTCCTCAGAGAATCATCACTCCATCTGAAAGAATGGCTCCGACCTACACTACTGACTACTCCAAACTTTCCAACAAGGAAAAGCATAAAGTAAGTTTCCCTGATACTCGTATTTAACAGTTTTGACAACATCTCTCTTATATTCTGCTCTGTACTTCAGTCAAATGAACCAAAGAACTAATCAAGTCTTTTGTCTGCTTAACAGTTAAGAAAGCCTGTTGTGGAGAAGATGCGCAGAGATCGCATCAACAACTGCATCGAGCAGCTCAAAACAATGCTGGAGAAGGAATTCCAGCAGCAAGACCCCAACACCAAGCTGGAGAAAGCCGACATTCTGGAGATGACTGTGGACTTCCTGAAACAGCAGCTGCAGCCCAAGACCTCAGCAGCTCCACAGAAAGCCCACTTTGACGGCTACTCCCAGTGTTGGAGGGAGACCATGACCTTCCTGTCTGCCAAATCCAAGGTGGACACAGTACATCAACATCTGAACCGCTACCAGGAAGCCCAGAGATCGACTCAAGATCTCACACACCTGTCTCCAGCCTCCCATCAACCCCTCACGATCACAGTGAAGCAGGAACCATGTGCTCTCAGACCTCTCTGGAGACCTTGGTAAAGACAACAAGCTGAAAGACTTTCCCATGTAAACTAGATGGTGGTTTTACCATCTCTTATTTTGTAGGAGATACACATTTCCATTTATATGTTAATTTCAAACATATGAGCAATTGCTTCATATTGAAGCTGCATTTGTTTTATTTTAATAATAGTTTCTTAGCAAATCTAATTGCTGTGATTAGTATGATGCTTGCCTTCATTTTGTCTAGAGGCGTTCCTCCATGTGATATCAATGTTTAACTTGTAAACAGTAATGTTGCTCAGTATCTGAGAGTGTTTGTATAGACCTTTTGGACTTTCATTGGTGTCCGTTGTGAATTATCCCTTTGTAAAGGCTAATGACAAACCATGTTTGTTGCTATGATGGCACACTGGTGCACTGATACATATCATGGACACTGTGTGTCTAATATTGCATTTAATAAAAGCAATCGATTACTTACAAAATGTTTTGATTCATTCATAAATCATATACACTTTCCTTAATAAATGCATACATTCACAAAAAAAAAGCTATTAATAGTTCAGCTCAGCACTGAGCAACTTTAAAAATACAAAATACTCAATCAGATATTTTTGGAACAAATACAGTATGTAGGATAAAGGTTCTCATAAACAGGGTGTGAGTTTCATGACCACTTTGCAAATATATTTTTGCCACTTCGATATGTTCACAAAAGGTTTTTAATTGCCTGTACGTGTTTTAGTGGTGGTCTAAGATATAAACAGATAAATATGGGATAATTTATGGATGTCAGTCTACACCGTAAAAAGAGCTAACCTACAATTGTTCCCTTACAAAGCTATTTCTGCCTTATCTAACCCTTTAAAAAAAGCTTTGGTGGTGTGTCACCTAACAGGTTGATTCAGTGATGTTAAATTATAATCATTTTTTTTAAGTGTGTATGCATACACTTCGTATGTATCAAGGTGTGGTTTGTTTAAGTAAATACACTAAACATTATATTATTGAGTAAAATACAGGTCTGTTTATGTTGAAAGTCTATTTAGGACATATTTTGAGATACTGACCTCTTTAGTGTAAGTTTAAAAGAGAGTTTAAAAAGTACCCACGACTGATGTGCCATTCTAACATTACATATTTATTTAATTTTTTATTTTTGTGCCTGAGTGACCAACCTTGGTTTCTTTTCTCCTAACACTTTTTCATCACAGACAACAGCTTATTGAAAGGCTGCTCCACACCTATAAACATCATGATGAGTTTGAACTAATGACACACCGAGATGCTACATTTACAATGTCTTTGTCTGCGTCTAACAGCATGGGTCTCAAGCGTCTGATGCTTTCCCACACTCACGGGCCAATCACGAGGCTGCCTGTAAAACTTGATAACATCAGCGTCTTGGATCTGGAGAGGACGGGAGGAGGTGGGGGATTCCTGAAAGGGGATATGACAACCAGTATTTGAGTCTGTGCATGTGTGTGTGTGCGCGTGTGTGTGTTAAACTAGAGGTGTGCTGTCTATTGATTACACTGCCTTAAACCCTCTCTGAGACCAAAGGCTTTCCACTCGTAAATTATACTGAGGCACATGGCCATCCTGATGTCTACTGTATTTGCTCTATTGTCTCGTAAAATGCATCGCACGTTCAGTGGATGAGGTGTGAAAAGTGTGTCGCAATTTGTGTAACTTTAAATACTACCAACTCAACCTATAATACTATCTACACAAAAGCAAATCTCCTGGGTAAAATAGTATGTTATATCTCTTTATGCCAGATTCTTAAAATTTCATAAAATCAGGGTCAGGATTCACACCTCCATGCCTAATGGATGAGTTAGCAGGGCACACTTCCTTAATGTCTGATCTGAAACGGGAGCCAGAATCAAGAGTGTGGGAAATCCTGGGAGAAGCCGACCTCACACATGATGGGCAAAGTGCCCCCCACATCAGGCCAGCCTGCTGTCAGATGAAACCAGAGCTGACAGCACACAGTGCCTTTTATCAAGGGTTTGAAAGTACAAACAGTGACATTAAGCCCCTGCACTCTCTCTCACAATCAACTCTACACATGCTCCAGTCACATGTGCACACTGTATGTTTACGTGAAATAAAATACATGGCACTATTGACAACAACATCATTTAAAATAAGATCAACTTTGTTGCATTTCACACCAGTTTTTAAGTTAGTGGGTGGAAATGTTCCTATAAGGGTGACAAGTCTCAAGAAAAAATCTGGTTTAGATTTCACCCCAAAATCACGAGAAAATAAATAAGAAACTACATTTTGCATTAAAAAAATGTAATTAGAGAACCATTAAGAATTTTTGCAGTGACTATTTTTATGTTAAGCACCCCCCATGTTTACACATTTTTTTATTATTATTATAATCAGTATAAATAAAATTCAGTACAACACATAGTCTACTGCATATGCATACAATTTACCTAATAATTATTTTTCTCATTAACGTAATGAGATTGAGATTATTCGCAATGCAGTATGCTACGGAGTATTGGGGCGTTAATGTGCTTAAATTGTCATGAAAATAAGTCATAATGCACAAAAATCGTAATAGACTTAATTTATTTTGCACACAATAACATTTCTCGTTTTCTTCTTCATTTGATTCTAGGGTGAAAATATGACTTGGCTATTTCTTGACATTGATGTTCACTCTTAAAGGACATATAGAGATATTTTGGACCACTGAGATTAAAAGTAAGAGTAAATAGCCTTCCATTAGCTTAAAAGGTGTCCTGTTTGACAACTTTTACTAACAGTGCGATACTTTGTTAAAAACATTATGAATGCATTTCAAAGTGACATTAGTCAGACATGCAACATCCATATTGATTCACCACTTAGAGAACAACAAGATTGTTTAAATATTAAAAGGTGTTTATTTTGTGAAAAAATGTTCACATACTTTATTTGTCATCATTTAATATATATTATTATCAAAGGCTGACATTCTTCATAAGAAGGAACAACAACAACATTTTGCCTTTAAAAAGCATAGAGAAAGCATATGTGAAAAACAACAATGCACATAAATCCTTCCAACTCCACAGAAGTAAGACAGACAGCTCTCAACTCTTCAATGTGAAGATTACTTGTACAAATCAATGTCCATCCATGAGGACAACCATAGAGGGATGTTACAATAAACCTCTTATATATATATATATATATATATATATATATATATATATATATATATATATACACACACAATAATATGCAGAAGATTGGGATTTCACATTGTGAAACACATTTTCATCCATTAACTTCTCAATGTGAAGTAGCTGTACCATAAAATAACCATTTCTTACAAAATAAATTAATAAAAAGTTAACATAAGAGATGGTAAAACCACCATCTAGTTTACATGGGAAAGTCTTTCAGCTTGTTGTCTTTACCAAGGTCTCCAGAGAGGTCTGAGAGCACATGGTTCCTGCTTCACTGTGATCGTGAGGGGTTGATGGGAGGCTGGAGACAGGTGTGTGAGATCTTGAGTCGATCTCTGGGCTTCCTGGTAGCGGTTCAGATGTTGATGTACTGTGTCCACCTTGGATTTGGCAGACAGGAAGGTCATGGTCTCCCTCCAACACTGGGAGTAGCCGTCAAAGTGGGCTTTCTGTGGAGCTGCTGAGGTCTTGGGCTGCAGCTGCTGTTTCAGGAAGTCCACAGTCATCTCCAGAATGTCGGCTTTCTCCAGCTTGGTGTTGGGGTCTTGCTGCTGGAATTCCTTCTCCAGCATTGTTTTGAGCTGCTCGATGCAGTTGTTGATGCGATCTCTGCGCATCTTCTCCACAACAGGCTTTCTTAACTGTTAAGCAGACAAAAGACTTGATTAGTTCTTTGGTTCATTTGACTGAAGTACAGAGCAGAATATAAGAGAGATGTTGTCAAAACTGTTAAATACGAGTATCAGGGAAACTTACTTTATGCTTTTCCTTGTTGGAAAGTTTGGAGTAGTCAGTAGTGTAGGTCGGAGCCATTCTTTCAGATGGAGTGATGATTCTCTGAGGAGAGCCAGTCAGTTGTGTTGAGAATGAGGGTCCCACTCCTCTATTTATAGGAGCTCATTAGCATTACAAAGCCATGAGTCCCAGGCAGGATTAGTTTTCCCACACTCCGAGGCCAGTGGGTGAGGCGTCCTCAACAAATCACCTTCCCTCAGCCCTTATATCTATCTTAGCTGTCAATAGGTCAATCAGTTTTACAATAATAATATCTAGTGTTGCATGCTCCAAACATGTGAATAACTCAGGAAAATAACTTAATCCAAACTTTATTTTTACCAAAATCCAGTGCTGTGATTTAAATGCATGTGATTTATGTCATCATGGTGGACTTTGATATGTTTAGTTGACCACAAAGTTATACTTATTTCATATACAGATAAACACTGTTGTGCTTTTGTGACACTGTTGTTTGGTAAAAATAAAATACATATATTTTCTATATTAAATGTAGCTTTGTAAATTCCACAGTCTTTTATTTTGTTTCTCCCCAATATGTAATGCCCAATTCCCAATGCACTCTAAGTCCTCTTGGTGGCGTAGTGACTCGCCTCAATCCAGGTGGTGGAGAATGAATCTCAGTGACCTCTGAGACCGTCAATCCGCGCATCTTATCACTTGGCTTGTTGAGCACATTGCCGTGGAGACTATTCTCAACCACTCACAACTCACTCCAGGCCCCACCGAGAGCGCGTACCACACATTATAGCTACCACGAGGAGGTTACCCCATGTGACTCTACCCTCCCTAGCAACCAGGCCAATTTGGTTGCTTAGGTGAGCTGGCTGGAGTCACTCAGCATGGCATGGATTCGAACTCGTACCTTCAGTGGTGTAGTCAGCATCAATAAACGCTGAGATAGCTACCCAAGGCCCTTTATATTCCACAATCTTGAAACATTGTGGTGAATTTAGTAGAGATCAGACTGGATGATTAATATGACTGTTGGAAGTATTGGAAGATGAGACCAAAGAGGAAAATTTCACATTATCAAAAAACTAAACCATGAAACATGGTGGAATTACCATAGAAATGTTTTTATAACCAAATGGGTTGAAACTGGCTTGAAAATCCCTAAACTATTGTATATGATTCACAAGAAATTTCAATTTGAAGCCAACTTTATATTATTTTATTATTATTTTTAATAACAACAACACAAGTTTTAGTTGCTAACAAAAATGCTAATTCTTGACAACGTGCTAAATACAGTAAATACAGTCAAACTTTTTGAGGTGAAATTTAATCAAATTGTCTTATTTATTACAGATGGAAAAAGAGTTTTATTAAGTTTAATTAAAGTGGGTATTATTTAATTTTAAAACGTTCAGAAACATTTCACCACTGACAAACTGAAAACTAAACATTTAATAAACATCAAATATTATGTTCATGTGTTTAAGTTCGTGTATCTGTCGAAATCACAACCGTTTACAAAGTGAAAACGGTCTGATTTTGAAACACTCACCACAGTAGTGATTCAACTGGGAAACTCCATGTTCATTTAAGTAAAAACAGCTTTGCTTCCACTTCAAGGATCAAAGTGGCTTGCGCTCTCTGAAGCGTGTCTGGGTCCTTTTTATGGCCTCTCACCAACTGGTTGAGCTTGTCAACAAAACTGGACATCTGAGCTGGTGTATTAGGCACACTTTTAGTGGCCCATGACACAGATTTCCCACAGTTTGAGAGGAAGGAAGCCTGTGGGCTATAAAATAACCGTCGCACCTTCAAATTTAAATATCGAGACTTCTGCTAGTCTCTGAATGGATAAACGTGTGGGAAACCGTCGGAAGCGCGCGAAATAACTGTTGCCTCGGGTATCAATGAAGTGAACTCCTCCAACTCATCTGCCTATGACCAGGAGCTGACTTTGTACACATTTGTTATTCTTTTTTTCCCTTTACCTTCAATGCATGGCACGAACCAGACAGAATCAAGTCTGTGAGATCGTTTTTTTTTTCCAGACAACCACAAAGTATACCACTTCTGTACTTGGTGTAACTGACAAAAAAAATAAATAAGTTTTTGTCTTCTTTCCAAATAGATTTGAAAGATCCTTGTGGAGAAAATCCAGAGAGACAGAATCAAAGAACTGGGAGATTTATTTCAAGAAACGATAAAGATCTCGGGGCAGTAGGGCGCTAGACTGGAGAAAGAGGATGTTCTGGAGACGGCCGTTAATTTTTTGAAGCGAAGCGCGGGAAAACGCGCACCACTGACAGATAATCGTTCTGAAACGTGTCTCGTTTCGAAGGCTGCGTCCTCCGGAGGTCGCATTTGTCAGCCACATACGTCATCAAGTCTGTCTCGTTTCATTTTTATTTTATTTTTTGGTCTCTCTTTTTCTTATGGTTTATCTATTGTCAATGCAATGAATATGCACTTACATTTATACAATTGTTAACCTTTTTTGCATTCCCAATAAAATAAATAAATAAAAATGAAACGAGACAGCCTCGATGACGTATGCGACCTCCGGAGGACGCATGCTTTTTTATTTTATTATTTATTTATTTATTTTGCAATATATTAAAAAAATTACAAATACAAAAAAAGAACAATGAGGGTTACATTACATTATGACAAAGCTTGTTATACTAGCTTAAATGCATCACACCATAAAAGTGTCTTACATGTAATAGAATTTTTAGAATTCCTTAAAGAATTTAAATATATATCAATATCTTTCTTGAAAATAAAAAGGAAAGTTTTCTTTGAAAATGTACACTTATGAAAGTAATATTTGGCAAGAAATAGTAATACATTCATTATAAAATTAAAATGAGAAGGGTCTAAATTCAGATATTCACCAAAAAACTAAATATTTTGGCTTATACAAAAGTTTGAAGATAAATACTTTTTAACACAATTTGAGAAGTCTACCCAAAATACTTTGCAATAAATACACTCCCAAAACAAATGAATAATTGTTTCTTCAAACTGATGACAGAAGCACATGGGGGAAATACTATTATTGAATTTAGCAAGTTTAGAATTTACTGGGTAGCAATTGTGTATAATTTTAATAGAGACTTCAACTTTATTGGATAGCAAAAAATGTTGTCGAAGGAGCCAGAAATCTTCCCATTCTATATCATTAAACATATTATTACAAAAGCTTACACAAGCAGGTAGAGACATCTGACACCTGTTAAGAATTAAACAAATTTTTTTGTTTGACATGTTACTGAAAAGACATTGGTCAACAAATAAATTAGTGTTGTCAAAAATAGTAGGAGAGCATAAAAAACCTTTAGGGCCAGGATTTACTAAAAGTTTGACACAATCAGGAATTGCACCAAAAACAATGACATACTCTCTTGGGGGTCCCGGAAAAGAGAAATCTTGCATAACATTTTCGTAACTGAGCAGGACACCCCTATCATCTAAAAGTTGACTCACTAAAAGTATATTCTTGTCAAACCAATTATGCAAAAAAAGAGATTTATTTTTATATCTAAAATTTTTGTTGTTCCAGATAAAATAACAATGTGGAGAAAAACTATAATTATATATTAGGGACCAACATATTAAAGCCTGTTTTTGATAACTAGATAAAGTTATTTTATATTTTAGAGACGTCATAGTTTTAGTCAAAAATTTAAACCTCCAACTGAACTGAAAATATGATTGGGAATGACATCCCAAAAGGACTTGGGGTTGTTTAAAATTATTTTATCCATTTAACTTTGAAAGCGTTATTAAGAGTGGAAAAGTCCACTAGCTCAAAACCCCCCATAGGACGCATCCTTCCAATCGAGACGCAGACGATGTGTCACGTGTCACTGCAAGCGCATCTGCAGCCGCACGACAGAGAAGCGACCAAACGATTCACGTGCATCAGAGGACCAATCAGATTCACTTTAAGGCCTCAACGCAACTTGGGTTAGTGCACAGATCACCGACACGATCATTGTCAAACCCAAGAGTGCTGTTCTGGAGACCGTGGAAAAGCAATAAATCGAGATATTTTCTTTTTTGTAATTCCCCCTTTCCTACAACATTAGCACGTGCTATTGGATTTGATCCAGTTAGAGAATTCGTCTATTACAGTGTGTGGCATGCATGACGTCATGAGATAATCATGTGATTTGAGTGTCAGATTTAATCAAAGCATTTTGTAAAGGTGTGGTTTCGTTCAGATGTAATCCATACAATAATCTTGCTTTGTAATTATGTTGAAACTTATTGAATTGATGCAAAACAAAGTGATAAGAGAGCAGTTTGATTTATTTGATCTCTAATGAGAAAACAGATTTTTTTTGTTGCACATTACACATGTAATCTCATCTGTATATTGATACAATATAAGTGAGTCAGCTGAAAACACAATGAGTTCCCATCAATATACATGCTTTTATAGAAGGAATAGACATTAAACAAATGGAAAACTCATTCCAAAATGGAACTAAAGACAAAAGGGCAAGACTGGAGAATATGCTCAAAAATGAGAAATAACAATTTACCCTAAAGGTTCAAGATAACATCTAGCTTCAATATGAAGCACAAATTAATAGTACTTGACATTAGCTATGGAAACCCCATCAAAAAAGATGGACAAATGGTTTTAACCGAAATAATGTGTTTTTTTTAAACAGATTTGTTCAACACATCTTCACAAGTTTGAAGATTACAAACAGTTGAATAAATGCCTTTACACATACTTCACATATCTAATATGAATATTCAAATTTCAAATGATATTGTGGGGAATTAAGTCTTCACTCTGTGAAGATTCTTCACAATACAAGTATTGGAATTTGATTACTTTTCCAAAAAGAGGAACATTTTATGACATGTTCATTCAGTCTAGTGTAGACCTTCAGTGTTCGTTTAATTGGCTTGCCTCAGGTTCAGCCAAGGCCTCCAGACGGCGCTCTTGTTGACATTCATCTCTTTACTGAAGGTGTTCTGGTCGGAGGAGATCAGCTGAGGCAGGACACTTTTCCTCCTGTTCTGCTCACATAATGTCTGCAGGTTCTGGAAGTGTCTTCTCTGTGTCTTCAGCTTATCTTTAGACAGGAAGTGCACAATCTCATGGTCACACCTGGAGAAGCCTTGATTGACAGCATGTGAACTGGAGTCCAGAACAGACTGCTGGTGTCTCAGGAAACTGCCGGTCATCTCCAGGATATCTGCTTTCTCCAGCTGGGAATCTGGCTGCTGCTTGAGGAACTCTGGAGCCAGAAGACACTTGAGCTGCTCAATGCTGCTGTTGATTTGTTCTCTGCGCATCTTCTCCACTGTCGGCTTTCTCATCTGAAAACCGACACAAAACACGTTGAGTGAACTTGCCTTCAGAAAGATGAGACATGAAAGCTGCTGCAGTAATGTTGCTGTAATGGGAATGTACCTTGTTGTTGAGAGGGAGATGCTCCTTTGAGATGATTGTAGGTGTCATGTCTGTATCTCTGTGCTGTACATCTCTCTGTGCACAGTGAGTCTGATTTGCACTGGCTGCAGCTCCTCTATTTATACTCCCAAATCTCCATATGAATGTGTGAGGCTTGAGCTTGTTGGAGTTTCTCACAGTTTGTAGCCAATGGAAGATCTCCATCAGACAATGAGGAATGTGGGGCCGCCACATGCTCAATGTTCCTCTATCAGGGGCACAAAGCCAGTGTCTCGGGGAGCAGATGATGGAGAGGGAATCACTGTGTGAATCTGGGAAAGTGTTGAGCCTGTAGAGAGAACAGACCTGCAGCCTGATGTTCACATCTATGTCACTTAATGAAAAAATCATAACCAAACACGTGCCACACTGAGATTGCTTCTTTGTTTAAAATAACATTGCATGCCCTTAGAACATCTACTCACAAGACTTGTCAAATGGAAAGATGTGAAATGCAACTGAACACTGTTTGCACCACCAAGAAGTATTATTTTATACGCTTACCATATATTATTATTACATTTATGTAAAAAATATATTAAATATAATTTTATTTATATATTTTATTTACATTCGAATGACATTATCTACATAATATACTGGTACATATAATTGGGTGTTGCAGAATATAAAGATTCAGTGGGAATGCTATAAATTATGTATTTCAAGATAAATATAACTTGGATATTCTGGAGAAGCAGGTGTTCGAGGAGTTCTATGTTTCTACCTGTTCTCAGATTTGTGTTTCACACACTCCAGGACACACACACACACACACACACACACACACACACACATGCATGCACACACGCACACACACACACACACACACACACACACACACACACACACACACACATGCATGCACACACGCACACACACACAATCACACACACGCACGCACGCACACACACGCAGCTGGCTCACAACATAATGTATACCCTGATCACACGCCCCAATGCTCCCTGAAGCTTGTGGGAGCCACAGAGACACACAGCTTCCCACACTTCTGTATTCATCACATTAAATCACACACAATAGAAGTGTGTCGGTTCTCACAGGACTGAACTAACTGGATTTCTGGAGGGAAATATAAAATAGTACATAAGATTGCTATTAAATATTATTGATTAATTGTAAACAAATGTATATTACGATTTTTTTAAGTATTACAATTTATTTGTATTTAATATTTTATTTTATTTAGCTTTAAATGAATGTGTTCAGTGATTTATTTTTATTCAAATTGTTATTTTGGGTATTCTGGAGTAGTCTTAAGGATGCTATTAAACTTCATTCATTTATTTATACTTTTATATATAATAAGTGTGTTGTGTTTCAGTAATGCATTACATTAATTTGAAATTTGTTTGTATTTTTTATATCTTAGTATTTTATATTACTCTTTAAAGCACACGTACACTTCAAATGTATGAATTATTAAAAAATTTAATATTTTACACATAACTGTAAACTTAAACATCAGTTTCATTAATTAATTTATACTTTTGTTCTAATGAATGTGTTTAGATTTACTCTCTAAAATGCCTTGAAAAACGTAATAACTTTATTTATATTAAAATGTATACTTATGCTTTTAAATAATGTGTTGCATTGCAGCATTATATTTGTTCGAAAGTTTTTGTATTATTGTAATATTGTAATATTTAATATTTCTTTGTAAAGCACTTTGAGAAGCTACTTTTAAAGGTGGTGTTTCACAATAGATTGTAATAATTATTATTAATATAAATAATAATAATTTGTGTTCAAATATTTTACACAAAACTGAGTTTAATAAATGAATGAATGAATAATTTTATTTGTACTTTTGTTTTTGTTGAATGTGTTTAGTGATAGATAATTAAAAGAATGTGTGTCTTGAGAAGATACTTTTAAAAGAGTTATTTAAAAAGTTGTATTCATTATTTATAGTCTGGAAGTAAGTCTAAAATAGTTCTTAATGATGCTATTAAACTTTATTAATTTATTTATGCTTGTGTTTTAATAAATACGTTGTGTTTCAGCAATACAACATATTTGTTAGTTATTTTATTTGTTATTTTCTCTTAGTGATTATTTTTTTAATTTGAATTTTTATTTATTTATTTATTTTTTATTTTCTATTAATTCCCAAAGCACTTTAATAAGCTACTTTTAAGGGTACTTTTTAAAAATAAATGATGATGATGGTTATTATTATAAATAATGATAATTGTCAACAAATGCCTTTTAAAAAAAAAAAAAAAAAAGTTTTATAAATAAATTCTCATTTAAACTCTAGTGCATTGTATCTGTCATTGAATTAAATGGCAATACATGTTTTCTACAAATCTTCACTGCCAATCCCACTGTGAGAACAGCAGAATCCTGAGTCCTCATGCCCTCAGCTTTTCTTCCAGACTTCCCAAGCCTGACCTTCCAACCAGATGGCACTGGGGGAAAATCCCACCTGTAGTGAAGTCTTCAATTAAAAGCCTACAGACCGATGACAATTATGAAAAGCCTATTGTTCCAGTTTTCTCTGCTCTCTGATTGGCTGGCTGCAGATACACTCTGATATTAAAGTAGGCTAGACTGAAGGTCTTGTGTGGAGTTTGATTTTAACCACTGAAGAAAAACCAGAGCGATCTTAGCGAGCCTAACGACCAAGAAGTACATCAGCTGTAGCTTCAGATAAACTCCAAAAACTCAAAATCAGCATCAGACATGCCTGCCTACATGGACATCACCCCTCAAGACAACTTTCACTATGCCAGGTAAGAAAAGCTCAGAAATATTCAATACTTACATCATGTGAACTGATGCTCATTTGATCTTATTTGCATGTCACAGCAACACTCACGATGATCTCTTTGCAGGTGCAAACTGTACAGCTTGGAGAGGAAATGTTTCAGCAAAGTGGAAAAACTCAAGTGCACTTTTGAAGACCATCTGCATCATGGTATCCCTTCATCTGACATTGTGGAGAAGGCCGTTTCTTTCTTCAGTTTGAAAAGGGCCTTCATTTTTCACAACGGCTACTCAAAGTGTTCCCGTGGAGCTCTGCGTCTTTCACCAACTCCAGAGCAGGACGTGACCCTGTTGTTCTAAAGGAACGTCCATCACAGACTGACCTGACAATGGCAGGGTTAACAAGTCAAGCACTTGATGTGATCTTGTGTTTAAGCACATCTCAGAGGAAAACAGCACTTTGTTTGCTCTCTCTGGAATTTGTTCACTAAAGGACTTGATGTTATTGCAGATATTGCAATGGCAAGAATAAATGTCAACTCTTAAAGCACAGCGGTGCATCACTTGCGATGTGCATTACCTTGTGGAAACGACAACGTTGAAGATGCATTTTGTGCATTTAGTTATACAATTGTACTGTATTTTTCTCTTGAAGAGAAATGTACTCCATGTTTTTAGAGTCGTTTGACCATGCTCTATTTTGCAGGACATGCAGTCTTAAAAGATAATAACTTTATTTAATTTTTAAAGATACAGTGTATCATTTGGATTACTTTTGATTGTGATTTTTTTTAAATCAGCTGTGATGCACTTGTATATATTTTCTATAAAATAAATATGATGTTAATGCATTCAAATGTCTGTGATTTTCTATCCCATTATTGAAATATTGAGGTACACCCAATAAATTGTTAGAATTAAGAACTGTACACAAAGGTTTCAACAATGAGAAAACAGTGTGGATCTACAAACTAAACCTCACATTTTAGATTTTAGAAAGTATTTATTCATATATTCATCCATCCAACATGCACAGTAGTCAACTCACATTTAGCTGAGGGGAGAACAGAATGTCTAAGGTGACTCTGTGTTAAAATTGTATTTAAATCATTATTTAGCAGTTTTAACAAATGACCAGTGGACTGGCGTGTCCCGGGGATATGATGGAAGGAATGCACTGTAATTAAAAAGGACACACATCTTTGTTCCATTACAGTCCAGTCATTGAGTGTAAAGGAGCTGCAACTCAAAGTAATTTTAATGAGCATCAACAATTCCTTGAAAGCATTTGGTAAACATAGTATGGTAGTGTGGCAGGGCGGAGGGCGGGACCGAATGTGTAGCATCATGACCTGGCCCCGCCCTCCACCCTGCTACAGGTAGCTTTGCGGTTCAGTGCAAAAGCGGTCCAAATTGTTTCAAATCTAATGGTTGGAACATTTCAAAAACTATATTTAGCTTAGTATAATCTTTTTATATGTGCTGTACATCTGGTGAATTCATATAAATGTGAAGCATTTCAATGCTCATGTAATGGCATAACATATAGGAAAACATTTTATAAGTATAACATTATATGAATATAAGTAGAGGATCAGCCAGTCAGATGTTTCCCTCCAGATGGTTGGTGACGTCAGGTAGAGGACAGAGTCTTCATCCGTCACTAATGCCCCATTCAGGACTCTGGATGTCTTTTGTGCTCCATTGATGTGAACACAGAGACTCAGTGTGAGAAACTCATCTGAGATCTCGACTGACCAGCAGAAATAAACACACACACACACATCTGGAGTCTGAGATAATAGAGACAAAGACCTCTGAATTACAGTACCTGTCCGTCTGTCTGTCTGTCTGTCTGTCCGTCTGTCTGTCTGTCTGTCTGTCTATCTACTGAATGATGTAAGTCTCAAATGAACGGCAGTATCACACGTGTGTACAGTGTTGACTAGCGTGTGCTGGTTGAGTGACATAGATGTGAACATCAGGCTGCAGGTCTGTTCTCTCTACAGGCTCAACACTTTCCCAGATTCACACAGTGATTCCCTCTCCATCATCTGCTCCCCGAGACACTGGCTTTGTGCCCCTGATAGAGGAACATTGAGCATGTGGCGGCCCCACATTCCTCATTGTCTGATGGAGATCTTCCATTGGCTACAAACTGTGAGAAACTCCAACAAGCTCAAGCCTCACACATTCATATGGAGATTTGGGAGTATAAATAGAGGAGCTGCAGCCAGTGCAAATCAGACTCACTGTGCACAGAGAGATGTACAGCACAGAGATACAGACATGACACCTACAATCATCTCAAAGGAGCATCTCCCTCTCAACAACAAGGTACATTCCCATTACAGCAACATTACTGCAGCAGCTTTCATGTCTCATCTTTCTGAAGGCAAGTTCACTCAACGTGTTTTGTGTCGGTTTTCAGATGAGAAAGCCGACAGTGGAGAAGATGCGCAGAGAACAAATCAACAGCAGCATTGAGCAGCTCAAGTGTCTTCTGGCTCCAGAGTTCCTCAAGCAGCAGCCAGATTCCCAGCTGGAGAAAGCAGATATCCTGGAGATGACCGGCAGTTTAGTATGAAACTGGCAGCTGCATGTTCATTCTCCAGCACAAGCTTCTTCAGAGCAACAGATCTACTTCCTGCAGTTACGGACAGTTCCTGCATCATCTGGGCTTCACCGTCTAATTCCAGCTGTAGCGCCCCGGAGACCCCCAAAGGCTGCAAGACTTCAACGAGCAACAAGTCATGTTTATTTTAGACACTGAGGACGTGGACCATATTCACAAACTTTCTCTCTGGTATCCAGAAACGATTAAACTGTATCAGATTTGATCATACACATCGTGTTAGATGTCACTTTGTTATTTTTTGCTTTGGCAATATTTTGGGCAATTTCGACCCAATTTCGTTTCCATCCTTGGAAATGTATTGTGTATATTTTTGGATACATTTTTATACACCTTCCATGAAGGCAATCAGCTTTTCATTATGAGACTGTAAATCTCACGCTTGATGTTAAATTAGTTAAAACACTCGCTTTATGTAAAACACAAATATCCCACATTGGGAATTGGTTGTGAATATTTGATCAATGTGATAAATGCTGTGACGTCCTCATAGGACAGATGATCATCTCATAAGATCATGTTATTGATTCTTCCATTCAATGCGGTTAACTCACTTCTGTTGACCTCTGATTGATCATGTTTTGCCTGATATTTCATCCTTTAGAGGAATATATTAACAGTTAAGTCTCTGAACAGTTTCTCATGTTGAGATGCAAATGTTGAAAATCACTTTTGTAAAGTTTATTATATTTCATGTGTACTCTTATATGCTTCTTCATGCAAATGTTCTGGTATTTTATCACCTATTTATTTGCATTCATAATGAAATGACATTCATTCATTACAAAACAGAAACAAATAAAAAAGTCAAATCTACTCTCTGTTGTGGCACTCTGTTCTGTCCTGGAAACCAGTTCAGGAATTCTTCAACACTCGAGTGGAATAACAATGAAGGAAAATATTAAAAAATGACACAAAATATAAATGATTGAGTGCAATAATAAAGTACTTTACAAATTATTTGTCTAACTCTTGGTATCACCCCTAAACTGACATCAACGCAAATGAACGAATTTCTCTTCCTAAAACGGCACAACTGACGGAAGAATTGAATTATAATCTTTATTTGTGTAATTATCAGTGTGGATTATCTGTACAATGGGAATTGAAAAGTTGAAGGACAGAAAAGTCATTTTTTAATTCCAGATTTAAGTTTAATTTCAGGTTAACCCTTTCTTTTCCCTCTGACACAATTTTGAGCTTTTTGTGGAGATTATTAAAATAAATAAAAATACATTCTAAACTTTGAGAAAGGTCAGATTAAAACTATAATTATTACATTTGCTCCCTTGGGGAAACCAAGGCAAAATTACATAATCCAACACCTATCATACATTTACAATGAAAATATGCTCAAAATCACTTTAATTCCTGGTTTTTAAAAACATCAGAACTGACAAAAAATGTTTTTCTATGATCGCTCAAAGAAATATTACCATATTATTTACTGAAAACTCCATGATGTGAAATTCATTTAAATTGTTGGTAAATATGAATTTTCTCATTTTAAAAAAGCCGACAACAGACACTTGAGAACAATCTCACTGCAGGTACATCAGGTTCCTCATTTTTTCACATTGATCGTGGAAAGGAACAAAACGACAGTCAGTTTGATCAGTTTAAGACAGTGTACATTTGGAGACGTGTCTGCTGTGTGTTTCAGTTAGACACATGTCTATTGTTGTGTAATTGAAATCAATGAATGAACAGAGTGTGAGAACCAGAGAAGAACTCACTCACAGACCCTCAATAGAGCACAACTCAGAGACCAGGGGTCAGAGGTCAACATGAATGGACTGGATTACAGCGTTATACAATTTCAACTTTATTCACTAAAAATATCCATTAAAAAATAAAAGAACTGACTCATGTTATTTAGAAAACTTGTACTTTGTTGTATTATTTGTATTCTTAATTTCCACACATAGAGGCAAACGTTCATTATCAGTCTTGATTTAAGCTTCATTATCATGTGAATTGACACACTTGTATTGTTGTGTATATGTGTGACTGGTCAGAGTGTGAGAAAACTCTAGAGAACAGAGTCACAGTTCTAGTGTCATTAGCATCCCAAACCCCCAACACAACCTCAATATTTGTTATGGAAATGAAGATATACCTGATGTTGATAGGTAAACATTGATATGGATGTCTCCTCAAATGAACTATTGCACTTTTACACTTTATTTGAATGTATTTGTCACCTTTCATCATGTACTTTTAAATCTATATTAAACAGAAACAAATCTTCTGCATCAGGTACTTAAGAGAATACATTCCCAAACATGTTTTATCAGGCACAAATTGTAATGAAACCATATGCACTGTATTATAAAGTGTTTTGCATATTGAATAGTCGAGGTCAACAACAAGCAGCACCAAATAACTTCACAACTTTTGCATCAAGTCGGGACATGTTCCTCCAAGTCAGATGTTTCCCTCCAGATGGTTGGTGACGTCAGGTAGAGGACAGAGTCTTCATCCGTCACCAATGCCCCATTCAGGACTCTGGATGTCTTTTGTGCTCCATTGATGTGAACACAGAGACTCAGTGTGGGAAACTCATCTGAGATCTCGACTGACCAGCAGAAATAAACACACACACACACACACATCTGGAGTCTGAGATAATAGAGACAAAGACCTCTGAATTACAGTACCTGTCCGTCTGTCTGTCTGTCTGTCTGTCCGTCTGTCTGTCTGTCTGTCTGTCTATCTACTGAATGATGTAAGTCTCAAATGAACGGCAGTATCACACGTGTGTACAGTGTTGACTAGCGTGTGCTGGTTGAGTGACATAGATGTGAACATCAGGCTGCAGGTCTGTTCTCTCTACAGGCTCAACACTTTCCCAGATTCACACAGTGATTCCCTCTCCATCATCTGCTCCCCGAGACACTGGCTTTGTGCCCCTGATAGAGGAACATTGAGCATGTGGCGGCCCCACATTCCTCATTGTCTGATGGAGATCTTCCATTGGCTACAAACTGTGAGAAACTCCAACAAGCTCAAGCCTCACACATTCATATGGAGATTTGGGAGTATAAATAGAGGAGCTGCAGCCAGTGCAAATCAGACTCACTGTGCACAGAGAGATGTACAGCACAGAGATACAGACATGACACCTACAATCATCTCAAAGGAGCATCTCCCTCTCAACAACAAGGTACATTCCCATTACAGCAACATTACTGCAGCAGCTTTCATGTCTCATCTTTCTGAAGGCAAGTTCACTCAACGTGTTTTGTGTCGGTTTTCAGATGAGAAAGCCGACAGTGAAGATGCGCAGAGAACGTATCAACAGCAGCATTGAGCAGCTCAAGTGTCTTCTGGCTCCAGAGTTCCTCAAGCAGCAGCCAGATTCCCAGCTGGAGAAAGCAGATATCCTGGAGATGACCGGCAGTTTCCTGAGACACCAGCAGTCTGTTCTGGACTCCAGTTCACATGCTGTCAATCAAGGCTTCTCCAGGTGTGACCATGAGATTGTGCACTTCCTGTCTAAAGATGAGCTGAAGACACAGAGAAGACACTTCCAGAACCTGCAGACATTATGTGAGCAGAACAGGAGGAAAAGTGTCCTGCCTCAGCTGATCTCCTCCGACCAGAACACCTTCAGTAAAGAGATGAATGTCAACAAGAGCGCCATCTGGAGGCCTTGGTAGACCTTCACAAACTGGAACTCAACTCAAAGAAGATGACCACATTGGTCAGAAATATTCCTCTGTAAAGCTGTCATGCTAGACATTCATATTGACCAAATGTATGTAAATTCAGCTTATAATTCTTTCAAGTGTGAAAAATGTTTTCTCAAATCTAAGCAATATGTTGCTCATCCTTTGTTCTGAAAGTGTGCCCAGCATCCAATATTTGGAAAAACACATTTTCTTTGATTTTTATTTTCAGTTGTGTGTGAATTTGTTAAAACCCAAATGGGCTTGTTTTTGTGTTTCTGAGGAAATACTGCAGATGATATTGTTAATGTTAATCGTGAGATTGTAAAAGCTTGTAAAGTCTGCTGAATTGCTTGTAGAGGTCATACCTCACCATCCTGCTGTACTATCTGTACTGTGTACAGAGTTACTAAACTGCCTTTTAATAGGCCATTTGCATATCTATTCACTGTGAAAACCCTTTTCACTATGTATGTGAAAATTATATTTCCTTTTGTGAAGGCATTTAATAATAATACAAGGGCCATTGAATGTATCAGTCATGGCGAAATAAAACAATCAACATAAAAAACAAAAAACAATCTGTGATTTTGTCTGTTCATTTGGGGATATTCACACAGTAGTGCATTAAGCAGTTTTCACAAGTCTTAATTATTCCTGGGCTTGCTATTAGGTAGACCTCATATTATAAGACAAAGCTCAAGTTATTATCTGTTACTCTTTATAACCTTGAAGAGTATATTGTTAACAGAGAACAGTTAAACTTAAGGGATATATATATATATAGATACAGTGCCTTGCAAAATATATATATATATATATATATATATATATATATATATATATATATATATATATATATTATAATATATAATACAGGTATATAAGTATTCAACCCCTGTGTTGTGGAAGCTGCCAGGTTACACAGAAGACAGAAATTGTCCTAACGATGACTCTTTTTACTTTTTTAAAATTATTTTACCATTGGCATCCACCTGTGAATCATTAAAGTTGCAATTGCATTTTCTGGATAAAAAACCCATTGTTGAAGGATCATTGTTCAGGCTGTGTTTCTGAAGGAAAATAAAGACCAGAGAGCATTCCACAGAAGGTAGAGATAAAGTAATATAAATGTAGATTAGGGAATGGGTACAAAATAATATACAAATGTTTGGATATCCCAGTGAGCATAGGTGGATCAATAATCAGGAAGTGGAAGCTGTATCACACCACTCAGGTACTGCCAAGAAAAGGCTGTCCCTCAAAAGTCAGCGCTCTATCAAAAAGGAGACTTGTGAGAGAAGCCACAGAGAGGCCGACAATCACTTTGAAGGAGCTCCAGAGTTCAGTGGCTGGGAGTGGAGTAATGGTGCACCAGTCACCATATCAAGAGCACTGCATAACACTGGCCTGTATGGGAGGGTGGCAAGAAAGTCGTTACTCAAAAAGACCCATCTGAAAGCACATCTGGAGTTTGCCAGAAAGCATGTGAGTGACCCAGCTGCGATGTGGTAGAAGGTTTTGGGGTCCGATGAGACCGAGATAGAGCTTTTTGTCCAAAACTCAAAGCGCTATGTATGGCGCAAACCTAACACTTCCTCTTCCTCAAGACACACCAACCCTACAGTAAAGTATGGTGGTGGCAGCATCATGCGTGGGGATGCTTCTCATCAGCAGGGATTGGGCATCTTGTTAGGAAGAATGGATGGAGCAAAATATAGGATATGCGTCAAGAGAACCTGCTTCAGTCCACAAAAAACTGAAGCTTGGGAGGAAATTCACCTTTCAGCAGGACAATGATCCCAAGCACAGGGCCAAAGCAACATCAGAGTGGCTCAAGAACAAAAATATAAATGTCCTACAGTGGCCCAGTCAAAGTCCTGATCTCAGTCGAGAATATGTGGCACTATTTAAAAATTGCAGTCCACAAGCGTCACTCAACCAGCCTGAACAAAATCTGGCAAGAAGAATGGGCCAAAATCACTTCATCACTGTGTGCAAAGCTGGTACATATGTACCCCAAAACACTTAAAGCAGTATGGCAGCAAATGGTGGCTCGACCAAATATTAATGTGTAGGGGGGGTTGAATACTTATGCAAGCAAGATATTGCAGTTGTTTTTATTTTTCATAAAAATATTTCCCAACAAAAAAACAGCCGCATTACAATAACTGATTTTGAGTTTCAGTGTTTTAAAATAAAATATCAATCAGAATGAAATTTCTAATTGGTAGTTCAGTAATATGACAGAATTGGTCAGGAGCCTGAATACTATTGCAAGGCACTGTGTATATATATATATGTGCTTGTGTGGTTAGAAAGATGTTGCTTAGCATTGTGGACCAACCAGAGTCTCTATTGGGATCAAGTTTTTAAATGTCATTTAGGTGGTCAGACAGGGAGATGAAATTCATCTAAATTAATATAATATAATATAATATAATATAATATAATATAATATAATATAATATAATATAATAATTTCTATAATATTTTATTATATCATATTATGTTATATTATAATATATTATATTATATTATATTAAATTATTTTATATTATGTTATATTATAATATATTATATTATCTAAAAGATTTTTACAAATTCTGGAATTGATGTATATTTTTCAGTTAGGGTCATTCGTGATCTGAGAGAATATTAAAGGTTCATTATGGGTCACTGTTGGGGGATATTTTGGCAATAAGTGCTGGAATGCTCCAGTTTGGCATTTTCTCCATATCATACTTTTATTCACTGACAGTGAGTAGATGAGCCACTTGGTAACCAACACTTTAGAATATCATGGTGTATAACTGTGTAAACCACTCTATTGCAACAACCAACTATATAATATACTATTAACTAAAACGTTTATTATTGTATGTATCATGCTTATTGCTGCTCACAAAACAATAGCAGCCAGTATACAGCATGGAAGTGTGCCGTAATGAGTTGGCTAGTTTTCCACTCTGAACAGTCTTTATCCTAAATAAACTTCTATCATTTTAATGTCTGGTGCCCCTACAGGTTAAATACTGTCGCTCTGGTACACTTATGCAAAGGAGAAAATAGTAAATGTGCTCAAAATTGGTCAATTCAGATCTTTAAATGTACATTTTTGAGACTGGGTTTGTCTTCTTATTTCTTCCTTGTTTTGAGTGAGAACAAGGCTGTTTTCTTGGTTCCAGAGTCTAAAATATTGAGTTTTATTGAGGTTTAGGGATGCTAATGAGACTGATCTGTGATCTGTGTACCAGAGCGTTCCCACACTGAACAATAGACATGTGCCTATTCAAATGCTAATGAACCTTTGATCCTGTCATGAAAATGCCCCTGGGAGGCTGTTGAATGGTTGTCATCCAGTTACCAGATAAACACTACTGACTACATGTTCATGCACATGTACGTATACACATGTATGATGATTTAAATGCAGTGGCTGTTTTTCAGGTGACAGTAATTGGAGGTTGAACAGATGTTTAGTGCCATTCTTTTGAGGAGTATTCTCTGGAAACTGAGCCATGACTACTGATGTAATGAACAGGACACTGAACATGATATAATGTGATATATCTTCTTTCAAGACAGTAGTGCATGGAACAGCTGTCAGCTCTCAAAAGAACAATAGACTGATGAATGTCTAGAGAGATTTGAACAAAAAATACGTTTGACTTCACAAAATTTGAATTGGCAAAAAAGACCCTGCTTTACTGTATGATGTCCACACTTCATTAAGCAACAAAACTGTCTTCAACTGGTCAAATACAATGAAATTCACTTCTTTAGTAACAAATTAGCACATTACAATAATTTCTGAAGTATTTATAATTTCTATAATTCAGAGGTCTTTGTCTGTATTATCTCAGACTCCAGATGTGTGTGTGTGTGTGTGTTTATTTCTGCTGGTCAGTCGAGATCTCAGATGAGTTTCCCACACTGAGTCTCTGTGTTCACATCAATGGAGCACAAAAGACATCCAGAGTCCTGAATGGGGCATTAGTGACGGATGAAGACTCTGTCCTCTACCTGACGTCACCAACCATCTGGAGGGAAACATCTGACTTGGAGGAACATGTCCCGACTTGATGCAAAAGTTGTGAAGTTATTTGGTGCTGCTTGTTGTTGACCTCGACTATTCAATATGCAAAACACTTTATAATACAGTGCATATGGTTTCATTACAATTTGTGCCTGATAAAACATGTTTGGGAATGTATTCTCTTAAGTACCTGATGCAGAAGATTTGTTTCTGTTTAATATAGATTTAAAAGTACATGATGAAAGGTGACAAATACATTCAAATAAAGTGTAAAAGTGCAATAGTTCATTTGAGGAGACATCCATATCAATGTTTACCTATCAACATCAGGTATATCTTCATTTCCATAACAAATATTGAGGTTGTGTTGGGGGTTTGGGATGCTAATGACACTAGAACTGTGACTCTGTTCTCTAGAGTTTTCTCACACTCTGACCAGTCACACATATACACAACAATACAAGTGTGTCAATTCACATGATAATGAAGCTTAAATCAAGACTGATAATGAACGTTTGCCTCTATGTGTGGAAATTAAGAATACAAATAATACAACAAAGTACAAGTTTTCTAAATAACATGAGTCAGTTCTTTTTATTTTTTAATGGATATTTTTAGTGAATAAAGTTGAAATTGTATAACGCTGTAATCCAGTCCATTCATGTTGACCTCTGACCCCTGGTCTCTGAGTTGAGCTCTACTGAGGGTCTGTGAGTGAGTTCTTCTCTGGTTCTCACACTCTGTTCATTCATTGATTTCAATTACACAACAATAGACATGTGTCTAACTGAAACACACAGCAGACACGTCTCCAAATGTACACTGTCTTAAACTGATCAAACTGACTGTCGTTTTGTTCCTTTCCACGATCAATGTGAAAAAATGAGGAACCTGATGTACCTGCAGTGAGATTGTTCTCAAGTGTCTGTTGTCGGCTTTTTTAAAATGAGAAAATTCATATTTACCAACAATTTAAATGAATTTCACATCATGGAGTTTTCAGTAAATAATATGGTAATATTTCTTTGAGCGATCATAGAAAAACATTTTTTGTCAGTTCTGATGTTTTTAAAAACCAGGAATTAAAGTGATTTTGAGCATATTTTCATTGTAAATGTATGATAGGTGTTGGATTATGTAATTTTGCCTTGGTTTCCCCAAGGGAGCAAATGTAATAATTATAGTTTTAATCTGACCTTTCTCAAAGTTTAGAATGTATTTTTATTTATTTTAATAATCTCCACAAAAAGCTCAAAATTGTGTCAGAGGGAAAAGAAAGGGTTAACCTGAAATTAAACTTAAATCTGGAATTAAAAAATGACTTTTCTGTCCTTCAACTTTTCAATTCCCATTGTACAGATAATCCACACTGATAATTACACAAATAAAGATTATAATTCAATTCTTCCGTCAGTTGTGCCGTTTTAGGAAGAGAAATTCGTTCATTTGCGTTGATGTCAGTTTAGGGGTGATACCAAGAGTTAGACAAATAATTTGTAAAGTACTTTATTATTGCACTCAATCATTTATATTTTGTGTCATTTTTTAATATTTTCCTTCATTGTTATTCCACTCGAGTGTTGAAGAATTCCTGAACTGGTTTCCAGGACAGAACAGAGTGCCACAACAGAGAGTAGATTTGACTTTTTTATTTGTTTCTGTTTTGTAATGAATGAATGTCATTTCATTATGAATGCAAATAAATAGGTGATAAAATACCAGAACATTTGCATGAAGAAGCATATAAGAGTACACATGAAATATAATAAACTTTACAAAAGTGATTTTCAACATTTGCATCTCAACATGAGAAACTGTTCAGAGACTTAACTGTTAATATATTCCTCTAAAGGATGAAATATCAGGCAAAACATGATCAATCAGAGGTCAACAGAAGTGAGTTAACCGCATTGAATGGAAGAATCAATAACATGATCTTATGAGATGATCATCTGTCCTATGAGGACGTCACAGCATTTATCACATTGATCAAATATTCACAACCAATTCCCAATGTGGGATATTTGTGTTTTACATAAAGCGAGTGTTTTAACTAATTTAACATCAAGCGTGAGATTTACAGTCTCATAATGAAAAGCTGATTGCCTTCATGGAAGGTGTATAAAAATGTATCCAAAAATATACACAATACATTTCCAAGGATGGAAACGAAATTGGGTCGAAATTGCCCAAAATATTGCCAAAGCAAAAAATAACAAAGTGACATCTAACACGATGTGTATGATCAAATCTGATACAGTTTAATCGTTTCTGGATACCAGAGAGAAAGTTTGTGAATATGGTCCACGTCCTCAGTGTCTAAAATAAACATGACTTGTTGCTCGTTGAAGTCTTGCAGCCTTTGGGGGTCTCCGGGGCGCTACAGCTGGAATTAGACGGTGAAGCCCAGATGATGCAGGAACTGTCCGTAACTGCAGGAAGTAGATCTGTTGCTCTGAAGAAGCTTGTGCTGGAGAATGAACATGCAGCTGCCAGTTTCATACTAAACTGCCGGTCATCTCCAGGATATCTGCTTTCTCCAGCTGGGAATCTGGCTGCTGCTTGAGGAACTCTGGAGCCAGAAGACACTTGAGCTGCTCAATGCTGCTGTTGATTTGTTCTCTGCGCATCTTCTCCACTGTCGGCTTTCTCATCTGAAAACCGACACAAAACACGTTGAGTGAACTTGCCTTCAGAAAGATGAGACATGAAAGCTGCTGCAGTAATGTTGCTGTAATGGGAATGTACCTTGTTGTTGAGAGGGAGATGCTCCTTTGAGATGATTGTAGGTGTCATGTCTGTATCTCTGTGCTGTACATCTCTCTGTGCACAGTGAGTCTGATTTGCACTGGCTGCAGCTCCTCTATTTATACTCCCAAATCTCCATATGAATGTGTGAGGCTTGAGCTTCTTGGAGTTTCTCACAGTTTGTAGCCAATGGAAGATCTCCATCAGACAATGAGGAATGTGGGGCCGCCACATGCTCAATGTTCCTCTATCAGGGGCCCGAACACACACAGCTGCTGGAGTCACAGAGACACACACTTTCACACACTTCTGCATGCATCACATTAAATCACTCACACTATAGAAGTGTGTCGGTTCTCACAGGACTAAATCATACGTGCTGTGTGTTTACTCACTGGAGAAACTCTTTGATAAGGCTGGACTGTTGTAATCTTTTTTTTTCTTTCTAAAATTAAAAACCTTTTTTTCATCAAACTGAAGTCCTTGATTTAAGGGTGCATAATAATGTATTCATTATTTATAATTTCCTTTAAATTGAAGTATGGTTAAAATTATGTTGGACAAAAATGTATTGCAGAGAAGTGGAGATGTTATGGGAAGCATTTGTATAAAAACACTAGAACATAATTTATTCAGGTAATTATCATGTGAATTGACACACTTGTATTGTTGTGTATATGTGTGACTGGTCAGAGTGTGAGAAAACTCTAGAGAACAGAGTCACAGTTCTAGTGTCATTAGCATCCCAAACCCCCAACACAACCTCAATATTTGTTATGGAAATGAAGATATACCTGATGTTGATAGGTAAACATTGATATGGATGTCTCCTCAAATGAACTATTGCACTTTTACACTTTATTTGAATGTATTTGTCACCTTTCATCATGTACTTTTAAATCTATATTAAACAGAAACAAATCTTCTGCATCAGGTACTTAAGAGAATACATTCCCAAACATGTTTTATCAGGCAAAAATTGTAATGAAACCATATGCACTGTATTATAAAGTGTTTTGCATATTGAATAGTCGAGGTCAACAACAAGCAGCACCAAATAAGTGTTTAATAACTTCACAACTTTTGCATCAAGTCGGGACATGTTCCTCCAAGTCAGATGTTTCCCTCCAGATGGTTGGTGACGTCAGGTAGAGGACAGAGTCTTCATCCGTCACTAATGCCCCATTCAGGACTCTGGATGTCTTTTGTGCTCCATTGATGTGAACACAGAGACTCAGTGTGGGAAACTCATCTGAGATCTCGACTGACCAGCAGAAATAAACACACACACACACACACATCTGGAGACCCACATGATTGATTAGTTGCAGGAGAAATGATCATATCATTAATTCAGCATAAATTGGATGTTATTAGTCAACTAATATGTGTCAATTTAGTTTAGGTTGTTTATGAAGTTTCACATTAAAAATGAGATTTTATGTGATTACATTTGTAAGGCACTCAAGGGCTTCAAAAAGAGAAATTATAAGCTAAACCTGTGCTAAAACGTCAAGGGCTGATGAGAAGTAGTAATACTACGAGATGGCAAAATCGTAAGATATTGTATGAGACTGCTCATAGAAAAACGATGTGTAGAGAAAAAGAAATGAACCAGCGATAAATGTTACAATGATTTTTTCATAAAAAAGAAAATGAGCCGATGGAATCGTATTATAGCTTATGGACACACATCAGTCATTTGTATGTCATCAGACTGATGACATACAAATGACTGATTCGTCTCCTTTGTAATTTGTTTTAATAATTTCACCATTGTGAAAGCATAATTACAAGTAGTCATGAAACTATGCTGATTTTCATTCATTTTAAATTTTTTAAATATTCTTGATGAACTTGATGATATAACAGTGTGTTGAGCATCTTGTGGGAACTTGAAATATCTCGAGTCCCCACATTCATAACAATGAATATAAGTGACCTTTCTGGCAGATGGCCGTGAAGAGAACGTCCCACCTATTCACAGACCAGTGAAGATCACACTCACACTATTGTTTAAAACTCGGAGGCTTCTGATTGGCTGAGATGAGTGAGATGCTCCTCTGTGAGTATAAATGGAGGCTGGAGATGAAGGATCCATGAGACGAGATCTTCACATCTACAGAGACAACAGCTCCTGGAGGAACATTCACACTCAAGACCTTCAAGAACTGCTTGAATCAACATCAGTATCAGTCATGGCAACGTACATGGACATGTCTTTCCAGAGCGACATCAAGCTTCAACATGTTCAGCATGCAAGGTAGGCCTGAAAACATTACAAACGCCTCCATTTTGGAAATCATTTCCATTATTGACATTGTCAATCTAAAACAGCAGATTGTCTGAGGACATTTGATCCAAGTTGAACACTTGCAGTGAACATCAACTAAAAGAGATTCTGCTGTTGTTTTCAGATGTGTTCTTACCAGCTTGGAAAGGAAGTGTGGAAGCAGTTTGGAGAAACTCAAGTGTGCTCTTGGAGAGTATCTTCAGAACGGCATCTCCACCTCGGATATTTTGGACAGGGCTGTGTCTTTCATCACCTTGAAAAGAGTTTTACTTTCACACGACGGCTACTCCAAATATTCACGTGACATCCTCCGTCTTTTCCCTGATCACACAGAGGATGCAGATGCATTATGCTCTGAAGAATGAACATCACATGATGATGATGATGATGATGATGTCATAAACAACAAAAGCTCTTCATGCAAACGACTCTTATCAAGAGGAATTGATGAATCTCAACTTAAAACTATAATGTCCTATTACAAGTTTAACGGTCACACTTTTATATGGTAAATAACGTGACTTGTGCTTATGAAATTATATTTCGATGGGTTTCATGCATTATATGCATTACTACTGCAGTTCCACTGCACTATATGTTTAAAAATGTGTAATTAATGTTGTAATTAATGAATGAGTGAGGTGCACTTGTAAATGACTTTATGCCACTTGTGTTTTAAATGGCGTAAGATTTCTAAACCAAACTCCATTTAATGGGAGTAAATGTTGAACATTATTGTAATTCAGCAATGATCATCTGCCTGTTCTGTAACGATATGGATATATTAAACCATACAAATGGACAATGAAGTCCAAAATGAAGAAAATAAACACGTGATTTTACTACAATCTTTTTTTACCACGTCACAATCTGTCCTTTATTTTTTCTGTATTATAAGGATTTAGCGCTTAGTGACAGGTCAGACTCAAATTCACGGTAAAAACAGTCAAAGATACATCGCTGAAGAAAGACTCAATCTCAAATTAGATAAAAGTCACTTTTCCTGTGGCACGACTGATAATGTGTTGAGTCTGCAGAAAGACACGTCACAAACAGCACGTGATCACATTCACATTATCAATGACTCGTGCGATTCTAAGGCTCAATTTCCCTCTAAAATTAGGGTTTGGGGCAGAGTTTATTGATGTGATGTTTGACACCTAAGCTTTGAAGCTTGTGTCGAAAAAACATCACATTTGGTATTGAAGCACTGTATCAGATTGTGGCAGGGCGGAGGGCGGGGCCTACGTCATATGTGTAGAGGAATTTAAGGGAAAGGAGGAGGTGAGGACCAGCTTGACGATATAAATTATATTTTAATGATAAACTTAACCAAACGACACAAACAAACACACATGACGGACATGCCCGTAAATGATCTCTCTCTCGCACCATCTTCCGCAGTCGGCCTTTATCCCTCTCGGAGGCTTGATTAGCCTAATAAGGGACCGGGTGTATAATCCCGACCCGGCCCCGCCCCCCCGCTCTGCCACACAGATTAATTTGAGAAAAACCATGTGATCTGTGACATTTGAAGCTTCTTTCGACTGAAAATCAATTGACTGCTTCAGTATCTGGTTCAAATCTCAGTACAAGTTTGAACCCAATACTGTCACATGAGCACATATCACTCCGCCGTTTTTACTGCCCCGCCCACAAGCATATTTTCCAATCTACAGGTTAATAATCAGTTATTAATTTACTATCATACCTTTATTTTTTAACATAACTCAGAAACACATTTTATTGCTTTAAAACATTGCCAGCCTCAGTGGCTTCGAAGCCTTGAACGATCAACCTATTTTCAACATATTTGTTTTTAAAGCCTTGCTGCTTCAGAAAGCGTCATTTTCCCATCACCAGTAGGGTTTATAAAATATGTGTTCCTCTTCAGTGCATCACAGCTACAACTAAAAACAAAACTCGCTTTTGCCGCCACCTTGTGGACATTTCAACTGAATTGGAGTTCACTAGATTTCTAGAGTTTTGCAGAAACAGTTTATTTGCAAAACGATGATGTATATTGACCATTCGTGCATGTGTTATGAGCAGTGTTGGGGGTAATGCATTATAATTAATAATTAACACAAGTTATGTAATCAGATTACTTTTCGAGTAACGAGTAAAGTATTGCAATATTTTTTATTTTAGGCCATGATATCGGAGTTACTTTTTAAATAAGTAACACATTGCTTTTGAACGCCTCTCCTTTCCCCATATTGTGATAAATCAGGAGTAAAGTGTGCAAACTTCATTCAGTTGCTCCATCATGACGAGGCGGCTCGTAATGTGCATTGCATAGTGGATTGAAATGCGCAACAATTCGTATTTTCTTAAAAAACGTGAAACATTTCGATGGAAACCCACCTAATGAGATCAGTCTGGGGTGTGTCCCATACAATGGTGTAACTCACTGCTGAACCACCATAGTACGATGCATTGTTTGAGAAACTAACTAGCTAGTAACGACTGTTTCCTGAAGCCCTAGTAACTATGTCGCACATCCATCGGTCGAATCACGTTGGTTCAACAATGTAGGGCTTTTCTCCTGGTTGATGAGGAAGCCGATTTGCATAACCCTTTGTGTAGCTTCAACTGTACTACAGTTCATGTGTTTGATCAAGCTGCTGTCTAGGGGCGCCACCGTTTCTTCCCATCTTGAAATGTACTTGTATGTTATGCCAGGTTGTATAAACCTATGACCATTTATGTAGAAGTAGGAGGTAAATATCCTTTGTGAGGAAGCCCCTCTATGGTACATGAGATAAATTGTGGAGTTTGTATTGAGTTTTCTTTTGTTTGTCTGGATTGTGTTAATTTGTCTTTTTATGGTTAATTTTCATGATTTTTCTTGAACAATTTAGAACATATCTCCCTATTTGGAGACGTAGTCATACACGTTTGATGTGTTAAGTTTGTGGTAAATGAGAAAAAAATAAATATAGACACATAAATGGAATTTGTATATAACCAGGGTTGGAGAGTAATTGATGAAATAGAATTAATTGTAGAATTAACCAATGTGTTTCTATCCCTCAGGTACATCAGTAGCAGGTGTACTAATGACTCTCCTAATAGAAACAGTATTTCTACATGTTTCAAATGGTCAACAATGGCGGCTTACAAAGAATTCTATAGCTTGAGCACAGAATGTGACGCAGAACACAGGCAGTGTAAATAAATGTCTACAACATTCATGGACAATATTCACCCCGCTTGACTCTCTATCTGATGATATCATAAGAATCATAAGAATATTCCAGCTACCAAGGACCAAGATCCTTGAGAGCAGTACCACCGCTCCCTATAAGCAGACTATGCAGTTTGCGTAGGGCACCAACTCTCTAGGGGGGAAGCCATCTTACCCTAGGATGGCACCAGAAAGTCCAACGGCTGCCTTTACCCGCACGTTACATGTTATTCAAGGACCCGAAAGCAGTTGCAGAACACTGATGAACGCTTCATATCATTCGATATTATGGCAAAATAGCCTGGAAGCACACATGACACTTTTAATTGGGTCAATCAGCTATATCTGCGAGACAGTGAATGTCCTCTTCGCCCATACATCTTGACACCCATGCAGTGTCCAGCCACCATTTCAGAGGAAAGATTGAGTCAGGCCCATGGAAGGACACGCTTTATAGTGGAGAGGGCTATACGTGTGTGGAAATAACGTTTTCCCTGCATCAGCAAGGCTAGTGGCAGTCTGAAGCTGAACTCCTTCAAAACCTGTGCATTTGTAGTGGTTACTACAATTCTCAACAACATTGCAGTCAGAAAAATGTTTCAACTTCCTGAGGAGGAAGAGGGGGTTCATGCTGCCGATGATGATGATCCTCTGAACTCACATCAAGGCAGACTGTATCATGCAGGAGCAGAAGTCAGAGAACACTTAATTCAGAATACAGCAAAAAATTAGGATTTTTTAATAATCAGTTTGGTTACTGTTATTATTTCCTCTGACTGACATAACATCCAGGTTACGTATGTAGTTGTGTTGAAGAAGCGACACTAGGGGTCTCTCTTGAGCAGTTGAGAAGTTGGCAGAAAAAATTTGCATGTCCCGCCCCCAGACATACGGGTATAAAGGCGGGGAAATACGTCTGTTTCATTCAGGATTTTTCTTGAGTAGCCGGAAATGGTAAACAGTGGCTCGGCTCAGCGACGTGGCCGGGAGGACCCTCCATCAGGGAACGGAGGTTACATCCGTAACCTAGACGTTCCCCTTCTGTCGCTCACTCCGACATGTGTCGAAGAAGCGACACTAGGGGTCCAATTTAAATCACGCCATGCGCTGAGCCGTGTACGTGTACTGCTGACACAGGAACGTACCGGACACAGCAATGAAGGGACTCGGTCTGTCTCCTCCCGGGGCAGACTTGCAGGCTCACTACCTGGTCTCTGAAGGGCGTGGTAGGAACCTTGGGCACGTAGCCCAGCCGCGGTCTAAGGATCATATGTGTGTCTGCCGGACCAAACTCCAGGCAAGTGTCGCTGACAGAGATCGCTTGCAGGTCCCCAACCCTCTTGATGGAGGCGAGCACGATCAGCAGAGCCATCTTTAGGGAGAGGGACCTGAGTCCGGCTGTCACGAGGTGTACGAGGTCCGAGAACCAAGCCTGGGTGGGCCAAAAAGAAGTCACTAGAGTGACTTGTTCCTCGTCCTCCCTTACCTTGCACAGCACCAGTGCAATAAGGCTCACTGGGGGAAATGCGTACTTGTGCAGTCCCGTGGGCCAGCTGTGTGCCAGTGCGTCTGCCCCGAGGGGAGCCTCTGTTTGGGCATACCAGATCGTGCAGTGGGAGGTCTCTTGGGAGGCGAACAGGTCTACCTGAGCCTTGCCGAACCATTCCCAAATCAGCTGGACCGACTGGGGGTGAAGCCTCCACTCTCCACTGGGCAAGCGTTGTCGTGATAGCGCATCCGCCACCACATTGAGGTTGCCGGCTTCTCAGCGTGGGTCAAGGGCAGCCTCTGCGACCCTCGTAAAGACCTTGTATGGGACAGGACCGTGTACTGATACTCCTGGCCATCGAACGCGACCCATAGAAAGGGTCGATGTCGAGGCAATATTGAGACGTGGAAGTATGCGTCCTTCAGGTCTACCGCTGCGAACCAATCTAGATGCCGGACGCAAGTTATGATGTGTTTTTGCGTGAGCGTTTTGAATGTGAGTTTGTGCAAAGCCCAGTTGAAAACTCGCAAGTCCAAGATCGGTCGTAAGCCGCCTTTCTTGGGTACGATGATGGTACCCAAGAAAGGTAAGGGTTATAGAAACCCTTCTTCATCTCGGTTGGAGGTACAGGCTCTATCGCATCTTTGAGTAAAAGGGTCGCGATTTCCGCTCGCACTGCGTGTACTGCGTTAAAGCGGACGCCCCCGAGGGGGGGGCTGGCAAACTGAATTGCGTTACCGAGTCGGATGGTCCTGGCCAGCCAGTGTGACGGGTTGGGAAGTGAAAGCCACGCATCCAAGCTCCGTCCTAGGGGCACTAACGGGACGATTATTTTTGACGTACCCGGAGGGGCAGAGCAGCGGGGCAGAGCAGGTAGTACGGCGTTGGGAGGCAAAGGTGCGTCCCAAGGCTCTGGTGCTGAGAAAAGACTCGAAGCACTTACCTTGCTCTGCACACCCATCAAGGGGCGGGTTAGTGACTGAGGAGGAGGTCCGGTGGAGTCCTCTAGACTCGTCAGAACCGGCTGGCCGGGGAACAGTCGTGGGGCTGATGGCGGGGGGTCCTCATCCAGCATGTCGGGACTGTTGAGGTGTGGCGGCAGAGGTCCGTGTGAACGGCATTTGTGGGCCAGGTGACCCAGAGACAAAGGAAATAGCTCTTTTATTGAGAATGTGGGTACAAATGAAATAAATTCAAACAAGGATTCTCCTCCCGGCCCTCCACCGGGGGACAGAGTGGTCTGCTTACCAGCTCCGGAGCAAACATTTTGGTCTCTGGGTCGATCGTCTCAGGAGCGCCTGGGAGCCTTCCGGATCCTCGCGGGGAGCGTGCACTTCCTGCGGGCCGTTTGACGCAGGGGCTGAGAGCTGGGCCCGGGTTTAGGTGGAGCAGTGCGTTTCTTAGCCGCAGGGGGATGCCCTCCGCGAGCAGACAGGGCTTGGCCCATGGCGGCAGGTTTGCGGTGGGGCAGGATGTGTGAAATGGCCTAAAAGCTGCTGAAGTGCGCCGTAGATCCAACAGCAGACCACTCAGAGGTGAGAGGAACTGGTGTGTGACTCTCAGCTCGCTGCATACACGACCATCGGCTCCTCAGAAAATTTCTGAATGAAACCATATTTCCCCACCTTTGTATGTCCGGGGGCGGGACATGCAAATTCTGTCTGCCAACTTCTCATTGGCCTTTTTTCATAGATCAGAGGTATATTCTGCGCTCAAGGGAGACCCCTAGTGTCGCTTCTTCGACACAACGTCGATGTGAGCAACAGACGGGGAACTTGTGTTAATAAACATTTTGTGTAATTTCCAAAATTGGTCTGTTTTTTCACCCCTGCAAACATTAATTGAAAGACTACTGCAAACAAGAAGTATACACTTGTTTTTTTAATAATATATTCACATATAAATAAAGACAAAAGCATGTACACAGACATGTTATCCCATACAGAAACAGATATATGGCCATGTACATATTTCTACAATTATTGTTCATTTATTTGAGCAAATTGGCTATATAGAATTACACTGTGATTTCGGTAATTATATTTTACATATATGAAAGTGAATTAATTAATTTTACACTTACTTAGTGCTTTTCTGAGACTACACACAAAGCACTGCATATATGTTGAATATATATACAGAACAAATAACGTTTTATATAAATGAAAATCACTAACATACATACTATGTTTTATACAGGACTATAATGCCATATGTGAAATTTCTCTCTGGAAAATATACTTAAATAGCTTAAGTAAATTACGTGATATTTGAACACCACATCTTCATGCCGTTCAAAGCTCTCAGAGCGGAAGGTGAAGTCTTTGAAAGCAAAAGGGCAATGGGTGATAAGTCTGAACAGAACACAAGCCATCTGCGGCGAAATCAATGACGTCAACACCACAAACTAACAAGGCAGTATGCTTCTAACCACAGGTAAAGAGCTGCAGTTCCAACTACACAACTTTGTG
>JAVLUX010000045.1:2855000-2905000 GCA_032164185.1 Moxostoma hubbsi
AAGATGAGCTGAAGACACAGAGAAGACACTTCCAGAACCTGCAGACATCATGTGAGCAGAACAGGAGGAAAAGTGTCCTGCCTCAGCTGATCTCCTCCGACCAGAACACCTTCAGTAAAGAGATGAATGTCAACAAGAGCGCCATCTGGAGGCCTTGGTAGAACCTGACATGAACTGATCATGGACAAAACAATTGTGTTTCTTGTTCTAGTTCCTCTATGGAAAAGATATTTGTACTGTAAAGTACTCTGATGATTCAGTCTTCTATGAAGTCTCCATGTAAAGAATTCCAGATGGGAAAATATACTGATGTCTATATTAGACAACATCAACTTTTATAAGAAGCTTGATTTTCCATTGTTTCTAACATACTGAAGTTTTACTCTAAAAGCTGATACGGAGGCAATTTGCACATCAAATTTGATATGAGATGTTTTCATTTAGGATATTCATGTCATGGCAAGAATCTGACTCTATTATAAACTCTGTGCTGTTTATTTCAAGTGGCTCAAATTGGGCTCAAATTTTACTACGCCTGATATTTTCAGCCAATAGAAACTTTGCGTTTCATATTTTCTTTCTTTGCTCTATAACAGACATGAATGAAATACACCTTGTTTTAAGTGTTAATCGTTTCCTATTCTCTTTTCATTTGTCATCATTATGCCTTCTGTGAAGGTTTATTTTTCCATGAGACACTTTGTGAACGTGTCATGTTGATGTGTGATTTAAATTGATCATGTGATCATTTGATTTCTTCTGTGAAGGTGATTTAAGTTTAAAAGATGAAAGCAGTTCAGTGAATGTATTTCTGCCTCGAAATAAAACAATCAAATGAACATCTTTCACATCTTCTGTCATTATTCATGTTGTTTTTGTTTCTGCCTCCATTGTGGGTACTTGTATGAAGATTCATACATAATATGAAACACTTGAGGAGAATATATTTAATCAAAGATTTAATAGTTTAGAAATATTCAGTATATTTCTCATGATTCGTTTAATTACGTCTGTAGACATCATTTCTATTCTCAGTCAGGGTTTTGTTTCCCAAAACATCATTACCCAACTATGGTCGCAAGATTCATCATTACCAACATAGTTCAATGATTTGGCGTTTCCCGTAAGTGTATTTCCAATGAACATTCGTATACACATCACAAAGTTGTGTAGTTGGAACTGCAGCTCTTTACCTGTGGTTAGAAGCATACTGCCTTGTTAGTTTGTGGTGTTGACGTCATTGATTTCGCCGCAGATGGCTTGTGTTCTGTTCAGACTTATCACCCATTGCCCTTTTGCTTTCAAAGACTTCACCTTCCGCTCTGAGAGCTTTGAACGGCATGAAGATGTGGTGTTCAAATATCACGTAATTTACTTAAGCTATTTAAGTATATTTTCCAGAGAGAAATTTCACATATGGCATTATAGTCCTGTATAAAACATAGTATGTATGTTAGTGATTTTCATTTATATAAAACGTTATTTGTTCTGTATATATATTCAACATATATGCAGTGCTTTGTGTGTAGTCTTAGAAAAGCACTAAGTAAGTGTAAAATTAATTAATTCACTTTCATATATGTAAAATATAATTACCGAAATCACAGTGTAATTCTATATAGCCAATTTGCTTAAATAAATGAACAATAATTGTAGAAATATGTACATGGCCATATATCTGTTTCTGTATGGGATAACATGTCTGTGTACGTGCTTTTGTCTTTATTTATATGTGAATATATTATAAAAAAACAAGTGTATACTTCTTGTTTGCAGTAGTCTTTCAATTAATGTTTGCAGGGGTGAAAAAACAGACCAATTTTGGAAATTACACAAAATGTTTTTTAACACAAGTTCCCGTCTGTTGCTCACATCGACGTTGTGTCGAAGAAGCGACACTAGGGGTCTCCCTTGAGCGCAGAATATACCTCTGATCTATGAAAAAAGGCCAATGAGAAGTTGGCAGACAGAATTTGCATGTCCCGCCCCCGGACATACAAAGGTGGGGAAATATGGTTTCATTCAGAAATTTTCTGAGGAGCCGATGGTCGTGTATGCAGCGAGCTGAGAGTCACACACCAGTTCCTCTCACCTCTGAGTGGTCTGCTGTTGGATCTACGGCGCACTTCAGCAGCTTATAGGCCATTTCACACATCCTGCCCCGCCGCAAACCTGCCGCCATGGGCCAAGCCCTGTCTGCTCGCGGAGGGCATCCCCCTGCGGCTAAGAAACGCACTGCTCCACCTAAACCCGGGCCCAGCTCTCAGCCCCTGCGTCAAGCGGCCCGCAGGAAGTGCCTGCTCCCCGTGAGGATCCGGAAGGCTCCCAGGCGCTCCTGAGACGATCGACCCAGAGACCAAGATGTTTGCTCCGGAGCTGGTAAGCAGACCACTCTGTACCCCGGTGGAGGGCCGGGAGGAGAATCCTTGTTTGAATTTATTTCATTTGTACCCACATTCTCAATAAAAGAGCTATTTCCTTTGTCTCTGGGTCACCTGGCCCACAAATGCCGTTCTCACGGACCTCTGCCGCCACACCTCAACAGTCCCGGCATGCTGGATGAGGACCCCCCGCCATCAGCCCCACGACTGTTCCCCGGCCAGCTGGTTCTGACGAGTCTAGAGGACTCCACCGGACCTCCTCCTCAGTCACTAACCCGCCCCTTGATGGGTGTGCAGAGCAAGGTAAGTGCTTCGAGTCTTTTCTCAGCACCAGAGCCTCGGGACGCACCTTTGCCTCCCAACGCCGTACTACCTGCTCTGCCCCGCTGCTCTGCCCCTCCGGGTACGTCAAAAATAATCGTCCCGTTAGTGCCTCTAGGACGGAGCTTGGATGCGTGGCTTTCACTTCCCAACCCGTCACACTGTTGTCGACTCGGTAACGCAATTCAGTTTGCCAGCCCCCCCCTCGGGGGCGTCCGCTTTACCGCAGTACACGCAGTGCGAGCGGAAATCGCGACCCTTTTACTCAAAGATGCGATAGAGCCTGTACCTCCAACCGAGATAAAGAAGGGTTTCTATAACCCTTACCTTTCTTGGGTACCATCATCGTACCCAAGAAAGGCGGCGGCTTACGACCGATCTTGGACTTGCGAGTTTTCAACTGGGCTTTGCACAAACTCACATTCAAAACGCTCACGCAAAAACACATCATAACTTGCGTCCGGCATCTAGATTGGTTTGCAGCGGTAGACCTGAAGGACGCATACTTCCACGTCTCAATATTGCCTCGACATCGACCCTTTCTATGGTTCGCGTTCGATGGCCAGGAGTATCAGTACACGGTCCTGTCCCATACAAGGTCTTTACGAGGGTCGCAGAAGCTGCCCTTGACCCATGCTGAGAAGCCGGCAACCTCAATGTGGTGGCGGATGCGCTATCACGACAACGCTTGCCCAGTGGAGAGTGGAGGCTTCACCCCCAGTCGGTCCAGCTGATTTGGGAATGGTTCAGCAAGGCTCAGGTAGACCTGTTCGCCTCCCAAGAGACCTCCCACTGCCCGATCTGGTATGCCCAAACAGAGGCTCCCCTCGGGGCAGACGCACTGGCACACAGCTGGCCCACGGGACTGCACAAGTACGCATTTCCCCCAGTGAGCCTTATTGCACTGGTGCTGTGCAAGGTAAGGGAGGACGAGGAACAAGTCACTCTAGTGACTTCTTTTTGGTCCACCCAGGCTTGGTTCTCGGACCTCGTACTCCTCGCGACAGCCGGACTCAGGTCCCTCTCCCTAAAGATGGCTCTGCTGATTGTGCTCGCCTCCATCAAGAGGGTTGGGGACCTGCAAGCGATCTCTGTCAGCGACACTTGCCTGGAGTTTGGTCCGGCAGACACACATATGATCCTTAGACCGTGGCTGGGCTACGTGCCCAAGGTTCCTACCACGCCCTTCAGAGACCAGGTAGTGAGCCTGCAAGTCTGCCCCGGGAGGAGACAGACCGAGTCCCTTCATTGCTGTGTCCGGTACGTTCCTGTGTCAGCAGTACACGTACACGGCTCAGCGCATGGCGTGATTTAAATTGGACCCCTAGTGTCGCTTCTTCGACACATGTCGGAGTGAGCGACAGAAGGGGAACGTCTAGGTTACGGATGTAACCTCCGTTCCCTGATGGAGGGTCCTCTCGGCCACGTCGCTGAGCCGAGCCACTCTTTACCATTTCCGGCTCCTCAGGAAAAATCCTGAATGAAACAGACGTATTTCCCCGCCTTTATACCCGTATGTCTGGGGGCGGGACATGCAAATTTTTTCTGCCAACTTCTCAACTGCTCAAGAGAGACCCCTAGTGTCGCTTCTTCGACACAACTTCTCATTCCCTCCATCAGGGAATGGAGGTTACATACGTAACCTGGATGTTATGTCAGTCAGAGGAAATAATAACAGTAACCAAACTGATTATTAAAAAATCCTAATTTTTTGCTGTATTCTGAATTAAGTGTTCTCTGACTTCTGCTCCTGCATGATACAGTCTGCCTTGATGTGAGTTCAGAGGATCATCATCATCGGCAGCATGAACCCCCTCTTCCTCCTCAGGAAGTTGAAACATTTTTCTGACTGCAATGTTGTTGAGAATTGTAGTAACCACTACAAATGCACAGGTTTTGAAGGAGTTCAGCTTCAGACTGCCACTAGCCTTGCTGATGCAGGGAAAAAGTTATTTCCACACACGTATAGCCCTCTCCACTATAAAGCGTGTCCTTCCATGGGCCTGACTCAATCTTTCCTCTGAAATGGTGGCTGGACACTGCATGGGTGTCAAGATGTATGGGCGAAGAGGACATTCACTGTCTCGCAGATATAGCTGATTGACCCAATTAAAAGTGTCATGTGTGCTTCCAGGCTATTTTGCCATAATATCGAATGATATGAAGCGTTCATCAGTGTTCTGCAACTGCTTTCGGGTCCTTGAATAACATGTAACGTGCGGGTAAAGGCAGCCGTTGGACTTTCTGGTGCCATCCTAGGGTAAGATGGCTTCCCCCCTAGAGAGTTGGTGCCCTACGCAAACTGCATAGTCTGCTTATAGGGAGCGGTGGTACTGCTCTCAAGGATCTTGGTCCTTGGTAGCTGGAATATTCTTATGATTCTTATGATATCATCAGATAGAGAGTCAAGCGGGGTGAATATTGTCCATGAATGTTGTAGACATTTATTTACACTGCCTGTGTTCTGCGTCACATTCTGTGCTCAAGCTATAGAATTCTTTGTAAGCCGCCATTGTTGACCATTTGAAACATGTAGAAATACTGTTTCTATTAGGAGAGTCATTAGTACACCTGCTACTGATGTACCTGAGGGATAGAAACACATTGGTTAATTCTACAATTAATTCTATTTCATCAATTACTCTCCAACCCTGGTTATATACAAATTCCATTTATGTGTCTATATTTATTTTTTTCTCATTTACCACAAACTTAACACATCAAACGTGTATGACTACGTCTCCAAATAGGGAGATATGTTCTAAATTGTTCAAGAAAAATCATGAAAATTCACCATAAAAAGACAAATTAACACAATCCAGACAAACAAAAGAAAACTCAATACAAACTCCACAATTTATCTCATGTACCATAGAGGGGCTTCCTCACAAAGGATATTTACCTCCTACTTCTACATAAATGGTCATAGGTTTATACAACCTGGCATAACATACAAGTACATTTCAAGATGGGAAGAAACGGTGGCGCCCCTAGACAGCAGCTTGATCAAACACATGAACTGTAGTACAGTTGAAGCTACACAAAGGGTTATGCAAATCGGCTTCCTCATCAACCAGGAGAAAAGCCCTACATTGTTGAACCAACGTGATTCGACCGATGGATGTGCGACATAGTTACTAGGGCTTCAGGAAACAGTCGTTACTAGCTAGTTAGTTTCTCAAACAATGCATCGTACTATGGTGGTTCAGCAGTGAGTTACACCATTGTATGGGACACACCCCAGACTGATCTCATTAGGTGGGTTTCCATCGAAATGTTTCACGTTTTTTAAGAAAATACGAATTGTTGCGCATTTCAATCCACTATGCAATGCACATTACGAGCCGCCTCGTCATGATGGAGCAACTGAATGAAGTTTGCACACTTTACTCCTGATTTATCACAATATGGGGAAAGGAGAGGCGTTCAAAAGCAATGTGTTACTTATTTAAAAAGTAACTCCGATATCATGGCCTAAAATAAAAAATATTGCAATACTTTACTCGTTACTCGAAAAGTAATCTGATTACATAACTTGTGTTAATTATTAATTATAATGCATTACCCCCAACACTGCTCATAACACATGCACGAATGGTCAATATACATCATCGTTTTGCAAATAAACTGTTTCTGCAAAACTCTAGAAATCTAGTGAACTCCAATTCAGTTGAAATGTCCACAAGGTGGCGGCAAAAGCGAGTTTTGTTTTTAGTTGTAGCTGTGATGCACTGAAGAGGAACACATATTTTATAAACCCTACTGGTGATGGGAAAATGACGCTTTCTGAAGCAGCAAGGCTTTAAAAACAAATATGTTGAAAATAGGTTGATCGTTCAAGGCTTCGAAGCCACTGAGGCTGGCAATGTTTTAAAGCAATAAAATGTGTTTCTGAGTTATGTTAAAAAATAAAGGTATGATAGTAAATTAATAACTGATTATTAACCTGTAGATTGGAAAATATGCTTGTGGGCGGGGCAGTAAAAACGGCGGAGTGATATGTGCTCATGTGACAGTATTGGGTTCAAACTTGTACTGAGATTTGAACCAGATACTGAAGCAGTCAATTGATTTTCAGTCGAATGAAGCTTCAAATGTCACAGATCACATGGTTTTTCTCAAATTAATCTGTGTGGCAGAGCGGGGGGGCGGGGCCGGGTCGGGATTATACACCCGGTCCCTTATTAGGCTAATCAAGCCTCCGAGAGGGATAAAGGCCGACTGCGGAAGATGGTGCGAGAGAGAGATCATTTACGGGCATGTCCGTCATGTGTGTTTGTTTGTGTCGTTTGGTTAAGTTTATCATTAAAATATAATTTATATCGTCAAGCTGGTCCTCACCTCCTCCTTTCCCTTAAATTCCTCTACACATATGACGTAGGCCCCGCCCTCCGCCCTGCCACAATCTGATACAGTGCTTCAATACCAAATGTGATGTTTTTTCGACACAAGCTTCAAAGCTTAGGTGTCAAACATCACATCAATAAACTCTGCCCCAAACCCTAATTTTAGAGGGAAATTGAGCCTTAGAATCGCACGAGTCATTGATAATGTGAATGTGATCACGTGCTGTTTGTGACGTGTCTTTCTGCAGACTCAACACATTATCAGTCGTGCCACAGGAAAAGTGACTTTTATCTAATTTGAGATTGAGTCTTTCTTCAGCGATGTATCTTTGACTGTTTTTACCGTGAATTTGAGTCTGACCTGTCACTAAGCGCTAAATCCTTATAATACAGAAAAAATAAAGGACAGATTGTGACGTGGTAAAAAAAGATTGTAGTAAAATCACGTGTTTATTTTCTTCATTTTGGACTTCATTGTCCATTTGTATGGTTTAATATATCCATATCGTTACAGAACAGGCAGATGATCATTGCTGAATTACAATAATGTTCAACATTTACTCCCATTAAATGGAGTTTGGTTTAGAAATCTTACGCCATTTAAAACACAAGTGGCATAAAGTCATTTACAAGTGCACCTCACTCATTCATTAATTACAACATTAATTACACATTTTTAAACATATAGTGCAGTGGAACTGCAGTAGTAATGCATATAATGCATGAAACCCATCGAAATATAATTTCATAAGCACAAGTCACGTTATTTACCATATAAAAGTGTAACCGTTAAACTTGTAATAGGACATTATAGTTTTAAGTTGAGATTCATCAATTCCTCTTGATAAGAGTCGTTTGCATGAAGAGCTTTTGTTGTTTATGACATCATCATCATCATCATCATCATGTGATGTTCATTCTTCAGAGCATAATGCATCTGCATCCTCTGTGTGATCAGGGAAAAGACGGAGGATGTCACGTGAATATTTGGAGTAGCCGTCGTGTGAAAGTAAAACTCTTTTCAAGGTGATGAAAGACACAGCCCTGTCCAAAATATCCGAGGTGGAGATGCCGTTCTGAAGATACTCTCCAAGAGCACACTTGAGTTTCTCCAAACTGCTTCCACACTTCCTTTCCAAGCTGGTAAGAACACATCTGAAAACAACAGCAGAATCTCTTTTAGTTGATGTTCACTGCAAGTGTTCAACTTGGATCAAATGTCCTCAGACAATCTGCTGTTTTAGATTGACAATGTCAATAATGGAAATGATTTCCAAAATGGAGGCGTTTGTAATGTTTTCAGGCCTACCTTGCATGCTGAACATGTTGAAGCTTGATGTCGCTCTGGAAAGACATGTCCATGTACGTTGCCATGACTGATACTGATGTTGATTCAAGCAGTTCTTGAAGGTCTTGAGTGTGAATGTTCCTCCAGGAGCTGTTGTCTCTGTAGATGTGAAGATCTCGTCTCATGGATCCTTCATCTCCAGCCTCCATTTATACTCACAGAGGAGCATCTCACTCATCTCAGCCAATCAGAAGCCTCCGAGTTTTAAACAATAGTGTGAGTGTGATCTTCACTGGTCTGTGAATAGGTGGGACGTTCTCTTCACGGCCATCTGCCAGAAAGGTCACTTATATTCATTGTTATGAATGTGGGGACTCGAGATATTTCAAGTTCCCACAAGATGCTCAACACACTGTTATATCATCAAGTTCATCAAGATTTAAGAAATTGCAATTACTGAAAATAAATCAAAATCATTTCATGACTACTTGTAATAATTTGTTCAAAAGGTGGAATCATATGAAAAACTACATCTTTTATTCCCATAGATGAACCAATCAACAAACCGAATATAAAATCGTTACGATACAGACATCAGATTTGCAACATTTTATTCTAAGAATGGAAACGTCACTGAACATATTTGGTTATTAATCCCATATTTATTTATGCAATACAAATGACTGATGTATATGTGAAATACCCTCGTTTTGTTCCAAACCCGAAGTATTTTTCCTAAAATCACAATTAATCTGAGGGTTTGGGGTTAGACTTTATGGTTAGGTTATGTTATGGATTATAGATTAAATGTATAAAAAAATCATAATAACATTGTTTGTTTTTATTTTGCTCTACGGATTAAAAGTGTTTGATTTTTTCATGATTTCACCATGTTTTACTAATTATTATGATTTTTCATGAGTCCTCATTGTTACCCCAGGATTGAGCTTAACTTCTGTTTTTGTAGCCTTTCACCGTTTTGTAGTTTTCATCACTCAAAATGACATTTTTAAAGCTGCGCAATGTAAGATTTCTTTGGTTAAAAATGAATTAAATCAATACCATTATTGATTGAGAGTCAGTGTTCAAAACAATGTTCTTACATTCCCATGATTCACTACGGTTAGCCTAGAAAAAGTATTTGTATTTTGAGCTGTCGGGTTTGATTTGGCGTGAAATCGCTGGCTTATGATGTTCATCCTTGCGTCATTACATCATGTCTGCACACACGGGAAAGAAGCGCCGGCTGTCTCATGTTCTGGAGAAACTAACTATGCTATTCATCTCAGTTCAGGACATCATCGCTGTAGTCAAGATGGTGTTTATCTGTTATCCGTTTGGCAAAGTTGTTTACCTGCTTTAATGTTTAATCATATAACATAATATCAACATAAAAATAGCACGTAATGACTCAGTCGATGTCCAGTGAGGCTCACATTAGGAGATTCATGGCCAGAATAACAGTGCCAAAACACGACTGACATAATGTGTGTTTTTTTGTTTTTTTTTGCTTGCTTGCGATTTTAAGTTTCGACCACAGATGTTGCTGTAGAGCACAGAGTTACGTAGTGCAGCTTTAATGTGAAATTTGAAAAGAGAGCATAAATTTGATGCAGATGGTTTCGGGATCTGGGAACTGCTGTGACCTCTTGACTTTAGTTCTGTGAGACTGACACACTTCTGTTGTGGAAGTGATTTAGTGCAGAAGTGTGGGAAAGCGTATGTCAATGTGACTCCCACCAGTGTGTGTGTGTGTGTGTGTGTGTGTGTGTGTGTGTGTGTGTGTGTGTGTGTGAGTGAGTGTGTGTGTGTGTGTATGAGTGAGTGTGAGTGTGTGTGTGTGAGTGAGTGTGTGTGTGTGTGTGTGTGTGTGTGTGAGTGTGTGTGTGTGAGTGTATGTGAGTGTGTGTGAGTGTGTGTGAGTGAGTGTGTGAGTGAGTGAGTGTGTGTGTGTGTGAGTGAGTGTGTGTGTGTGAGTGTGTGTGTGTGAGTGAGTGTGAGTGTGTGTGTGTGAGTGAGTGTGTGTGTGTGTGTGAGTGTGTGTGTGTGTGAGTGTATGTGAGTGTGTGTGAGTGTGTGTGAGTGAGTGTGTGAGTGAGTGAGTGTGTGTGTGTGAGTGTGTGTGTGAGTGAGTGTGTGTGTGTGAGTGTGTGTGAGTGAGTGTGTGTGTGTGTGTGAGTGTGTGTGTGTGTGTGTGTGAGTGTATGTGAGTGTGTGTGTGAGTGAGTGTGTGTGTGTGAGTGTGTATGTGAGTGTGAGTGTGTGTGTGAGTGAGTGTGTGTGTGTGAGTGAGTGTGTGTGTGTGTGTGAGTGAGTGTGTGTGTGTGAGTGAATGTGTATGTGAGTGTGAGTGTGTGTGTGAGTGAGTGTGTGTGTGTGAGTGAGTGTGTGTGTGAGTGAGTGTGTGTGTGTGTGTGAGTGAGTGTGTGTGTGAGTGTGTGTGTGTGTGAGTGTGTGTGTGTGTGTGAGTGTATGTGAGTGTGTGTGAGTGTGTGTGTGTGTGTGAGTGAGTGTGAGTGTGTGTGAGTGTGTGTGTGGATAATAAGAAACACAGCAGTAGAGGAGTAGGTAGTACACAACCGTCACTTGGGCAGGTGAACAAAGAGATCAGGGACTAAAATCAAAATGTTTTAATTTCAGTTCTTTCTGAGCAGAAACGTATTCTGTATTCTGTATAAGTATTCTGTGATAAAGGTGGATGATAAACCAGTGTTACCAGATCTCTCAAGAAAACAATCTTTACATTAACCTATTTAAAATGATTATTTTCAATAAATGTAGTCTTAAATATATCCCCAAAAATCTTTCAAATATATATTTGAATAGATTATTGGAATAATTATTATTATTTAAGAATTGGAATAATAACAGATTTTTCTCTAATAGAAAGAAATTGGTACTTTTATTCACCAAAGTGTCATTCAACAGATCACAATGTGTAGTCAGGACATTAATAACGTGAAAAATTACTCCTTCAAAGAGTTCTCATCAAAAAATCCTCCATGTGCAGCGATGACAGCTCTGCAGATCCTCGTTATTCTAGCGATCAGTTTGTCTAGATACTCTGGTGACCTTTCACCCCACACTTCCTGTAGCACGTGACCTTTCCCCCCACACTTCCTGTAGCACTTGACCTTTCACCCCACACTTCCTGTAGCACTTGACCTTTCACCCCACACTTCCTGTAGCACTTGACCTTTCACCCCACACTTCCTGTAGCACTTGACCTTTCACCCCACACTTCCTGCAGCACTTGCCATAGATGTGACTGTCTTGTCGGGCACTTCTCACACATCTTACAGTCTAGCTGATCCCACAAAAGCTCAATGGGGTTCAGATCCGTAACACTCTTTTCCAATTATCTGTTGTCCAATGTCTGTGTTTCTTTGCCCACTCGAACCTTTTCTTTTTGTTTTTCTGTTTCAAAAGTGGCTTTTTCTTTGCAATTCTTCCCATAAGTCCTCCTGAGTCTTCTCTTTACTGTTGTACATGAAACTGGTGTTGAGCGGGTAGAATTCAATGAAGCTGTCAGCGGAGGACATGTGAGGCGTCTATTTCTCAAACTAGAGACTTTAAGACATGCCAGTCGCATACTGTGGCAACTCAAAAACAAACACAAAGAAAATGTTCAGCTTCATTTAACACCACAAGGACTTAGTGTGTGTATGTGTGTGTGTGAGAATATACTGTGTGATCAGTTGAATGACACTTTGGTGAATTAAAGTACCAATTTCCTTCCGAAACAGCAAAATCTGAACATTATTCCAAACTTTTTTGACCAGAGATGTGCAGTAACGAATATTTTTTTTATTATTATTTCTACGTAAGAATAAAGAACTTGAAGTAGCTTTCAATTTACTACATTTCAAAGAGAAAATGAATACTTTTAGATTTAAAAAAAAAAAAAGCAGTCTGAACGATTCTTTTTATGAAAAAAATCGGAATAAAAATAACATTAGAAACACAGGCCAGGCAACAAGTGGAATATTAAAGGCACAGTTCACACAAAAACAAAAATCATTTACTCTCATGCCTTCCCAGATGTGTATGAACAATTTTAGAAGAATATGTCAGCTCTGTAGGTTTATTCAATGCAAGTGAATGGTGACCAACAATTTGAAGCTCCAAAAAGCATATAAAAGCAGCATGAAAGTAATACATATGACTCCAGTGGTTTAATCCATGTCTTCAGAAGTGATATGATCGATGTGGATGAGAAACAGATCAATAATTCCTTTAACTTTTAGATGTGAAAGTAAAACTTAACAGGCACCACATTACTTTCAATGTAGAGGTTTAGAGAAAAAGGACAAAATATTGATCTGTTTCTCACCCACACCTATCATATCACTTCAGAAGACATGGATTAAACCACTGGAGTCTTATGGATTACTCGACGTGATTTTTTGAGCTTCAAAGTTCTGGTCATCATTCACTTGCATTATATGGACCTACAGAGCTGAAATATTCTTCCAAAAATCTTAATTTGTGTTCTGCAGAAGACAGAAAGTCATAAACATCTTTGTCATGTGGTTGAATAAATGATGAGAGAATTTTCATTCTTGGCTGAACTGTCCCTTTAAAGATTTAATTATTGATAGTATATACACAGGTTCTTTAAGATGTTGTTTATTCAACAGTTTAATTTAAGAATACCCAAACAAACTCATTAAATAGTCTGCATAATTCCAAAAATACATATTAAAGATGATTATATCACATGTCCAATGTTACAGCTTTGTATGTTTAAGTGTCCTGGAATATAATCTATATGAACTCCATGTAGTATTCAATCTACAGTATTTATGTTGTTCACATGGGTTTCACCACCAAACATTCTGTCAAACTGGCCCGAAACGTACATTAGGAACAATGTAAAAGGAATGGGCATAAAATGTCTAGTGAATTGTCTGTGTAGACAGATCTGTCTGCATTACATGCTGTACATGATTAGATTCTGACAGTGATTGATGGGGAATTTACTGTAGAACTGGAGGCATTTTGGGCATCACTTGCAAAATGTTCTTCTCGCTCAGTCAGTCAGAATTACTTCTGCTGTCTCCCATTTATAAGGGAAGCAGGGATGTCTTTAACTGCATTACTTGCTAACATTAATGTTGGTTTGTATCTGCATAGTTTCTTAAGTGCTTTTCTTCAAATCGGAGGTTAGTTTGCATCCCTGAGCATTCACTTAAAAAAATAACTCCCTGATTACGTACAAAGTGGAAAATATTGGTACTTGAATTCAAAAGACGCTTTTATCCAAAGCAACTTTTAGTGCACAGACTGTATAGACTGTATAACTGAGTGCCAAGCTCAAAGGTACAAGGTTAACATAGCAGTACTATGATCTCTGTAATTTTACAATTTCTTGGGATTGAACCAACAAGCTTTGTGATTGCAGCTGAAGATCCTTAACTTTTATGCACCACCAAACCATACATTCAGGACCGTAGATGGTGGGGTGAAAGGTGGTAACGATTCAAGGGGCCCAAAGGTCCAGGGGGGCCACAACAAATTTGAAACTGTATTATTTAAAGAGGAAAGGGGCCCAGAGCAATATAAAGTCACGGGGCCCAGAATTCTTTGCTACGGCCCTGCAAACATTATACAAATAGACAGTGCAGTCTTAGGAACGTTTCTTCTTGCTGTTGCTGCCTGCGTTCTTTTGTGCGATGATAAAGTCCATCATGAGCTGGGCAGATTTTCTTGGCCGTTCCATCACTATAGAGTGGCCACAGTTGTCTAAGAGATGAACCTGGCAACCCGGAACGGCCTCAGCCAGAACCGAAGCACCAGACACGTCTAGCACCTGCAGTATAGAATATACATATACATATATATATATATATATATATATATATATATAGCGTTTTATGACGTTTGGCTAAAGTTATTTCAGTTTGATTCATGCAGAACATTACTGTAAAAAAACAAATATTCGTAAATAAAGTGTTGACCAGTTGAAAGAAAGTTTGGGTGTACCTGGTCATTTTTCCCCCAAATAACTTGTAGAGGAGTTGAGATGAGACGCATGTTCTCATGCAAAGAGTGTCTCGATTTCTCTCCTACAAGCTCCATGAAGCCTGCAGGACACATTGTGGGATCTCATTGTGACTTGTGAGTAAACAGTACAAAAACATAAAAACTGAACCTTTCTATAGTAAATAATCCATGCTTCTGAAAAAGCTTTTTGATTTGTTTTCTGTAAGCTACAGAATCAGCAGTGTATTGAGTTACTGACACTCTCGGTAGAAGTCATTGTTTGGAATGCGAACGTCAACCAGTCCTTGAAGAATCTGGAAGACCAGAAAACACAACTCTTAGCAATTTATAAAGTTTTGTATTCCATCAGCTAGTTGTTCTCAGCCGTTTGGACTCGGTCTGGTTTGGCCCCATGACCCAATTTCATAATTCTAGAAGTTTCATGAAATGCACATTCTTCACTATAAACTTCAGTGTGTGTGTTTTTTACTAGTGAAAGTTTAACCTAAATGGTGATGAAAGCCAAAATATGACATTTTATGGATGAATATTTAATGAGTAATCCATTAAAAAAGGGGGCTGAAATGACAATTTTCGCCTATGATTTTGGAGCAAAACTAGAGGTCAACTAAACAACGTTAGAAAGGTGTCAGCAACATTATTTTAGTTTTACACAGAGATAGGATGGTCTATTAATAAAATAAGTTGACTTCAGCACCTCTTGTTGCATTATATCCCAACGGTGTGAGTCTAAATAGGGGGAAAATATTTATTTTGTGTTGTTTTTTTCCAAAGTTGGAGCGCCTACAATTCCAGAAGTATTAAGGATATCTTAATATCCTTTCACATTCTGGTTAAGAACAAACTTTCCTTTTTGTATATGCATTTTTAAGGCTCTATATGGTAAACTTCCAGAGATATGGAGCACTATAACTTTGGGAAAACAACATAAAAAAAAAAGCTTTACCCCATATTTGGACTCACATCATTTGCATCTAATGCAACACGGGGTGTTGAAGTCAATTGATTTTAAGAATAGACCTACTCACCTCTGTAAAAAGAAAAGAATGGCGCTGTCTCTTTGCTAAGATCATTTTTTTGACCTGGAGTTGTGCTCCAAAATCATAGGTGAAAATTTCACCCCCTTCTTCAAAATAATGGATTATTCCGAAATATGATGGCTTTTATCATCAAATACTGTATGTTAATCTTTCTTCAGTAAAAGTTTTACCAAAATCAAACATTTCAGCTGGTGAAGTTTCTCAAATATGGTTGATTTGATTTGGAATGACCCAGTGGAGATCTGAATTACAGCAAGGTAATTGCAGCTCTTAAAGAGAAAACATATGTGCCCTACAATAAAGGTTATCATGCCTCTGCTTGATTCTAATGTTATACTGAAAAGAGTAAACAGATTTGTGTACACTGTGAAGAGTGATTCTGATCTGTACGATGTTTCTCCCCAATCTGGAATGCCCAATTCCCAGTGCACTCTAAGTCCTCGTGGTGTCATACTGATTCACCTCAATCTGGGTGGTGGAGAACAACATTATAGTGACCACGAGGACTCTACCCCATGTGACTCTACCCTCCCTAGCAACCGGGCCAATATGGTTGCTTAGGAGATCTGGCTAGAGTCACTCAGCACACCCTGGATTCAAACTCGCGGGGTGATAGTCGGTGTCAATACTCGCTGAGATACCCAGACCCCAGATCTGTACATGCTTAAATATGCTTATATACCTGTTTAGGGATCTTAAAGCGCACAAAAGAGCATAATTTCAGCATTTCCTCCATCTCTTCTGGTGTGGAGGGTATGAGTGGAATCCCGTCACTATCCTGAGTGTTTTCCAGTTCCCTCAAACGCTGAACAAACTTACTTTCAGTAGGGTACTGAAGACCTGGAAGACATTTAGGGAAAGTTTGATTTTAGCTTATGGAATATGGTTACTTATTGGGAAACTTTGTGCAGCTAAATTGTTACTTTTGAAATGATTCGGATGTTAGTATGTTTCACTGGGCTGCTAGAAGTAACAACAGAACAATTAACAAAGGACAGGTTGTTACGTCAAGAAGATATTCATCATAATGAAGGAAAAACAATAATGAAATGAATTCCACTCACTGTGACAGGGTTGAAACAAGGAAATGGAGAATGGATCATTTAATAATCAAAAGGCTTTCTGCAAGGGTTTAAATGGCCCTGATGAACTACTACTGACTGAACCCATCAGGATGATGTTTGTGAAGAGGCATTGAGAGGATCAGAAACGCAAGACAAACCCCAAAACCCCAAACTTCCACGACTAACCTGCCGGACAGATGAGCGTTAGACCGCAGAGATCGGACGGGTGACGTGCAGCATAAACTCCGGCGACGTTTCCGCCCATGGACGTGCCGACCAGGTGGAAAGGCTTTTTGTTCAGCTGGATGCTCTTCACAAACTAAACAAAGAAAATATGAACATGAACTTCACCTTAAAAGAGCAGATAAAGCACCTGCTCGAGTAAACTGGCCATGCCTCTTTCAGAAAGGTGATTGTCTTGATGTACACGACCAGACTGAAGTGATCAAGAAGGACGCATCTTTTTCTCGCAGCATACTCGAAATGCCTCGTTTGCAAGAGATAATCAAGACTGTTCATTAGTGAAATTCACTTATTATCAGAAATAGCTTTCGATGATAGACAACTTCAAACGAGACGGAGTCAACCTGACATCTAGGGCAAGATTTCATTTTGGGAAAACCCGCTTCATACTAGAAGAAGGGCATCTAATTAAGGAACAAGCCTGTTTTTCTTTAAGGAAAGCATGCTCCGGGCCAAGAATTGGGAAAATCAAGAAGCAAGGGGTTTTCACTGATCTTAAGATAATTCAGTGGTATCTTAATTTGTAAGTCTAATAAATCCACTGTCATCAAAAAAACATATTAGTCTATATATCGTGCGGTGGTTAAGCCAAACAGAAAAACTGGGTCAGTGGCCTTGAGCTCATCGAGTTCAATTACATGCACTAGAGTGACCGATTTTTAAGAAACATAGGCATAGGGACCTTTCATTTTAGAGACATTTATTTATTATAAAATTATATATATATATATATATATATATAGAGAGAGAGAGAGAGAGAGAGAGAGAGAGATATAAGGAAAGACAGATAGATAGATAGATAGATAGATAGATAGATAGATAGATAGATAGATAGATAGATAGATAGATAGATAGATAGATAGATAGATAGATAGATAGATAGATAGATAGATAGATAGATAGATAGATAGATAGATAGATAGATAGATAGATAGATAGATAGATAGATGTCTAAACATTGCTCTGTTTGTTTGAGCATCCACGACACAGCACACAAATTACACACATCACCATTTATCATTTGTTTATTGAATTAGACAACTGCCAAACATCTTTAAAATAAATGTACAGATGTACTTGTCATATTTATTTACATTATTGCACTATAGGGGAGTCCTGAGGCAGTTAAACTGTTCATGTTGTAAATGACAGAGGGCAACAGTTCAGAGAGGGAGTGGGCAGGGTGTTTGGGGTCCAGAGTGATTCTACCTGCACGTTTCCTCACTCTTGGGACATACAGATCTTGGAGGGTGGGCAGGGGGGCACCAATAATCCTCTCAGCAGTTATGAGGACATTGGGATCATGGGGTATTTGTTCAACAGACTTCCAGAACATTCTCACCTGATGTATGCGTCTGACTTGGCCCTCTATGGAATAATCCACGGCACTGGTCCGTGTGGTACCTTCGTGTCCGGGCATGTCAACGCACACCAAGTGCACATTTTTAGGGAGAAACTGCAACAGCAACAAATAAACACAACACATTTTTGACAGATAAACACAACACATTTTTGACAGATAAACACAACACATTTTTGACAGATAAACACAACACATTTTTGACAGATAAACACAACACATTTTTGACAGATAAACACAACACATTTTTGACAGCTTCTTGTTGAAATATTTATGCTCCATGATTTCATGGAATGGTTCATTATTGTTGAGCATTTAACTTTTATCTTTCACTTTTAAAGTAAACAGAAATAACATTTTTGAATTGTGATTTGAACCATGAAGCAACAAATACACTGGTTTCTTGCCTTGATAATTGCGAGCCACATGTCCTTGTGTCCAGAGAAGCCATGTAACATGAGGACAGATGGCCGTGTGCTTGGAGTCCCTCTGTGAGAATAACAGAAGCGATATCCTTCATATTCTGCATAATCCACCTGCATTCCCAGCCTTCTCCGCCAGTACCTGTTGAAACACGGTCAGTACATTTAAACAAATCAAACTAACATTCAATATTTTGTTCCCTCTACTAATACCAAACGGGAAAATAAAAGTGACCCTCCTTCAATATATCTGTGGTCTTCCTCGCCACTACGTCGTTCTGCACTTCAAACCGAGCGTAGAAGCATCTTTGTCACAGGCAACTGATGTTGTCCTGTAGTTGGTGATGGCCTGGATGCCCTGCCACATGCGCCGCGTGTCACCGCTGTCCTGGAAGTGACTGTGGATTCTCTGGGCGTGTGCGCGCTTTGCCTCTCTGATGGCCCGGGACAGTTTGGCCCTCGCTGTTCTTAGGGCTGCCTTGTCGCCTGCTCTGAAGGCGGAGTCTCGGGTCTTCAGCAGCGTGCGCACCTCCGCAGTCATCCACGGCTTCTGGTTGGAGCGTGTAGTGATGGTCTTGGAGAAAGTGACATCATCAATGCACTTGCTGATGTAGCTGGTCACTGATGCTGTGTATTCCTCCAAGTTGGTAGAATCGCCATATGTTGCAGCCTCCCTGAACATGTGCCAGTCAGTACACTCAAAACAGTCCTGAAGAGCAGAGATGGCTCCTGCTGGCCAGGTTTTCACCTTTTCACTTTTATGCGTCTGACGAGCGGTCTGTATGCTGGATTTAGCATAACAGAGATGTGGTCTGAGTAGCCGAGGTGGGGGCGGGGCTCCACCTGGGGATGTTTGCCCTTTAGAAGGTAAATCTTTTAAAAATGCCTTCAGGGTGTTAATTAAGAACACGTCTCATCAACAAACCGCATGATTTAAGGTATCATTCATGTCAGTTGCAATAGTAATAGTGATGCTTGCCTTAGTAAACACCACTAATGAGTCAGAGAATACTTCTTCAGGCAGACTGACATTGAAGTATAGAGTCAGTCTGTCTGGCCCTGAGCGAAACAGCCGCTCTGATGATTGTTTCATCATGTGGAGCAAAGTTTGCCTCCAAGATATCACAAGAACCAAAGTCTACTGGGCCGCTTGTTTAAAACTCTACTGACATCAGCAACAAAATCAATGCTGTATGTACTCGGCAAGTGCATATACACTGATTTAGCTTTCTGAACGCATACAAAGAGCATGTATTATTCAAAGCTTAAGTTTTACCGTGACTGAATGAAATATTTAAAACATTGTACATGCTGTACATTGTATTATGACATTAAACACATGTCCTGAGTGCAGAGTAACCCTTGACCTAGTTTAGTGGTGAGTGATAAATGAAGAGTCCAGTAAAACCAACTGCCTACATCACTGTCATCAGATAAGAGAGGTGTTCGGTAATGCAAACTTGGTTGATGGCTGACATGGGCAGTGTTTAAAACTTGGTAAACTCCAACCTGGTCTTACAGAATCACATTACTATTCCTACATTTTTGCAAAAGTGGCTCATTGTACGTATAGCGGCAGTTTCCTTGTGAAATGAACACAAGAGGTGTTACATCAACAACGTCTTTTATTCACTTTCACACAAATCACGAGTGAAATGGCAGATTACTGTTCCTCATACAAAGCTATTTATGACACACTGTTACTTTAGTGCATGACTTGTAAGACAACACATTTTAACTTTTGCATTAAATAAACAAGTGCATTTACAAGCTTGTTCAAATGTAATAAAATTGTATGGTAGCTCAACTGAGTCCTGGGGTTGAGTCTTGAAGAGTATATGAGTCAGCATGTTAGCTGGAAGTGTCACAGAAGCACCATAAAATTACGTGGTTGCTTCTGCTATTGCATTTTTTTATCTACATTTTGCTTTTCTGACACTATCAATTAGGTTTAGGTTAGGGAGGTAGGTTTTGTTGATATAAAACTCTATAGAGCATTAATTTCTTTAGAGGAAAATGTAACTCGCTTTTAACGCCACGCAGTGGACATATGTGTAATGGAAGGAACCACAACATACTGTATCATTTGGCAAATATGTTGCCACAGTCAAGTAATTTACATGAGATCAGGCTGAGAGTTTGTGCTACAGACATGAACTAGAAAACTGAATGACTTGACAAAGCGTTGTTTGAAAGTTGAAAATACATTTAAAAAGGTTGAATTTTGAAGAACAGGAAAGGTCAGATAAGTTGAGGTAAATCTTTGGGATTTTTGACCATTTTGAAGGTCACATAAAGTAAAACCGAAAGTCGGATCAGTTAGAAAACACATGGCACATTAAGTCAGAACAGTCTGAAGGTCTGTACCAAATTTGGTGGATGTAGCTTGGAAGCTCAAGGAGGAGGTACAGTCAGAAATGTTGGTCTTGGATAAAAACCCTAAACCGAGTCTGTAGAATAAGAGTATGTTGGCATTGTCAAGCTCACATAATACCTCATATCGTGCAGCTTGTTGAGAAGAAGTGTGCCATTACTTATGATTTGTAATGGCAGATGATAAAATGGGTGGGGGAAAAATACTAATGATGTGTTGAAAGAGGATCCTACGACACACATAGAGACCAGAATACGTGGGTTGGGCTCTTTCGATTTGGGTCAGTAAGCAACAACTTAGCAACCACCCAGAACACCCTGGCAAGTGCATATGCACTGGCAACCACCAACATGATCACATGGAAAATCTGCATGTTGTTTCCGAGAGTACCCTAGGATCGGCCACGTTATGCGGACTCACCAACAAGAGCCATGTCATATCAGATGTTTATGCGTTGGCCTTGGTGTATCAGCAAAGAGGGAAACCTGGGTTCGGATCCCACATTGAAACCAGAAAGTAATTGCATTTGTATAATCAGTAACATGTGTGATTTGGAGGTTGCATTTTTCCCTCTAACATTACATTTATACCCCTCAGATGGTTAGGTTTAGGGGTTCAGTTTATAATGCATTCTTCCTCACCGTGTTAAAGCTTGTACGGCTGAAAACAAAGAGCTTCACAACTCGCTTTTGGCACCCCTCTGTGGACATTTCACTCGGAAAATGGAACTCACACGTGCACATATGCCTAACAACACTTACCGCTATGGCAGTGGGGGCAGTGGTTTGAATTTCGGTTAGAACAGACAGATTTCAGCTAAAGAAAAGGCAACCTACTGTTTCCAAATTCACTATGAGATACGTTTGCAACCACCCACAACACTGTCGAATTAGGGCAGGGGCTTTTGCGTGGGCAAGAACCACTCATATTTTCTGCAGAAAATCAAGATATTTATGCAGTTCAGTTTGCTGAAGTGGCACAGAAATGACACACATTCCCTTTATCTTGTGGTTCAGACCATGTGGCTTGTGTAACTGTGACTGATTGTATGGATACGGCTTTAAAAAGAATCACAGTGTGAATGTGTGTAAAATATCTTCTTGTGTAACGGCAGAATTGTACGAAAAAACACTACCAGAAAATGCTGCAGTTATTCCCCAGAGTGTCTGTAGACAGTAATTCAGGTCATCTGCACATGTTTTTCTCTGGACGGTCTGTACAAATGAGCTGTAATGAACTCAGCACATTGTGAAATTAAATTGAAGCATCTAGAGAGACGATCTCACCAGTGGTAGACTTTAATAAGTGCCGCAGGCCAGAGCAGGAAGGAGGCTACAAACGCCAGGATTGGTATCGCCAATGTCCCACCGGCAATGACGAACATATTCACCATTTCCAAATCCATTCTGTTAAACAAAACCGATTTGAAAATCATGTTAGACAGTGCCTAATACGATGGGGTTCAAAAGTCTAAGTCAACATTAAAAATATGGCATTTAACATCTAATTTAAACCTGTAAGTTTAAAAATATGTAAAACAAAGAAACGTAATGATGTAAAATTAATATGAAATATTTACAATTCTGCTCCTTTGCACAAAACATAAAAACATGTTTTACTCAAATTCTTATGTTGATATAATTTGTAATAAACTGTATTTAAGTTTAGTTAAATGCAAAACAGAAGCATTTCCACGAGTGAACTGGAGACTTTTGAACCACACTGTATGTACATTAAGCACACCCATTAAACCAATTATAAAATTGTGTTAAGATACATAACTAACCATATCTGTACGATGTTTTTGAATTTCTTCAAATGAGAAAAAAAGAGGAACATGGCAAGAGAAAAGTAGAAACTGGTGCATGCTCAGATGACAGCACTAACAGTTAATGCAAACCACACACACACACACACACACACACACACACACACACACACCACATTAACAATATTACACGCAAACACAAGCGAGAAACCCTGTTGACACTGCTGTACAAAACATATTCCACACTATAACAGTGTAAGACATGAAGATTTAGATTCTGCCATGTCAAGTAACATTCTATACATTCATAACACGTTTCTGAAGTAAAATTAGGCTTTTTGGACTGTCAACTATTTTTGTTTTTTGTTTAAGAGGCACTGCAAAACAGATGTGAAAATTACACGTTGTTTAATATTATTATGTTTCAAGCATCGATTTAGAAAATTAATAATGGACTGATTTCTTTTTTTTACTTTTAATTGACTATATCACAGTTCCAGCGCGTCAGAAGTTTACATACACTAAGTTAACTGCGCCATTAAGCAGCTTAGAAAATACCAGAAAATGATGTCAAACCTTTAGACAATTAGCCAATTAGCTTCTGATAGGAGGTGTACTGAACTGGAGGTGTACCTGTGGATGTATTTTAAGGTCTACCTTCAAACTCAGTGTCTCTTTGCTTGACATCATGGGAAAATCAAAAGAAATCCAAGACCTCAAAAAAAAAAAACCTATTGTGGACCTCCACAAGTCTGGTTCATCCTTGGGAGCAATTTCCAAATGCCTGAAGGCGCCACATTCATCTGTACAAACAATAGTACGCAAGTATAAACACCATGTGACCACACAGCCATCATACCGCTCAGGAAGGAGATGCCATCATGTGACCAAACAGTCATCATACCGCTCAGGAAGGAGACGCCATCATGTGACCACACAGTCATCATACCGCTCAGGAAGGAGACGCCATCATGTGACCACACAGTCATCACACCGCTCAGGAAGGAGACGCCATCATGTGACCACACAGTCATCATACCGCTCAGGAAGGAGATGCCATCATGTGACCACACAGTCATCACACCGCTCAGGAAGGAGACGCCATCATGTGACCACACAGTCATCACACCGCTCAGGAAGGAGACGCCATCATGTGACCACACAGTCATCATACCGCTCAGGAAGGAGACGCCATCATGTGACCACACAGTCATCACACCGCTCAGGAAGGAGACGCCATCATGTGACCACACAGTCATCACACCGCTCAGGAAGGAGACGCCATCATGTGACCAAACAGTCATCATACCGCTCAGGAAGGAGACGCCATCATGTGACCACACAGTCATCATACCGCTCAGGAAGGAGACGCCATCATGTGACCAAACAGTCATCATACCGCTCAGGAAGGAGATGCCATCATGTGACCAAACAGTCATCATACCGCTCAGGAAGGAGACACAATCATGTGACCACACAGTCATCATACCGCTCAGGAAGGAGACGCCATCATGTGACCAAACAGTCATCATACCGCTCAGGAAGGAGACGCCATCATGTGACCACACAGTCATCATACCGCTCAGGAAGGAGACGCCATCATGTGACCACACAGCCATCATACCGCTCAGGAAGGAGACGCCATCATGTGACCACACAGTCATCATACCGCTCAGGAAGGAGACGCCATCATGTGACCACACAGTCATCATACCGCTCAGGAAGGAGACACCATCATGTGACCACACAGTCATCATACCGCTCAGGAAGGAGACGCCATCATGTGACCACACAGTCATCACACCGCTCAGGAAGGAGACGCCATCATGTGACCACACAGCCATCATACCGCTCAGGAAGGAGACGCCATCATGTGACCACACAGCCATCATACCGCTCAGGAAGGAGACGCCATCATGTGACCACACAGTCATCATACCGCTCAGGAAGGAGACGCCATCATGTGACCACACAGTCATCATACCGCTCAGGAAGGAGACGCCATCATGTGACCACACAGTCATCATACCGCTCAGGAAGGAGACGCCATCATGTGACCACACAGTCATCATACCGCTCAGGAAGGAGACGCCATCATGTGACCACACAGTCATCATACCGCTCAGGAAGGAGACGCCATCATGTGACCACACAGCCATCATACCGCTCAGGAAGGAGACGCCATCATGTGACCACACAGTCATCATACCGCTCAGGAAGGAGACGCCATCATGTGACCACACAGTCATCATACCGCTCAGGAAGGAGACGCCATCATGTGACCACACAGTCATCATACCGCTCAGGAAGGAGACGCCATCATGTGACCACACAGTCATCATACCGCTCAGGAAGGAGACGCCATCATGTGACCACACAGCCATCATACCGCTCAGGAAGGAGACGCATTCTGTCTCCTAGAGATGAACGAAGTTTGATGTGAAATGTGCAAATCAATCCCAGAACAACAGCAAAGGACCTTGTGAAGATGCTGGAGGAAACAGGTAGACGAGTATCTATATCCACAGTAAAACAAGTCCTATATGGACATCACCTGAAAGGCTGCTCAGCAAGGAAGAAGCTGCTGCTCCAAACCATAAAAAGTCAGACTACAGTTTGCACGTGCACATGGGGACAAAGATCTTTTTGGGGAAATGTCCTCTGGCCTGATGAAACAAAAATGTAACTGTTTGGCCATAATGACCATCGTTATGTTTGGAGGAAAAAGGGTGAGGCTTACAAGCCGAAGAACACCATCCCAATCGTGAAGCATGGGGGTGCAGCATCATGTTGGGGGGGGGGGGGGGGGGGGGGTGCAGCATCATGTTGTGGGGGTGCTTTGCTGCAGGAGGGACTGGTGCACTTCACAAAATAGATGACATCATGAGGAAGGAACATTATGTGGAAATATTGAAGAAACATCTCAAGACATCAGACAGGAAGTTAAAGCTCGGTCACAAATGGGTCTTCCAAATGGACAAGCAAGAAGGTCTACAATCCTGACTCAGTTACTCCAGTTCTGTCTGGAGGAATGGGACAAAATTCCAGCAACTTATTGTGAGAAGTTTGAGGAAGGATCCCCAAAACATTTGACCCAAGTTAAACCATTTAAAGGCAATGTTACCAAACACTAACAAAGTGTATGTAAACTTCTGACCCGCTGGGAATGTGATGAAAGAAATAAAAGCTGAAATAAATCATTCTAAACACATTCTTAAAATAAAGTAGTGATCCGAACTGACCTAAGACAGGGAATGTTTTCCAGAATTAAATGTCAGGAATTGTGAAAAACTGAGTTTTAAACAAATGTATTTGGCTAAGGTGTGTGTAAACTTCTGACTTCAACTGCATGTGTGTGTATGTATGTATGTATGTATGTATGTGTGTGTGTGTGTGTTTTATATTACCACTATCATTACAACATTAATTATTAAATATCTTTAGAAATAAAATACAAGCACAAATTCATATTTAGATTATGTGTATGAAAGGCTAAAGATAAATAATAAGATTACAAGAAAAAAGATCAATCGCACCAATGTAGGTCTATGATAGTAAACAATGACAAACATTTTAGCACAACAAATATAAAAATAATATATCAACAACATATTAATATGCATGCATGAATACATATAAATGCAGAACATAAAAAAATAAGGAAGGATGTACAAAACAGTGAAAGCATTGTGTTAGAAATTATGACATAAATTTCTACTAAAAAATAGTTTCCTAATTCACTTGCTATTGATTCATTGGTACTCTGGCATTTTTTTTATTTATTTTTTTTACAAAATATTAAATTCAGAATCTGAAAATAGATCTGAGTTTGAATACGACTCAATGACAGTGAAGCGCATTTGATTAAATTACATGCAAAACAGCCTTATGTGTCTATAATTTATAAACATACCTTTTAATATCTGTATCCTGTTAAATGAATGTCCAGTAAAGGCCGATCAACACATTGCGCTCTTTGATCCGTGAGGCGCGTTCACGCAGCAGAGCGCAATCACGAACAAGGAAGTGCTCGATTTAAAGGGGAACGCACCGGATCATGTACATCTGGAGTGATGAAGGCGTTGGAATTGAAATCAATGGCGTCTCCCCGCATAGCTTCGAATTTTCTCACAGCGATTAATATATATTGAATCAGGACAGGAGCTTTAGATAATCGTGAACAATAATTATTTAAATTACTTAATTTACTAATAAATCCAAGAACAGTATCATCCACCAAATATACAAATAAAATGGTTGTTAAAGCAAGCTTTCATAAAACTATAATATAATTATGCTTCTTAACACTCGTTACCATTGTAGTAGAAATGTACTTCATTAATGTTTTATGACCTAATTGATCTCATGAGAACCTACAAATAATATATGTGCTTAAATGTAGTGCATTTTAAATGAATATTCCGGCTTCAACACAAAAACTCAATCGTTAAGTTTCTAATTGAACCCAGCGTATTCCTTTAAAATGTAAAAAAAACTAATTTGTCACTCTGTGAGACTATTGAAGTGAACTGCATTTATGCTCAAATGTGATTAAAATAGTAAAGAAAAGATCCTTAAAAATAACCTTCCATGAAACCTTCTAATAAATTTAAGATGTTAAAATTTACATTTTCATTTGGTTACAATTCACTTGTATTTTAGTTTGTACTTGTCCCATAAATATTTACATTTATGCATTTGGCAGATGCTTTTATCTAAAGTGACTTACAGTGCACTTATAACAGGGACAATCCCCCCGGAGCAACCTGGAGTTAAGTGCCTCACTCAAGGACACAATGATGGTGGCTGTTGGAAACCAACCAGCAACCTTCTGATTACCAGTTGTGTGCTTTAGCCCACTACACCACCACCACTCCTATACTTGTGCGTGCGTGTGTGCATGTGCATGTGTGTGCGTGCGTGCGTGCATGTGTGCGTGTGTGTGTGTGTGTGTGCACTCAGCAAAAAAGAAACATCCCTTTTCAGGACACTGTATTTTAAAGATAATTTTGTAAAAATCCAAATAAATTCACAGATCTTTATAATAACTTAGGACACTAAAGCGGTCTTTCTTTTGACTTTCTATTGACCAAAAGAAAGATGCCCAGGGTCCTGCTCATCTATGTGAACATGCTTTAGGCATGCTGCATGGAGGCATGAGGACTGCAGATGTGGCCAGGGCAATAAACTGCAATGTCTGTACTGTGAGACACCTAAGACAACACTGCAGGGAGACAAGAAGGACAGCTGATCGTCCTCACAGTGGCAGACCATGTGTAACAACACCTGGACAAGATCTGTACATCCGAATATCACACCTGCGGTACAGGTACATGATGCCAACAACAACTGCCCAAGTTACACCAGGAACTCACAATCCCTCCATCAGTGCTCAGACTGCCCGCAACAGTCTGAGAGAGGCTGGACTGAGGGCTTGCAGGCCTGTTGAAAGGCAGGTCCTTTCCAGACATCACCGGAAACAATGTCGCCTATGGGCACAAAACCACCTTCACTGGAGGACAGGACTGCCATAAAGTGCTGTTCACTGATGAGTCACATTTTTTCTCACCAGGGGTGATGGTCGGACATAATAATAATAACAAATTGGAACAGACATAATTCAGTCAGGACCACTCTGTTTGATTGGAATATATTTGTACAAGCTCTGGACAATTGATTTTGCAGGAAGGCACCTCCTGAGGGGTTCAGCTTCCATGATGAGCACATGGTATACCTCGTAGAGGCTCGAAGCCCCACACATAATGACAGAAAACAGTTAGTTGTAAGGTTAGTCGGGAGTGCAGCTCCCTCACGGGACAAGGAAAAGGCGGTGCGCCATGATGGTCGAGGAGCGTAGCTCCTTTAACCAAGCTGAGGAAGAGTACCTCGGTTGTGACTGCTGTAAAGCTCCTTAAAGATACAAGGCAAAAGGCATCGTGATACTCAAAGGAGTGCGGTGGAGGTAGCACACCACAGTTATGACAGCAGGGAAGCGCGGCTTCCAGATTAATTATACTGAGACAATGGCATGCCTCTGAAAAGCTGGCGAGGGAAGTGGTTTCCTGAGAAATCGTGGGCGATGTTGAGATTGACAATGGAGAGATGTGATAGCATGTATAGCTGTATTAAAGTTTTTATGCTCACCCCACACAAACAACTTGGGAACTGCAATGGAAGGGAAATTAGTCCAAACATCCTCATAAAGATGCATGAAGGATGGCGGATGTGTGCCGCAATGACATGCTTCTGGTTTTCTGCCATTAAAATGTCATTGTTCCTGTGGATATATCGCATATAGACAGAAGGTGACCGTTGAACCACAGTCTTTAATGTGGAAGTGGGGATGGTTGAAGCTGCTGTAGGAGCTGCTCCGATGCAGAAGTAGTGAGCTGTGTAGAGGTTAGTGGTCAGTCCACGATGATGACAGATGCGGCGGCGATGGTAGACATGAAGTTCCCGTTCTCAGTAGTGAACAGGGGCTTGTTAGGACTTGCGTAGACTCAGGGACCGGATCATGGAGGAGAAAGGACAGAAATCAGTATTAGTTTGTGAGACAGTTTGTCTGACTTGAATGTTTATGATAAATAGAAATGGTTAGTTTTCGACTAAAATCAGCTAGTGTAATGTCTAGGGAAGTGTTGGAAGCCTTAGTGCATGCAGTAAATTCCCCACACTTCAGGAACACGTAGAATGCTGTGGAAAACTTCTCCCAGCGGTGGCGGATTTGGACAGCAGTAATGGTGCTTTGAGGGAGATAAATGGACTGACTGTCCCTTTATGCGAATTAGTTAAATAAAGCTTGTGACTTTTGTGAAGGAGAGATAGAGAATCTGCAGACACACTTGTCAGAAGCTTGAGAAGTCCACAGACACTTCGTAGGGAATGTCTCAATATCCACCTTAGAGGTGGGTGGGGGTGAAAGGAGCCTGCAGATCAGGTAGTGTTGAGACACGTGTTTTCACTTCTATAAAAGTGAAAAACTTGAACTGCTAGCACCTGTAGAGAGAATTAAATTGTTATGTGAATACTTCTGTAAATGAAACAAAAAGGCTAGGAAATGTGGTTGCAAACTATAAAATGCATAACTGCTTTTATAACGTTACAGAGAATATAGCAGTAAAATGTAAATCTTGCACTTGTGCCTCTCGAGTGCATTAAACTACTCCAGCAATTAGGGATGTTAACGAATAACTGGTCATCTAACCTAGACCTAAAAATCAAATGGGAATCTTTAGATTGAGATTGTATTGAGGATCTTATTTCCATGAGAGCACGTCACATATCAAGAGGTATTAGGACCTTGGCCTCGGGGCGCAGACTTCCCTCTTGCCATTAGAACACAATCGTTATATTGAGCTCTTTGTATTATGTATTGGGATCATTGAACCAGAGCATCAGGTTTTTATATATAAAATTTTTATATATGGGTGACTGTGGCTCAGTTGGTAGAGCGGGTCAGCCACTAATCACAGGGTTGGTGGTTTGAATCCCGGCCCACATGACTCCACATGCCGATGTGTTTTTGGCAAGACACTGAACCCCAAGTTTCTCCCAATGGCAGACTAGCACCTGCATGGCAGCTCTGACGTCATTGGTGTATGAATGTGTGTGTGTGGGTGAATGAGTCACAGTGTAAAGTGCTTTGAATACTGTTAAGGTTAAAAAGGTGCTATATAAGTGCAGACCATTTATATTCTGTCATGTTTCAAATATTGAAAATGTGACACAAACACACATTTCTTCAAAGCTTGGCGGTAGCAAAGCGCACATTTACTCGCTATACTCTGATTTGCGAATGCTTATTTCAATCCATCAATTATTTGTAGCACAATAAAACAAGAGATAACCGCTGCGCTGTTCAACCACAATACATGAGGATTGATTATAGCCAGATCAAAGAAATAAGTTTTTAGCTTTGACTTGAATTCAGCTGTCCAATAGCTTAGGGCCAGCATGATGCTGAACTGAGACTGACATGCTATTTCATGAGTTCTGAGGACAGAACACTTCCGACATATGTCAGCAAATCAAAGCACGTGTTAGGAGTTGGTCATGTTGTCAATTTGAGTTTCCAAGCTTCAGAAGACACCATGGTGATAGTCAAGAGAGTAGTTTTTGATTAAAGGGGTTGCAAGGTAACCGCAAGCACCTGTGAAATGAAGTGGATATGCTCTTATGCCTGTAGAGGGACAAATAATGATGTGCGGTGTCTGCGGACACCTTTGGAAATGGGCAAGACACATCCAAATATGCCTGTAAAAAGAGCATTCATGTGGCCAGCACACCATCCTGTAGTGGTAATGGGAAACTCCAGATATCAGCTGAGAGCAATACACCCCTGTAGTTTGCCTCTATTGGGAGGTGTAGGAAAATTAGTGTTTGGTTCAGGTTTCCATTCTGTAGCAAACTAGAAAAACAAAGTACAAACTCAATACTCCATTTGTAAAACATAGTCTGTAGGAGTCGAACCTCTTCAGACAAAGGAGAGCTGCTGGCCTCACACGTTTGTGTTCGTATACGGAGTGAAAAACAAGGCAGATGAACACACCGGTAAACCTGTCGATAATGAGATATCTCGAACTCTGAAATACAAATATACAGTACTGTGCAGATGAGGCTATACAGTATGAAATTGCTAACAGTTCAAGTACAGTATAGGTCTAATCGTACATGAAGCAGCCACCATGGGGACCAGTCGGGCAAAGCAGGTGAATAAAAGGAGGATTGTTTTTAGTGGAGAGATACTCTTCTCATCTCCTGACAGTTGTTAAGCAGAGGCAGAGGCAAACTTATCGTTTGCCCAATTAAATTGTGCATCATCTTGGGCATACTATGCCAGCAGCCATATCACCCTGTAGCTCTTGTCTGGTTGCCCACTGAAACTAAGCAGGGTTGAGCCTGGCCAGTACCTGGATGGGAGACTTCCTGGGGGAAAACTAAGGTTGCTGCTGGAAGAGATTTTAGGGAGGCCAGCAGGGGCTCTGAGTGGGTCCTGATGCCCCAGTATAATGATGGGGACACTATACTGTAAAGAGGTCCTGACCCTCTGTGGTCATTAAAAATCCCAGGAGACTTGTAGTAAAGAGTAGGGGTGTAACCCTGGTGTCCTGAGCAATTGGCCCTTCTCAATCATGGCTTCCTAATATTCCCCATCCATTAATTGGCTGCATCACTCTACTCTCTCCTCTGCACCAGTAGCTGGTGTGTGGTGAGTGTACTGGGGCAGTATGGCTGCTGTCCCATCATCCAGGTGGATGCTGGACACTGTCACCCTATACTATGTTGGAAAATAAGTGCTAAATATATTTAAGGAATTATTATTATTATTATGAGTAAGTGTTGTAGTTTAACCAGCAGGAGACCACTGATGTGTGAACTGAATTTGGTGACTCTACGATGTGTAACATTGAAGTTATTGAATGTTTTTATCGCATTTCGGTTTTGCACTTTGCAGACGGTCCCTGCGGACTTGTCTCTCGGGCTGCACTTAGACATCAGTGTAATTGTCCAGCTCCGACCGAGGCTTGTTTTGATGAAAACGAGGTTGTAGCTTGTTGTCTACATTACTGCGGTTGGAAAAAGGTGTTGTTTGTGTTTTAAGAACGTTTCTCTTATGAGTTATTGATCCGGGAAGTTCGAGTCTGTGAATATGCCGAACTTTACCGAACTAGAAACCTGCACCGAGCGAGGACAACCGAATGAGTCCGAAAATGAGTGCATCGGACGAGATGACGTAAATGCATAATTGACGTCACAGATCCGGGAGAAAATGTTATTTCTATGTAAGGTAATTAGTTAGATTGTTACTTTCAACAGCACGAACCGGCACAAATCGAGCACAAATGAATGCCACCGGTTTGGAGCGATTTGGATGTCATGTGGTGGAAAGTGACGTCACAGCCCCGAATCATATTTGTTATTTCTAAGGAATGTAAATAGATAAAGTGTTAATTTTAACAGCACAAACCGATATTTAATATTTATATTAAATATTTTTTTTAAAATATATAAATATTTTTTTTTATTAATCAAACATCAAATATATTTCAACAAAATGGCATTCAAATTACAATCAACTTAAATTTTGATTGGGGGGTTATTTAAAAAACCTACATTTATGTATAAAATGTTTGGCTAACAACAAAATATTGTTAATCAAAAACCCTACTTTGCCTTCTTCTTCGTAATTCCCATATTTAATATCTACAAAAGACAAGTTCAATACAGCAACATGTTTCTCACTCTGCGCTCGATCCCAAAAATCATGCGAGAATTTACAAGTGAAAATGTGTGTAAAATGTGCTCAGTATTCCCTGTAAAGGAGTTACAAAATCTATAAAGAGCTTTTTCAATATTAAATCTAATATTTAGAAACTCACTAGAAGGATAAATATCAGCTAAAATGTTAAAATGAGTTTCTTTGACTTTAGGATGAATCGGTTGTAATATATTTAAGAGATTGCTTGTCAAAAAAAAGATCCAAATGATTTCTTACCGATCGAAAAGGGTAGAGAATATTGTGAAAGTTTTGTCTAATATAATTATACTATATATTAGAGCATTTTTCACTTGTAAATTCAATTTGTCCAAGGAATAATGATGGTAAAAATGGGGTGATTTGTCCATGACAACCCTTTGATTAATAATGTGATTCCAGAAGGTGTATGGCGGATATTACCGTAAAGAATGGTTTAGGATGGGGTGTAAACCCATGTTTAAGAGTAAAAGCAGTATAATCCATTAACTCTCCAGAATCATCGAATTGGTTTGGGTCGATTTGAGCAAGATGTGGTGGAGAGTGACGTCACACAGCCCAAAAAAGAAAGCTTTAATTTTTTACTAAATTTCACATACATAAATGTAAGTAAAGCAAAACCCCAACCTTTATTTTTGGTTCTTGAAAAAGAAACAAGTATATATCAAGACTATTTTTCATTCACATAATAAGAAAGCAATTAAAACTGTTTCTATATGTGAGTCTTTTAATATATTTACATAATATACTCGCCTACCCCCCTGGCTGTATGTTTCTCTCTCTCTCTCTCATATATATATATATATATACACACACGAGTGTGTGTGTGTGTGTGTGTGTGTGTGTGTGTGTGTATTATTGCAGTTCTGACTGTACATTGACTTTGTTTGAAGTTCAATTAATATATATATATAGGCAATCTCAAACACCAAACCAGCACAAACGTTCATTTTTGCGGCACAAACGAATGGAATAGTTGTTGATTATTTAATTATATGGGGCACCAACTTCATTTAGGTGGCACAGATTGCCATGATGGGTGCTGCAGTAGATTGCTCTAGTCAGGTATGGACAGAAAGTGGCGGTCGCTGTAACCGCAAAATATTCAGAAATAATATTGCCGGAAGAATCGTCCCGAGTGAACGTCTGTGGGACAGACTAGAACAAGTGTGTACTGAATGATGAGTTTATATCTACTGCCTAATTGGAGGAGACAAACATCAGCTGATGAGCCAGCTGGCACTCCTCTGCTCTGCCTAACAACACTTAAGTGCTGTTACAGTCGCTCAAGTTTCATTTAAGTGGTGTTCACTTTCAATACACCTCATTCAGAATGATGCTGACCAGAGCTCTGTTCCTGCTGTTGATCCTCGGAGGAGTCCTGACCCTGAAGATCTGCTCCTTCAACATACAGTCATTTGGAGAGAGCAAAGTCTCCAAACCAGATGTGATGGACATTATCATCAAGGTGAGTTTCTTTGTTTTCTAAATGTCTGTTAAATGTTCAAATTGTTTGATATGTAATAATTAATGCCACATGAGAATGTGTGTGGCTGTGATATGGCTGTTAAAAGTACTGCTTTATAATTCACTCTTTCACATTTTTTTATTTATGTTTCAATGTATTATGAACTCCTCAATGAAGTACAACCATTACAAGACTGACCAATAAACCTTGCATGCACTGGCCATTGATGTGCTTGTGTTTAAATGGACACCATTAATGCATTACAAACCAAATAAATGTAAAGGTCAAGATATTATTATGTACAGGTTTATATCTAACAAACCAGTATAACAAAAGAATGACATAACTGCGTAACCATTGTAGCGTTCACTGGAAGCTGCAGTCTTTGTATCCAATGTGTCTAAACAGGAGGACAAATGGGAACAAGACGTTCTCATTGTGTTTTTGGGACCGCTCTGTCTCTGAAGGACAAAGTGTCCCCCCCCCCCCAAAAGTTGTCATGACATGCCTTTTATTTTTATGTAATGTTTAATTAGTACAATTCTTTCAGCACAAAAAAAAAAAAAAAAAAAAACAGAAAATAATTGTAAAACATGATCATTTTCACCCTCTGTTGGAAACGCTCTGTTTTGGTGCTGCTTCTCCTTTAAGACTTGACTGTAAATGCCCACTTTTCTGATTGGCTCTCTGCTCTTGACAGACCTGCCATCTCACTGCTCCCCACTACTGGGCGGGGCTAAGGAGGTAATAAGGTAAAGTAGGCATTGATGTGTTGTTGAGGCGGTCAGATGCAAATGACATCAGTGTTTAGGAAGTACAACCGTGGCCAAAAGTAATGGCAGTGACATAAATTTTGTGTTTTGCAAAGTTTGCGATTATATTTTCACATGTTGTCTATGGTATACTGGAAAACAATGATAAGATTTCATGAGTTTTAAAGGCTTTTATTGGCAAAAACATTCAATATATGCAGAGTCTCAATATTTACAGTGTTGACCCTTGTTCTTCATAACCTCTGCAATTCACTCTGGCATGCTGGATATCAGCTTCTGGGACAAATCCTGACTGATGATCCATTCTTGCCTTATTAGTGCTTGGAGTTGATCACAGTTTGTGAGCTTCTGCTTGTCCACTCACCTTTTGAGGACTGACCACAGGTTCTCTATGGGATTAAGATCCGGGGAGTTGCCTCGCCACGGATCCAAAATTTCAATGTAATGATCTCCGAGCCACTTCATTATCACTCTTGCCTTGAGACATGGTGCTCCATCATGATGGAAAATGCACGGATCATCACAAAATTGCTCCTGGATCGTTAGAAGTTGCTCTTGCAGGATGTTTTGATCCCATTCTTTATTCATGGCAGTGTTTTTGGGCAGAATTGTGAGAGAGCCCACTCCCTTGGATGAAAAGCAACCCCACACATGGATGGTCTCAGGATGCTTCACTGTTGGCACGACACAGGACTCATGGTAGCGTTCACCTTTTCTTCTCCGGACTATCGATTTTCCAGATATCCCAAACAGTCGGAAGGGGGCTTCATCAGAGAAAATATCTTTGCACCAGTCTTCTGCTGTCCAATCCTTGTACTTCCTGCAGAATTTCAGTCTGTCCTTGATGTTGGAGAGAAGTGGCTTCTTTGTTGCCCTTCTTGACACCAGGCCATTGTCCAAAATTCTTCGCCTCACTGTGCGAGCAGATGCACTCACACCCACCTGCTGCCAATATTGAGCTCTGCACTGGTAGTGACACGATTCCTAAGGAAGAGACAGTCCTGGTGCTTGCTGGACACTCTGGGACATCCAGAAGCCTTCTTCACTGCAGTTGAACCTCTCTCCTTGAAGTTCTTGATGATCCAGTAAATGGTTCTTTCAGGTGCATTATTCTTTGCAGCAATTTCCTTGCATGTGAGGCCATTTTGATGCAAAGTGATGATGGCTGAACATCTTTCTTTAGAGGTAACCATCGCTAACAAGAACACAATGATTGGAAGCACTTCTTCCCTCCTTTTATAGCAATCAGTCTGCTCTTATAATCCAATCAGAATGATAGAGTGATTTCACCTGACTAGTACTCGTTCACACTTTCTCAGGTGCTGCTGATATGATTAATGATTGAAATTGGGGTTTTTGTGATTATAAAAGTCATTTTTTTTTGGCCAATGAAGATTTTTGCAATGATTTAAAATGCATCTGATCACTCTGCACAATAATCTAGAAACCATGTGAATCAACACCACAACAACTGAAGCAGAAAACTTTGCCAAACACAATTTGTCACTGCCGATACTTTTGGCCACAGCTGTAGAGTCGTTTTAGCAGCTTGGTTTCAACAAAACTCTTGTTTTGATTTGTGAAACTTGCAGTATGTTTTTATAATACTATAAACTCTTGCATGTCAAAAGAGCAAGGAAAATATAATTCCTCATATCATGACCCCTCTAAAATTGTATATTTACAGTGATGTAATTTTAATGTCATAAATCTTCTGATATAATTGATTCTCCCGTCATACTGCAGATCATCTGTCGCTGTGACCTCATGCTCATCCTAGAGATCAAAGATCCGACTGGGAATGCGTTCCAACAACTCATGACCCTCCTGAACGGGTAAATATGCCTCTGCTGTAAAATAAAAACTAAAATGACTGGCAAATTTTTTTTAATCAGTTACAAAAATGCTGTTAATGCACTAGCCCAATGGTTGTCTTTACAGGAGGTACAGAACACAAGCAGATGAATTTAGTTACGTTATTAGCGAGAGACTGGGGAGAACATCGTATAAGGAGCAGTATGCATTCATATACAGGTATGTGTGATTCATTAAAGATAATTAAGGATTATAAGAGTGCTGGTCTGCATGCAAAAACAGATTTGATTCGGTTTATATTGGTTTCTGTACGTTTACTGTACACAAGAAGGATCCCAAATAAAATTTAATTTTCAAATAAGATAAATGCTGAATTGCAATGAATCCAAAAGTACTGAAATCTAATCAGGCCACAAAAATGCTTCTCATCACATCAGGCAGAAGATGGTGTCCGTGAATGCAGTCTATCAGTATCCAGACAAACAAACTGGAGATGAAGACGCTTTTGGTCGAGAGCCGTTTGTCGTTTGGTTTTTGTCTCAAAAAACTGGTAAGACCAAGAACATCTACAAACTGAATGATTGTAAAGTGGCTATTGAAATGAGGACAACGCATATAGTATGTTTTGCGGTCTTCCAACAGAAATCAAGGATTTTGTCATCATTCCTATTCACACGGTCCCAGAGGCAGCTGTGAAAGAAATTGATGAATTGTATGATGTTTATCAAAATGTCTCCGAGCTGTGGCAATCGGAGGTAGGAATTTCTTAATTTGACTTTATATCCATCACGTGGTGTGAGGCAAAAAATGCACTGATAACAAAAGTCTTGTTTTGGAATAACAATACATAAATATATGTAAATGGGACAATCTGAAAACAATGTGATGTCAAAAACATGGACACGCTTGACTTTTGTTTCTTGTGATCTATGCATAAATGTTTGACATTAGTTTTGTAGATAATTATTAACATTTAAATGTACATTTATGCATTTGGCAGACGCTTTTATCCAAAGTGACTTACAGAGCCCTTATTACAGGGACAATCCCCCCCGGAACAACCTGGAGTTAAGTGTCTTACTCAAGGACACAATGGTGGTGGCTGTGGGGATAACTGAACTGTTTATTCATTTAATACATTTTGGTCACTACACGCTACATTCCCATGCATCCTATAATTGTTATCGCAAGTAGTAGTAGTAGTAGTAGTAGTAGTAGTCACATGCACCTGGTTTCTCCCTCAAAGTGTCTCTGGTTTCTTCGGAGTTCCTGTTTCCTAACTCCATTTTCATCTGGTGTAATTTTGTCAGAACTTCATCATCATGGGCGATTTCAACGCTGCCTGCAGTTATGTGCCAAGGAGACAGTGGGTGAACATCCGTCTGCGATCTGATCGTGAATTTGTGTGGTTGACCGGGGACAAGCTGGACACATCAGTGAAGGCGTCGACCAAATGTGCTTATGACAGGTCAGACTGCTCTCACAGTGAAGTCTGAAACAGTACGTTGGCTTTAGCTAAAATTGTCCTGTGCATATCAAAAGGCTAAACGCTGCCCCTCAGTGGCCGAAGCGGTAAGTGTTGTTGGGAGTATGGGCATGTGTGAGCTCCATTTTCCAAGTGAAATGTCCACAGAGGGGCGCCAAAAGCAAGTTGTTTTCATCTGTACAGCCTGTAACTGAGAAGAGGAAGGCATATTTTATAAACCGTACCCCAACCCAAATACCCAAGCTAAACCTAACCATCAGTGGAGTACAAATGTAATCTTGGAGGGGAAAATGGCAACCTCCAAATTGTTCTCCTCACTGGTTACGCAAATGTGATTTACTTCCTGGTTTCAATGCGGGATTCGAACCTGGGTTTCCCACGTTCTGCTCTCACCACAAGAAAAGATAAACATGCCAGAACCAATGCAAAAATGTCTGATAGGAGATGGCACTTTTCAGTAAGTCGGCATAAAGTGACCGATCCTAGAGTACTCTTGGAAAGAACATGCCGACGACTTCCCGTGTGATCATGTTGCACAGGTCATCAGCTCTTTAGGAGAAGATGATCGCATTGCAGTTCCAGAACAGGCCTTTTGTGCCAAGGCCAAATGACTGGTTAATGAAGCGCTCCGCACAACTTGTGTCAGCCGTTTTGTTGGATCCAAGAGTGTAGTATGATTTGTTTGATGTATTTGACACATGTCTAAATTGGAGGTGTTATGAAGAAACGAATGATCCTAAATTCAATCATGATGTTTGATGTTCTTATTTTCCGGGCTGCAGGGCCGTTCTCCATGGAGAGAAGATGGTTAATGCTGTGAACCCTGAATCAGTGGAGGTGTTCAACTTCAAAGATGAATTTAATCTCACTGAGCAACAGGTAAATCATATCTAATGAGTTTTATATCTAATACGTTTTTGCTAAGTAATTTATCAAATATTTCTAAGACACTAAAGCACCGATGCTGCCTATTTTATAGATAAAAACATCTTAAGGCCAAAGTATACTTTTCTGACCGCGAGCGAATATGAACACGTTTGACGCATGCCCGCTACAACTGCTTTGTGATACTATTTTAGTACAATCAATGGCAGGCACTGACGATGCGCCCAGATGAGGACCACATCCGTGGACCGAGAATTTCATTGCCATGCTTGACTGTGCTGATGATGAAATTTGAGTCATGCACACCGTGCGTGGAGCGATCAGCAACATGGACAACCAAAGTATATTTTGGCCTTTACACTCAAAGATTTACACATTTCAATTTCATAACACGATTCCATCCAATTGAGTCATCTTTAACCAAATAAAAAGCTAAATATTTAAAGTTTTATTCAATTAATTTAAATTACGCGATTCAGTTTGATGGAATTTAGTTATGAAATTGAAATGTGTAAATCTTAGAAATAAGTTCTAATATGTTTTGAGTGTGGAAGTGTCAATCTTTGCTCCTGCTTGTAATTAATTGGACTGATCTTAATGTGTTTGGGAAAACTATTTATTTATTTATTTATTTTTTTTTAACCTTGAATATGTCCCAAAAACACATTTTGAGTTGTATGTGTCTATTCTCCAGGCTCTGGCAGTGAGTGACCATTTCCCACTCTGCATTACTGTGAATGAAGCACGGAGGAGAGATGACAACATTCCCTTGTACACTTTTACTTCCCTACCACAGGACTGAAGAACAGCTTGTATTAGAAAATGAATATGTTATAACATAGGCCCTACTAATCAGATGTAGACCGTGAGTGATCAATGGTTGAGTGGAATATTTTACTGAAAGGTGATTTTAAAGCTTCCAGTGCTGGTTAATTATAAACCAGCTGTTTAAAGTGTTGGTTTACCTGCTGCTGTGAGACATTAAGGGATAGTTTGCAACGTTGTTACTATTAATCTACATGAATGATCTCCATACATGGCAACTAAATATTGCCTTTTTCCACTCCATGATTTTTCACCACAGAGCTTATTGTCATGAGATTATAAGACATAGAATAAGACATTCAGCAGATGTCATTTGAGATGTTTGTGATAAATGTTTGTAAATCTGATCTTTTAAAGATGTTTAGCTGATGTTAAAGGTAGACTCAGTAACTTTTTGCTTGTCATCTTGGATACAGCGTCATTCAAAATCAGTAGTTTTCAGTTACAGATGCCATTGTAGAAATTCAATATACACAATCAGCCATGATTAATTTAATCCAAGAGCAAAAGTGTCCAATAACAAGATGGTTACTGAGATTAAGCAAGTGGTATTCAGGTCATGTGACTCTAAAATGGCAGCCCCCATGAGGGTGCCCCTGCCCCATGTAGAATAAAATGGCTTTTAAGTCATTGATATGACTCCTCATTTCATGGAAGTGTTCATGATATTATACATGTTTAAAAATTACAGTTCACTTCTTTAGGAGTAAGTCTTTTTTGAATGGGGATATAATTACGGAGTCCACATTTAATTAGGGTACAATGATTTTCAGATACAAATATTTTAAACTGACATCTCGGAGACCTAAAAGTGCTATCTGGTTTTAAACAAGGACCTGAGGCAAAAATGCAGAAAGTATTTAGGTACAAATGGTCAAAATCAGCGAGAACCATCAAGATTTAGTGCTGGCGCGGTCCATATTTTCACATATTTTGATGGCATATATTTTATAGACGCTCGTAAGCGGTAGCGGTCCTTTTAAAAAAATGTCACGCCCCCCAGAAGGATTGGAAAATATGATTGGCTGGATGAAACCCGCGATGAACGTTTTGATTGGTTCGCGGAGTTAGACCAATCTGTCTTGTCTTCAATGGTGCGCATGCGGTCTAAGCGCAACATCCGTTCTATACGTCACTTGACACGGCAGCGAGGAAGACGCTCTTGCAGAGTTGTTAACTTCTAACAATTATTGTATAAGTTTATATACTTGTATTTATAAGTCATTGTTTCAGATCGTTTTATACATGCGTTTTATCTCTTGAAAACCTCTAGACAGACTCGACACGTCACTTGTTGTTGGACTATGTTCTGTCATGTCACCATCTCTGACGTCACGCTGCTGTTGTCTATTATTATTGATAAATGTGATTAACGCTAATGGATTTAATGATGATGAACTGGACCCCGAGACTCCAGACTGGAGAAAGACTTTTAAAACCATCCGGAACGGGATCCACAGGATAGACACGTTCCTTAATGTGGCTTTGGACCTGATCGGAGGTTCAGATGGACAGTGTGGTTTCAAGTGCACTGATGGTTGGTCATGATTTCATGTTAATCAAAAGCTTTCACTGTAATTCATCACTTTTTCATTGGTAAAATTAAAGTAAGGAATTACTCTTAATTTCAGTAATTACAGATACTTCTGATGTAATTGTGTTAAATACTGTGTAGACTCTAGAACAATTCTATATAAAATAATAGTGAATTTAAAATCAAAATGAAACATCTAATGTTAAAATATTTGTTTTGTGATTTAATCCCGCCCCCTTAAATTCTTTGGCCAGTTCATGAATAATTTATTTGATTTTATATGATTTATTTGAAAGAATTAAAAGGACAGTATTTTTCATCTTGTCGAGGTTGATAAAGGATTTAGAAAGTAATTAGTTACTTTCCAGACAGAGTAATTAGTAAAGTAATCTAATGTAATTAGTAGTTAGAAATTCATTACTTTTTAGAGTAATTTACCCAACACTTCTTGTCAGCCACAATTAAACATGGCAGGTGATTAAAATAAACAATAATTCAAATGTCTACCCTCCCAAACAGTTTATTTAATTGATGATGTGATTTTTGCTCTATAGGGTACACACCAATTCCTCGCCCCAACTACAAATCTCCTCCTCCTAATGGATGTGGCTCCCCACTGTTTGGATTTCAGGTGAGCTCTTATTACTGTTGAGGTGAAGATATGTCATCATTTATGTTCCTGTAATGTGGCTTTCACTCATTTGTAGTAGAAAAGGTAATAATAACTTCTGTAAGTTAATTACTTTTGTATTTAAAAACAAAACTCAATCGACAAGATTTGTGGCATAATGTTGATTACGACAAAAATGTATTACAACTCATCCCTCCTTTATAAAAAACAAAAAACAAAAGCATAAATCTGGGTTACAGTGAGGCACTTACAATCGAAGTCAATGGGGCCAAACGATAAAAGTATAAAAGTATAAACACATGAACAATATGTGTGTTAACATGATTTTACTGTCATTAAATCACGCACTGACCACATCTGTGTAGTTATATCCAGTTTTAAAACTTCGTTGCTACGGTGACACATAAAACTACCACAAAAAATGATGAACAACTTTACAGCTCAAATACTGCATGAGTTTTAACAGAAGAATGAATGTAAGTGCTTTTATAAAACTATAACATTCACATTTCTGCCTTTAAACCCTCCAGGAATTGACCCCATTGACTTCCATTGGAAGTGTCACACTGGAAAACACATTTTTATTTCTTAAAGAAATGGACGGACAAATTCGAATGATATTTTATGGTAATCAACAAGAAGCCACAAATACTGTTGATTGAGCTGAACTTGTACTGAACCCAGAATATTCCTTTAATACTCTTCCTTATTTTGTTGTGGACTGCAGTTTGATATTGGGATCCCATCCATGACCAGATGCTGTAATCAGCATGATCGATGTTATGATACCTGCGGGAGGGAGAAAAACGACTGTGACGATCAGTTCCAGGTCTGCCTAGAGACCATCTGTGGGAATTTACAAAAGACCCTGGGATTGTCCCAAAGTGTACAAGGTAAATTTAAACAAACTATCTGGTCCTCATCCTACACTTTTTGTTTTAGACAGATTGTAATAAATCTTTACAGTCTTGCTGAAGTGCTTGAAAGAATAGTTCACCCAAAAATAACTATGATGTGAACACGTGTGCCACTGTCTGTGAAAACAAGCTTCTCTCATAGTGCTCGTGAACATGCACAATACGTCAAGAAGTTTGCTGAAATAGTTACTTGCAAAGCAAGCTTTCATCACAAAATCTATTGAATGATTTGGACTATGATGCAGGAGTCACATGGACTACTTTTGTGATTTTATTAAGCTTTATAGTGAGGCGCCATCCCCTGCCATTGAATTGTAAATACAGATCACACTATTTATTAAAACATACCATGTTCTTTTTATGGACATTGCACCCATAAAATACCATAATTTTGTACTATGGTATTACTGTGTTTTTTGCACGTTAATACCGTGTTTTTAAGACAAAAAGTTGTCTTTCTGTTATTTTAGCAATTTGACTACTTTTTGGGGGGATAATACTCCGGTCATTTGTCGATACAAAATTCCTGTTAGTGGAATCGCCCATATTATGTAAAAGTTACCTGATTAACTTTGATAATTTCAGATATTTTTAGGCAGGCAGCATGGCCGGGTCTTTCCCCCTCTAGATTTGCCTCGAGCGCCCCCAGAAACTTCTGATGACCGCACCCTGACTGACAGCTTAACGTTCAAGGGGCACTCTGCCCTCATACTTATGGTGTAACAATCAACGTTGCCCCCCCCCCCCCGTGCATAAGGAATATCTAAGCAGGCAATGTCTTTTGGGTGAACTGTTCTTTTAAGCAGAGCTGCATAGGCATACACACCGATCAGCCACAACATTAAAACCACCTGCCTAATATTGTGTAGGTCGCCCTCGTGCTGCCAAAACAGCAGAACAGAAATACTCAAACCTGCCCGTCTGGCACCAGCAATCATGCCACTGTCCAAATCAATGAGATCACATTTTTCCCCATTCTGATGGCTGACGTGAACATTAACTGAAGCTCCTGACCCGTATCTGCATGATTTTATGCACTGCTGCCACACGATTGGCTGATTACATAATTGCATGGATGATTGTTGGTGTCAGACGGGCTGGTTTGAGTATTTCTGGGATTTTCACACACAACAGTCTCTAGAATTTACTCTGAATGGTGCAAAAAACAAAAAACATCCAGTGAGTGACAGTCCTGCAGACTGAAACACTTGTTGATGAGGTCAACAGAGAATGACCAGACTGATTTAAACTGATAAAGTCTTCAGTAACTCAGATAACCGCTCTGTACAATTGTGGTGAAAAGGATATTATGTCAGAATGCTGTTCTGAGATGTGGTTTGGTGCTGTTTTGGTGGCACGAGGGGGACCTACACAATATTAGGCAGGTGGTTTTAATGTTGTGGCTGATCGGTGTGTATGTATGTGTATATATACACACACATTGATTTATTTTATAGCTGTGATTAAAACTTCGACCCCTCCTTCTTTCCACAGCCTGTGAATCAGCAGTGAGTTTGCTCTTTGATGCCGTCATGCACTTGGGTTGTAAGCCTTACCTGGATAGCCAAAGATTATCCTGCATTTGTCACTATGAGGAGAAGACTGATCTGTGAACAGTTAATGTGTACATCTTCAGGACTACTGATTGTTTATTACGGTCTCAGGGTATATGGAGTCTTTTGTATTTTGTCATTGTGAAGTCCGTCAGAATTGTGTGTTTGTTTTTATAAAAGTGACGCTGCTATACCATGTCAAATATCTATATACACCAATTACGTGTGCATAACCAGAGAATAATCTGCCTGGAACAGTTGTCCCCCTCCACAATACAATTAATGGTATTTCCAATGTTTAATTTCAACAATTACAATTTTAATACACTTGTTAAAAAAGAATAAAGACTATTTGTAATGTTAAGCACTGCCGTGGGTTTTAAATAATCAAAATAATTTTAATTGATTGCACTAGTGTCATTTCCTCATGTCCCCAGAGCTACATCTTAAACATCTTTGACAAAAATAACTTAAATAATCACATTTCTAATTTGTATTCCACACAATAAAGTGTCTATGTTCTCTAAACAGCATGGGTTTGTGTGTGTGTGTGCTAAATGTGTCATTTGAACACTGACAGTGGAGTTTGTGTGTCCCATGTTTCGATTGCCTACCCTGATGTCATGAGAGCGTGACCTTTCATTGAAGAGCTGTTTTATGAAATGACGTCACACTTTGGATGTGACATCAGCCATTGAGCAAAATAATGTTTAAATGAGTTGTTTCAAGTGTTCATTTCATAAAGACTCCTATAAAAGTATTCGTTTTTCAAAAGGTTCAAAGCCAAAAAGTTACTGAATTGTATGAATGACCCCAAAACACAGTATGGACACAGTGATGAAAATATTGTTCTCCTGGTACCATGTCCGTAAACACATGGTATAATCGTGGTGCATGTAGAAATCAAACTAAAAACATTTTCTGCCAGTGTTGTAATTCTCAAATATGTCCTGAAGGTGGCAGCAGAACACTTCAAGTGGCACATTTCCCTGATTTACTCTGCTACAGGCCTTTAATTCACAGAACAGACCAAACACAGCACAAAGACTTACAAATTTACTACCATGCAGGAAAATCCTTTTAATGACTAGGGCCACGTCCTCCCCCAACATGTACCGTGGTATTTTTGAAATACTATGGTGACAAATATATAAAACTGCATTATAAAACTAAATATCAAACCAATGGCTAGATAAATTGTTCCAACATGATCACATGGAAAAGCGTGTTGTGTCAGCCGCGGGGGAGAACCGGGTTCAGATCCCACATTGAAACCATCAAAAAAATCAGAGATGAGTGCGGTTTGCAGGTTACATTTTCCCTCCAACATTAAATTTCCGCTAATGTTTAGGTTGGGGGGGGGGGTACAGTTTATAAAATATGGATCTTTTCTACAGCTGAAAATAACTCACTTTTGGCGCCCCTCTGTGGACATTTCACTCGGATAATGGAGCTCACGTGTCCATACGCCCAACAACGCTTACCACTTGAACTTTAGTCTTGCTAAACCATTGAATTTCGGTAAACACAGACCGATTTTATCTGAAGAAAATCAACCTACCGTTTCAATGTGAGTGTCTGAAGTGTGCAAAGCATTCATATACATTTTGGGGCCACTGATACCATCACCCCATGGTACATTCTGAGATAAAGTCTCACTCTTGACAAATAACAAGACATTATAACTTCTGAATTCTATATTCCAGTCTGTTTTAATCAGTAAATATACATCAAATCTATCCACCTCTTTCACAATAAGGCACTACATACAAAATACAATTTAATTTCCCCTCTTGCCTTTCAAAAAGTTCTTCACCACTGGAGTATCAAAACTATAATTAGGAAAAGACAATATAAGAAAAACAAAAGGTCTGAAAAATGCAAAATATCTGCACAAATCATTCACGGTGACAGAACTGCGAGATATTAGGATATTAGTGCCTTTGAAAAAACCAAAAATCGCATTGAATAGGAAAATACTGGATCACTATTAGGGAGTGTAATGGGGCACATGTTTGATTAACCTAATCATTTATCTGTAAACTATTCACCGTGTAGCAGAACAAACAGTGAAGACGAGTACAGTGATGCAACACGTGCTAAATTTGAAGTGTTGCAATGGATAACCAGGATAACCAGTTTTGATTTATCAGAAAATATGTCACAGTTCAGTTTATGCAGTGAGAATCAAACACAGACATATGGAAACACTGTAATATGTGCATTAGAAGTGATTAAAGACAGTGTCAGTAGTAAACAGGCATTCGGGTGTAAAACCCAAATCAATTTGTTCATACATGGTCCTTTCATCTTTCTGACCAGCACTGAAGCTAAAGAAGAACCTTAACTTTACAATGCTGAACCACAACCAACAAATACAAACTGTACAGTTCATGCATCATTCCATGCCGTCATCCCCTTGTAATGCATCAACATTCTAGTCAAAACCCCGATCGAGTGCAAAATTCAACATGATTCGTCCACCGTTGCCATCCAGAATTTGCTTTTACAGTGTCTAAAAGAGGGTTTTGGGTTCAAGGCAGGGATTTACGGGACAGTGACGTGGAACGGGGACCCTGGGATGTGCTCGTCTCCCCATTTTACAGCCAGCACATAGCTGCCGCGCTCCTTTAAGACGTAGCCGACATTGTACTGCATGTTCCCCATGTGTTTCACCATGATCTCCTCACAGGGCGTCTGAGGACCATGAACCCCGACCAGGAGCATGTTCTTACCTGGTAAATGACCACAAACACAAAGTTGCAGTATTTTAGAATCAATATGCGTGTTTCTTATAACAAAAAAACCCAGTACTATTATATGTAAAAAATGTAATATGGTACGATGAAAATATATTTTCATACTACCATATAAATGCATATGGTATTTCTATCGTGCCATGTCAAAAAGCATCATCATAATTCCACAGTAACATGTCCAGATTATTACCGTGGTACGTTTTGTAAGTGCAGTTCAATATACTGTAGGAAACATCTGCTTAAAGTGCAAAAGCCTTTGGTTGAGGTGCATCGAGCTCATTTCTCACCTGCTTTACTGCAGTCTACAGTGAAAGATGCTTTCTGCCCCATGAAGGCTTTATTGAGACCAGGACCTCGACTGAGAACTTTACTGGCATCGGATGAAGCTCTGGGAGATGCGCTGTAAGACTTTGTGCTGTTTGATCTGGTCACTGACTCCACCATCAGAGTAGACGTCTCGCTGGCGTTGGTCACGTTCACCAGCCGCGGTCCTGCAGACGCAAGAGTTTGATCGTTTTACCAGCACTTTAAACTGGAACCAACTTGGTGTGGATGATCAGAGTTAATTAACTTAGTCTACCAGCACACACCTGTGACTTTGGCCTTAAATGGACTTCCTGTGATGTGGTTGGGGCCACCATATTTAATGGTGATGATGTAGTTCCCGGGGGCCATTGGTGTGTAGTGAACTTTGAACCCTTCAGGAACCTCCTGACAGTCCATCATCACCTTTGAAGGGCCCTCGACAGTGACGGCCAGAGAGCCGGGGCCAGCTTTAGTGTTGTTGATGGTGAACTCGGCCTGGTTACCTGTCAGAGGAAATGAACAGGTGAATTAAGAGACTCTGACACGCACTGGCAAACACGTTTGTTCAATTAATGTGCCTGCAAATCTGCTCCGAGACGATTACCAGCGAGCAGACGTCTTTACCGCTAAACATAAATCCAAAACTGCCATCAGACAGCCAGCTGGAAGAATCAAGAGGATATTGATGCTTTCTAGCAACAGGACATTGTAAAACTTTATTTATTCCTTCCTCTAAGTCAACCGTGTGGCTTTTCCCCCCCACTTGCTCTGTTATGCAGAGGACCACAAATGCATTTCTCCCAGGCTATTTACATTCACTCTTCACCACAGTGTTTGAATGACAACACAAAACAGACACGACCGCCGTTTTTATTGCCGATCGATGTGTCAGTCTGTTGGAAACTTCTTTTCTGGGACCATGACTATATTTAACAGGATACAAAGACGACTTGAATTAGTTCTGGATGGGATCCACGAGAAACAGGTTAGGTAAAAATCCAAGATCCGTCTGTTTAAATCATTTTACAGAAACAATGAGGTGCATTCATACAGAGCTTAACAGTCTGACTTCCTCTCTATATGCCAACTTAAAAAAAACAAAGCAAGCAATATGCAAAGAGTTAAAGGGAAAATGTTAAATTCAAATTTTAGTTTTTTGTGGAACTCAAAAGGAGACATTTTGAAGAATATGCTAGCTACTCTTTTCCATGCATTTAAATGAATGGGGACTTTAAGGCTTCAAAAAGGATGGAGAAACACCATGAAAGTATCATCAATGTGGTTCCTAAAACTTGTCTTTACATCTAAAATAAAATGATTTGGGTGTGGAACATGTTGCTGCGTTGTGCTGGTTAAGATGCTCAAATTAACAGAGCAATGTTTTGATAGCGCCACAGAGACACAGTGATTCACTTTTCGGCAAAATCAACCTACATGAATGGCTTACTTGTATTTGTCTCAGCATATTAATCTGAGAAAGGAACAAGTATTTAATCTAGGGCTGTCAAACGATTACTTTTTTAATTGAATAAATTGCATGAGTTTAATTTATCAAGTCAATTAAACGCAATTAAAAGGAATATTCCGGGTTCAATACAAGTTAAGCTCAATCGACAGCTTTCATTTGTCAATTATCATTTGTGGGATAATGTTGATAATTGCGTTTGTATCACTGGTTTTCAAAATATTGCATTTTTAGGGCGCTGTGTCAAGTTAAATGAAGTTTGGAACTTTAAAACACATTGCTGGCATTAATGTAAAGTGTGTTCAGGAATTTATTATTGTATAATGGTTTGTACGTCACAACAACAATACCTGTGGTTCCTCTTTCGAGACCGGGGCCATAAGCAGTAACGAGTCCGGCGTCTCCGCTCTGTCCTGGCTCTCCTACACGCACCTGGAACGGACTGCTGGGAATGTGTGTTCCGTTAAACTTCACGTCAATGATGTGGACGCCATTCTCTCGCGGGATAAAGCGAATTGCGTATTTGTCTGGAAAATAAGTTGGAATTAGCTGGACTAAAAAAAAATAAATGATAAAATGAACAGCAATCATGGACTTTGTTCTTAAACACACATTTAACAGCAGAACGGACTCTGAATGGGAACAGATCCCTTTGATTTCACAATACAATGCGTCAGTTTGTCGATATTGCAGAATCACACCTTGTTCTAGTTCG